>VWZU01019072.1:114124-263407 GCA_013397095.1 Sterrhoptilus dennistouni
AAAAAAAAAAAAAAGAGATCAAAGATCAATTGGAGAAACAGAGGGTTGGTTAGAGAGAACTATTTTTTTTTCTGTCACTTTTGAGAGTTCGTGAGTCAGAAAAAGCAGATTTTTAAATGGTAAAACTATTGAAACAGAAATACTTCACTAGTTTGAAGATACACTGTTGAGAGAAATGGTGTTATTCAATATCAATAAGAAATTGATAAATTGATTTTGGTTTTAAATTTCTTTCTCTTCATGTCAATCCTTTTTTTAATTTTTTTTATTTTAATAAATGCCAACAACTTTAATTTCTGCTTAGAATTCAATTAATAAGAAATAAACAAAAGAAACCCCATGGGCACTTTTGTCTCCCCATGGATGTGACAATTTCAATTTAAGCTAAGATCATTTCCCATAGGCTTCATATACATAAATTTCCATAGCAGAGGTTGATAGGTAGACGTTTCACTCTGTGCAGGGCCATTCAGGCTATCAGTAGGCTGCAGGTTTTTCAGTGTCCTTTTTGACTCCTGCCTGATGTATTTCAAGCATGCTCACATTATTTGTTGCCAGCACATGTATTCTATTTTCATTTATATTAAGTTTTATTGAATTGGGACATTATTTCGATGTTTCTTCATCACTTTAATTATAAGCAAACATCTTGTCTGACTCGTTTCTCTGAAATGTAGCGGTTCACAAGATCTGGTAATTAATAAAAGAAGGAACTAAGAATATTAAAAAAAATCCCTCACATTTAGAATTATAATCTGATTGCCTCCTGTTTTAGTTCTGCCATGCCTGTGGATGAAGTATGACTTTTTGTCCTGCCCCTTCTCCACCACCAGAATAGACTATTATGTAGCTTTTGGTATTTTCTTCATTCTGTCTTTTGAAGAAGAGGAAGGACTTTTTGTCAGCCCCTTTTTTTAATATTCCAAGTGAAAGCTTGCTGTCTAGGTTATTTGTACTGTATGCATGCAACTGTGTTTAAAAAGGAATGGCAGATCAGGTATACAGTTCAGTTTTGCAACAAGCCTGACACTGTTCTTTGCTCATCTTAGTCCTTCCATTCTTTTTAGGGGTATTTGTAGACACTTAGCAATTTGCATTCCCTGGTTTTTAAAACATAAGCTCATTTTTAATGTTTACCAATTAATTATATGGTTAAGCAAGACTCTATCAACTAGAAAATTATTTTTCTTACTGCAAAAATGTGAACCTACAATGGATTAATGCAATTCTGGAGATTAATGCAAGCTGAACAACATTGTGAAAGGTTATTTTGGAAACCATATTCCAGCATATATTCTTTTCATGCATTCGGCAATTTATTTTTTTTTTTCATGTGTATTCTTGAGTTGTCATCTCCTTCTTCAAAGTCTACTAAATGTGATTACAAAAATCATAGATCAAACCCTTAATTTTTCCTGGCTGAAAAAATATTATGATTAAACAAATTAAGGTTTAAACCCAAAGTCTAGTATGTGCTATTTACAAACTGTCCAAAGCAGAATTAAAACAAAACACAACACAAAACCAAGCAAGCAACTGTCCATTTTATGAAAGTTTAAATTGCATGTATTGCTTTAACTCCAAACTCAGACAGAAGCAGACTTAAGCCAGAACACTTTTTCTTAAGGAGTGCAAGTCAAATCCTTAATGCTAATGTAGGAGGGTTTTTTGTATTTAATTTGACTTACATTTTGTTAGCGCTTGGCTCAGTGCCTCAGGAGTCTGAGCCAAAGCTGTTATACTGTAATATCCATGAGGTTCAGTTTTCTCTTTCACCTGCAATACTGTACTCTCAGTGTAATGCTAATGTGACTCCTGCAGTATAACAAAGAACCCATAATGACAGCAGCAGAGGGGCCTGAATGTCATTTACACCTATTTGCTACATCCAAGGTCAGCAAGAATGCACCTGCAAAACACTCACACTGCACCCAGACTGGCTGCAGGAAAACTGTCTACTGAGATGAGGTTATTTTGAATAACAGATTTTTTTTTTCCCTCTTTAACTCCTGAAGGTCTTTGTGGAGAAGTTCATAATGAGTTATTCAAGGTAAACATGTGCATTTCTGAAGAAACAATGAAGGAGACTACTGCTTTTGAAACAATGCTAAAAATAAAATTCAGAAAAAAAAATTCTGAGGATGTACTTAGAATATTTATAAATACATTTCCAGACACACTGTTTCCTCATAGCATATTTCATACTCTGCCTGTTGATGGAGGATTAAACCAACCAATTACTTTGGAGCTGCTGTAGCAGAAGCAAGAAGACTGATCGCTGCCTTCATTGCAAAGGGTGCAGCAAGTTCTTTGAGTTGTGAAAGGAATGAAAAGCAAAGTATGGTCTTCTGATGCAGAACTTTTATTATAGTATGCTGAAAGAGACCATAAATAAGTTTCAAAAAATCAATACATTACATTCCTTTTTTTTCATTCTCTGTACCAGTCCAGAAGGACAGTCCTGGCCAACAGAAACAACAAAGACCCCACCGGCTTCAAACACAAGAGTTTTTGGTGCAGTTGAACAATAAAAGAATGAATCCCCCAAGTAAAGTGCAGGGCAGAGGCAGACTTTTGTACCTTCCTGTTGCAGTAATGGGATCTGTGCATAAGATGAAGCTTGTCTAAGCCATGTACCCCACAGCCATGCAGACACCACAGAGAGGATCTCCCCAGGCTCCCGTGCTGCTGGGGCACAGGCAGGCACCATCTCCAAAGCTCCTGCTGGTGTTTCCCATATTGCTGCAGCACTCCATCACCTTGTTGATCAAAGATGTCACCTCCTCCTCCTCTGTCACTGCTCAGGGGTTAAACTGGTGGCCTTTGGCAACCTGTGGTGCCTTGTCTGGAACAGACCATGCAGCTCCCACATGCACAGCTGTGTCCATCACCGTTTTCTGGACCTGCATTGGTCTTGACTCACAAATGGTTGGAAATCAGGAAGCCTTTTGGATTAGAGTCTACAGGCTTTGGCTGGGATAGAGTTAATTCTTTTCAGCCAGTATGGGGCTGGGTTTCAGACTTGTTCTGGAAACAGTAGTGACTATACAGAGGTGATTTTGGTATTGCTAAGCAGGGCTTACAACAGCAAAAAGTCAAGGCCTTTTCTGCCTCTTGTGCCACCCTGACACATCCAGGACAGCTGAGCCCACCTGATCAAAGGGACATTCCTGACTGTAGGCAGTCATGCTCAGCATAGAAAGTTGGGAGGAGAGGGAGAGGGGGGGATGTTGGTAGTCATGGTGTTTGTCTTCCAAGTCACTGTTACCTGTGATGGAGCCCAGCTTTCCTGGGGATGGCTGCACACCTGTCTGTCCTTGGGAAGTGGTGAATGAATTCCTTGTTTTGCTTTGCTTGTGTGTGTGGCTTTTGCTTTCCCTGTTTAAACTGTCTTTCTCTCAATCCACAAGTTTTCTCACATTTACTCTTCCTGCACTTTCCCCTATGGCACTCAGGGGTGTAAGGGAACTTCTGTGTGTGCCTTATTTCCCAGCTGGGGTTAAACCATGGCAGAGTCATGGGGAAATTTGGTATCTCCAAGGATACAAAGACTAGAAGGGGAGCAGTTGGCATCTCCCTGTCTGCTGGAGCTCCGGAAGAAAGGCTGGGAAGTCTAGACTAAGATTTCAAAACCTAGATCTAGCCTGAGGTAATAACTACAGCTAAGAAATAATTTATAGTCAGAAAAGTTACGATAGGAAGGTTTTACTAATAATATACACTGCTTCTGAAAGGAGAGGTCCCATAGCAGGGGATGAAGATTTTCACTCAGCATTTGGCTAAGCAGAGCTGACAGTGGTATCTGGGTGTCAGCATTACCACCATCTAGTGACTCCCCAAAATACTGCACCCCTACCTACCTCCACCCTCTGCTCTCCCCACTGCCGTGGTGGGGCCAAATTATCATTGCTTCAGGAGCTCAGTGCCTGCCTGAGAGAGAAAATCCCTTTGAAATTGGAAGCGAGGTGGGTTTTAGACAGTGCTCTGCTAATATTTCAGTGCACTACATCTTGACTTTCAATAGGAACATTTAATGTTGACTTCAGAGCAAATATTCATATATTCAAGCCTTAAGGTGGTTTCAGAGTACAAGCAACACTAAATGGTAACAGATATTTCCCAAATCTTTCTGTTTCTCTGTGGACTGCACCAGAAAATTTCAGACAGAGGCAAATCATATCTAATCTGAAGATAAAGATTCATGAAAGGTAATCTGAAGTACGTAGACTACAATAAGGTACTAATTTAAAATTGTAAAATATTATTTTATTTCTAGTCCAAAGAAAATTCCCTATAGGCAGTTTAATGTTGGTATTTTCAGGCAATATATAAAGACTGGCAAAGATATTAATGCATTTGTATTCAATTAAGAAGGGTACATTTTGAGACTACTTTCATATTTTACTTACAATAAAAATGACTACATGAACTTTCAGTGATCATGGACTAACCAGTCTTTCATGTGTATCATTCAATTCATTATCCATCACTGCCTTGTTTGGAACTAGCACAGATTTGAGGACGAATTTCTGTCTGGAAATACAATGTTCAGAGAATTTGTTTTGATAAACACTCCAATAAAATATTTAGAAAAGAACATAAATGATGATGTGGCTTAAATTAAACCCTTAGTTATACTACATTCATCACCTGCCTCAAGTTGCTTCTCTGTATGATTGTGCCTGGCCACAGTCTGTTTCAGGTGCCAGCAGTTGGCATATCCTTCCCTGAATCTGAGTTTCTCTTCATTGCTGTACCTCCATTGCTCTATTCCCATAGTCATAAGATTATTATCTGGAGACTGGATGTTGCCTTGCCAAATTGAATAAAGTTTTAGTCAAACTCCGGCATAATTTTGCTGATGGAAGTGCAGCTGAAATGTCCTCTTTGTTGCACATCATATTTTCCTAAAAATTTGGGATTTATTCATGTCAATTACTGACTGTCCTCTTGGACCCATTTATTCCCAAGACCTTATGTAAATGAGTTCACTATTTATCTGTGATTTTATCATAAAATAATCTTATATTTGTGGTTTCTGGTTTCACTTACATCAGGGTACAATCCTGCTGCTAGATTTTTGTTAAGTGATGCCAACAAGTGCTGTAGTGTATGGCTCAGCCTGGGCTTATGAATAATCCAAGAGCTTTAAAGAGCTTGGCCTGGTTAAATTATCCTAAAGGAAAATGATGGCTGTGTGGTCTTGGGGGGAGATGGGGATGCTGAGGGTGCCTTCCTCTGATGAGGGAAGGTGTGCTACCCAACAGCCTTTGGAGAAAAAGAGCTGGCTTTGCCACAACTGAGTGTTTGAGACACGGTGTCTTCTGGAAAGTGCACTGCAGACAAACGAAATTTATAGACTCAGTGCAGACAAGCAATAAGATTTAAGAGCGTGTAATACACAGAACAATCAACTAGAGCTGTATTTACATCCATCATCTGAAATATTTAGCACAGCCTAAATTGCATATAAAAATGTATATACAATCAGGTGCCGTCATTTAGACATATTCTTGATTAAGGACTTAGATGCAGTTACAGCTCTGCCATGAATGCCTTTTCCTGCTTTTGGCATGGACCTTTTGTATGTTTTTTAGTCGCAAAGAGTCTTGCTGGCCTATCTGCCTTAGTGCAAGAGGGATATTTCATTGGTGCTCATAGTGGAGGATTCACTTTAATCTTGTATTCCCCAGGAAACTGCTGGGCTTGATGAAGTGAATCACTGTATCCTTCCATTACATCTTCTGGCTTAATGCTGGCAGCACTGGAAGTCAGATAGTGCCCAGTCTTAATATCTACACGATCAATTTACGATTCAGGCCTGGTTTGAAAGCAGGCAGTAGTGGGACGTTGTATCTGCAATTTAGAATTGTAAATATTTTATCTGCTTTAATGCATGCACACATCTTGCACATTCATGACTAATCTGCAAAAGGGGGCTGGTTTTTAGACAATGACTGTGGTAAGCTTGAATAGTTTTACCTGTTCAAATATCTATATGGATATTAAAGCATTATGTGCACTAAATATCCACTAATATTTATCCTGGTGCCATTTCTGTATGCTGCTAACCTTTGTGACAATTATGTACTGCTACATATTTCTGTTATTTCTATTTCATGCAGCACTGTGTGTCCACTGAACCATTCCTTCTGTTCTGTGACCCCCGAGTCTTCCATGTTGACTCTCAGATCTGCACATTTCCAACATACCAGTCCTTTTTTAGACATTCATCTGTGTTTTGTATTTTCACATACTTTCACTCACTCCTCTTCGTTTTCAGATTCATTTTCTGCTCGCTTTCGGAATAGATTTTTTTTCTTAATCTAAATAAACACTCAAAAAGCATTGTCTTCTGTTTAGACTTGCATTTTCAGTGGAATTCTACATGTTTTAACAGTGGCATATTTAAATCCATTGCATTTGAGCCTTGATTTATTTTGAATGCAAAGTAGTCCATGATTGACTCATAAACTTCCTAGGGACTTGTCTTCTGTGAACAGTACTTCGTATACATCAATAAAAGCACACACCTGACCTTGAAACTTTCATTATCTCCCCAAGTATTTTGTTGGGGCACTCAAGTGTTACAGTCTTACAGACTTTGTTTTTGAACACTGGGATTACCTTTGGGATGACAAGAAGATAGAACTATAGAATGGTTTGGGTTGGAAGGAGTCTTAGAGATTTTTTTCATTCCAGACCTAAGCCTATTAATAATACACCATCATTAAAAGGCCTGTTATGGTACATCACCAGCTATTATTTCCTCTTCAGCCAATATACACATGTAAATGTTTTTCCTTACTTCAAAAAAGAGTAACCATTTGCCCTTTTCACTTCTGAATCTGGAAGTCTCTTGGAGCATCACTCTTCAAACATCCAGAACCTCTCCTTTCCAGAGGGAAGTGCTGTATTCCCAGAGTCCTTCATTTTCAGACCCATCTCTCCTGTGGAGGATGGTGCCCTGGTGGTACTTCCAGCATCATACACAGGTGTGCTCCCTGTCAGGGTCTGTTTTGTCTGCACAGAAGTGCTTGTCCTAAAAACCCACCCTAAGCAATTGTGGAAGAGGGGTAGAACTGCTCAGAACCAGAGTTTTCTGATGGTATCTCATTTAGTTTCCTGGCGGACACGGGCAGCTCACATAAGCTAGAGGAAACACATACAACTAAGAGAAGGAATGCTGTAATGAAGATCTTGATGGGCAGGGAAAAGGGAGTGGAACAAGACAGGTGGGAAAATATGCTGTGAAATCACCACAGAGGCCCAGATAACCACAGGCAGTAAATCACATTTTTCCTTAAAAGAAAATATAAGTGAGCGCAGCTAGTGGGGGTTGTGGTGGCAGCAGCAAATCATTCTGGTTAGAATACAACAGCTTTTGGTCTATTTTAATAATGAATCAAGACTTTATGAGTACAAAATATTTAAATTTATCACTGTGAAACCTCCATATGCAAAAAAGAATGGCAACACATCGTAATGTCCTCCTCCCTGCCTTGGAGGCATCCAGTTGTGATTTGAAATTGAGGTGAGAGAACCTTTGAGCATGTTCTCTTTGTCAGCTTCCAAGTGCAGGTAGGTGTTTATTGTTATTCTTTGCACCTTCTTGGAAGTAATAAAATGCAGGCTTGAAATTCAGCACAATGTTGCATCTCCTCAAACCCACAAGGAGAAGAAACCTCTGAATGTTTCATTACATTTTTTTTATTTTATATTTTATAACATGCTGCAAGGTATGAAAAAGAAATCATAAGTAAAGGTTTTAAAATGGAAGAGGAAGGTGCATCATATCTCAAATTACAAATAAGAAAAAATATAGTGCCATTCATTACTGAAAAGAAAAAATTTGAAAACCATTTAAATTATTAGTTGGGAGGATAGAAGCGGCAATTATATTGGATATTTAAGGGATAAAGACATCAGTGGCATCATATTTGAAGGAAAAAGTTGGAACTGATAGCTGGACAGAGGAAAAAGTGGTCTTGTTAAAGGACAGTTTTGAGATATAAGAGATATCCCTTCCCACATTCCGAGGGGCTTTTTTGCACCTTATCTTGGCTGCATATCTAATCTCTTCACAGTTCTCTGTGTACATACATTCATTTATAAGCAGCAAAAAGCAAAGAAGAAGTATCTTTTTCTTCTCAGAAAACACACTAAGATTGATGAGCACAGTAATTCCTTGACTTAATCTGTCTTTCCTGAAATTCCACATTGTTTTACTTCGTTTGCCTGCCCTTGTCTGTGGAATAGAGACCCCGAGGGCCAGCAGAGCAGCCCTGCTGGCAGTGCAGAACTGCTGACATGCACACCACAGCTGAGGAGCCAGCCAGCCCCTCTCCCTGCAGGGACTGAGTTTTGGGCTGTGGTTGCAGCAGGTGGAAGAAGCAACTCCTCTGTCTGCGCCAGGCCCACAGCAGAAAGAGGGCCCAAAGTGCCCCTCTCAGCACCAGAGACACCAAAATCAGACCACTTCTGCTGAAGCTATTAAATGCCAGTGACAAAGTAATGTCTCTGTCAAAAAAATCAACATCCAAAAGAGCTTTTCCAAGCTCAATAACCCGAGCTATTTCTCTGCACTGAGACACATGTACCAAGGCACAGAGGAAGCTGTCCTGTGCAGCCACACAATACCTTCCTTTCCCAGCCTTGGGCTCAGCCTGGTTTGCTCATCTCAGTGCAGCTGTCTCCAGTCCAGCAGAAAATACATTAAAAAGGGGCTTCTCACAGTAGGAATGTCTCACATATAACTGTCTTTAATATAAATCCACTTTTTTTAATGTGCGTTTTCTTAGCACTGTGGCAGACTTGGAAATCACCAAAAGAAGGAATGTTCCACAGGGGCTTTCTCACCTCCGACCCCACTGAATGGCCACGAACACGAGAATGGGACAACTTCTCAAAAGTTATTGAGGATGCAGAAAAGTTGCCAGGGATAAGGAAACAGGAATCTGTGTCATGTTGGTTGGTCACTAGTCATTGACTGTCTGCAGGGGGACGGGAAACAGGTGCCAGTGTGAGGTGCAGCCATGGCACTGCCAGTGGGCTACAGATTCACACCTCAGCTTCTCCTTGGAACCTGCTGGTGGTCTCAGGGAGCACAAGTCCAGTGTGAAAACTTGACTTTCCTTTTAAGAAACATCATTTTGAAGGCATTAACTTTTCTCAGGCTTTGCTGGCGATAGTATGTTTGTGTTCTTTCTAATCCCAAGCGTTGCAGGCTGAGCAAGCAGGAGCACAGCTCCGAGTGGGAGGCTGTAATGAAGAGAAGGGGAGAGGGCTGTATCTTCCCCTGCTCTTCAGTAATCCATTTTGGTACTAACATGAATATCGTGATTAATAATAATAGCAGCTTATGACTGTTTTGAAAAATTGCATTTGTAGAAAATTAATGTTTCCAAGTTGCTCCAAGGAATGAAGATTTAAGAGGAGGAAAAATACGCACTGAACTGAATTTGAAACTACAACTGTAGTGCTGCCAATAATTAGGATGACTTGAGCATTTCAGTATTCTGTCCTTGTAGTACTTTACCCCCCTCTTCTGCTCTGCTAGGAAGAGTAGCGTTTTCTATCTTTGGCTAGGAAAATTTAGAAATTTATATATGATGACTATGACATACTCATTATAGGGTGCCAATTGAAAAGGAACCAAATATGAAAATCTGTTGTGCATATCAGTATAACCACACCAAATTTCTTATTAGTACCACTGTCATGAAGAACTCTTCCTAGAGGTTTTCTTTAACTAGTTTTATGCAATTTGAGAATTGCAGAATTGCAGAAAGAAAAGATAAGGACACAGTGATGCTTTTGCAAAATGAGCTTTTACAAGAAAAGTATTTTCTCCTTTTCACACAATAACTTTAAACAGGGGAATGATCAATACTCTGGAGCAACTAAATCCTGCCTGACAAATGATGTCTTAATGTTTGATCAAGTTCAAGGCATTAACAGTATCATACAGCATAATTTCTGCTTTCTTGAAAAACAATGGCGCTCATTTAGAAATTGGAATTCCCTGGAGAACACCACAGGAGTGCAGACTATTAATTCTATTGTTATCTGTTCTATTGTTATCTTAATCCCAGAACAATTGTGCTCCTGAGGTCCTGTGGAATCTCTCTCCCCTGCAAGGTGTCGGGTTTTGATTAAGCATCATTTCATACAGTTCATTAACAATGTATCTTAAAATGAGCTTTTGATTGAACATTTTTATTGGGCATTTAATATAATTTATGGTTTCTGTTGAAATTTCACATACAACATTTGCCAAGCTGGTTATTATATATTTTTCATTAAACAATGGTGTTTTACCTTTTCTGAAAGGTTCTATTTTTTTTTGAGCAGAAGTACCCATTATATGAAAATTGATTATGAATGCAGTATATCATGAAAATAGCCCTCCTGACCATATTTTGTTGCAGTGGAGCTATAGCACATAGGAATACAAGCAGTCCATTTGCATGCATTGTCATTTTGGACTGCCAATCTCAAAGCTGACATTTAAGCTTAGTTTTCCTATCTAGAATGGTAGCACTTCAGTAAATGTCTGCTTTTATAAGAAGCTATAACCTGAAGTGAACGAATTCTTCTCATTAAGCTTCATCCAGTAACTCAGAGACATTTAACAAATGTAAAAGAGCAGCATAAAAGAGGATGTTTTTTCACTCACCAGCTATAAAAAGATTGCAAAAACTCTTAGGAGTAGTGGCCAGGAGTTAGGCTGAACACCTAAATGTAGATACAGGGTAAATTATCTTTTAAAAGTTTCACCAGTAAGTTCAGGCTTTGGCCTCCAGCAGTCTGGGGGTACTGAAATCCGAGGAGTCAGGACGGTGAGTGCTTAGACCAAATAACTCTGTCTTTGTAGAGCAGCTCCATCAGGAACAAATTACACAGTGAATGCTGAGTAGGTTTTAGCTCAGCCAGATAGATGCATATTTATACCTTTACAGGTAGAGAGGACTGTTTCAGATGCGAACCCTGATGGAAAAATTTGGGCCTTTTTTTTTTAACCTGGGAATCTATTTTCGTTGTCAGTTTGCCAGGTAAAATAAAATAAAAAATATCTTATATCACTGTAATGGCAGGTTGGGGAGGGAGTGTGCACAAACATTATAGTTAGAAACAACCCATTAGCTGGAATTCGTGTCCAGGGAAATTATTGGAATTATTTACATGCACATGTGAATACAGAGGGAAGCGCTCCAACACTGACTGACTGTTACCATAGTGTACGAGTCTGTTGGGAGGAAATAAGTTAAGTTTATACTCAAATACTCAAAAAAAAAAATCCAGCAGAAACTTTTGTTGAGATTTGAGGCTGTTCAATTTTTGTCTTTTAATTTTTGTCTTTTACCTGGACTCATGGATTTGCAGTTTTCAGTGGGATGGAAACATTAGAATATTCAGTCATCCATTTCCTTGACCTACTAAGAATCAGAAAGCATCAGGATTTTTCAGGAAGTCCTGCTATAAATATTTAGAACTTAGTTGGAAGTTCAGATCATTTGGGATTTGGATGCCTGTCTAAACCAAACCAGAAAACCTTTTTAAGAGATATGGGCCCCAGCCATAGCATTCAAATTCAGATTTATGTTCCTACTAGAAGTGAGGGAGGATTTGGACCCAAAGTGTCTCTTGGGGTTTTCTCAACAGAGGGGTCAGCTATGGTATTTGGAGCTGGACCCTTGATTTATTTCAAATGGACACTGTATTTCCCATGCTCATTTTAGGATAGGATCCCATCTCTGATGCTGTGGATGCTTCCCATCAGAAATTACCATAACTAAGAGCTGGTAATTTCTAGGGCAGCCTCAGTTTTCCAGACTAGGTAATAGCTGCTGCTCACTCTGGGATTGCTCACGTAGTCTTGCTCTTGAACCTGGTGACCCATGCTGTGCTCTTCAATCAACCTGGCTAAATTTCAGAGAGTTCTTCAGAAAAATGACCTTTTTTCACTCACTGGCAGCATTATGCTATCTTTGAGTGAACTTCTTTTACCAGAAACTCGGGCCTAAAAGTATCACTGTGATACTGAAACATATTTTTTGTGATTTCCTTTTCCACTGGTAATACTCTTAATACTACTGTAATTGACAGAAATGTGGAAATATGTATGCTTATTCTAGGTTTTTAGTGCTGTGTACTTGATAGCATTTTACATTTCAATTTTCCTCTAATTAATAGTGCAGTCAGCTTTCCCTGTTCATTTCAGATGATTCACAGCATAAAAGAAAAAGAGATGAAATCACTTAAAAATAGGAAAACATACCTCCTGGAAAAGTACTATATTTCAAACTGACAGTGCTCTTCCTTCCTCAGCCTTCCATTAATAGATACAATAGATACATATATTCTGTGGAACTCTTCCTTGCCTGCCTTTTGTCTGTGATCTATCATAAATTCAACCATGTTTCCTACTCCACTCACAGCTTTGCTTACAGTGGTCTATTTGTCATTTCACCCAAAAACACTTGTGCCTTACTTCCAGGGGCTGGGAATTGTTTCCTTCACATGCAAATCTTTTCCTAGCGGTTACCTTGCCTATGAGTCAACCACTGCCTTAATCTCATTTAAATAAACTTATTTACTATGTTTCTAATGGAGATGCCAAGATAAGAACATGCCATCGGTGGCATCATTTTCTTTTGTAACCTTTGTCTCTCCTAACCCTGCCTTCTTCCAGTGATGCTTTGCCCTCCTGTGAAACTTCAGGACAGGGACAATGTCTTCACCATGTTCTTTAAAGTCACCAGCACACTTTTCACCACAACAAAAACAGTAACTAAGAGTTGATCAGTCCTTGCACCCTTAATTACTGACTATGTCAGCAAATTTCTGTCTTTAAAAAATGGCTTACAAAGAAATAAATTCAACTGGCAGATTCCCCTGACTAGAAAGCTCATTACTGACCAACACCCTCCTGTGTCATTTGGGTGTGCCCATGTGTGTGTAAAGCCTTGAAAAATCCAAGGTAACTCAAAAAGCAAAACAGGTCAAGGGAACACTTCAACAGCAGATCACAGGGCTTGAAGAATGCAAGGCTAAAGGCAAAGTAAGTGCTGACTTTTTTCTTTAAAACAAACAACATAAATGAAACAGGTTAAACAGGAAAAAAAAAATTTGATATGTCTCGTTTCAGTGAGGGGAAACCGAGACACAGAAATTAGAGGCTGGTCCAAGGTGCTGTTGAGGTTTTGCTTGTGCACCCTTGGCAGAAGCTCTCTGCCACACTCACAGGACATCCTAACCTCTGAAGCTGCCCTTGCACCCTTGTCCAGCTGCCAGCCTGGGAAGGGGCAGCTTTCCAGAGTTCCAGATGTGCTTGCCAAGCAGAGCTGGTGTTCCCTGCAGGCTGGGGGCCGTGGGCAGCCCCTCAGGCACTGCAGTTGCTGGTGAAGGAGCAAGTCCTGGGCACCAGCATTGCCCTGAGCTGGGCATGCTGTGAAGTAGCAACTTCTGCTATGCTCTCCTCCTCCTCACAAAGCCCTGTCACTCAGTCTTGGGGTGCTTTTTCAAGCCTTACAGCTTTAGTACAAGACACAGAGTGGGCACCACAGGGGCTGTGGCTGAGTGATATCCCTCCAGGCTGCCCAGAGGTTGGGAAGAAGTGATGTTGGCTTTCAATTTATCCAGCCTTGCAGAGTGAAGGAGGACTGAAGCTGCAGATTTTCTTATTTGTGAAACTTCTTCAGTCTGAATTCTCTCCCTGGAAGTGCTGATGTGTTCACCCTCACTTACAGCTGCACCCGTGCTCCTGCAAACCCTGTGCTCACAGGTGTGGAGGGCCTTCTGCACCTCTCAGAATGCAGCAGTGAGGGTACAGCGTGGGGCAAGGATGAATAAAAACCAGATCTGTTGGAACCTTTCTCTGCACCACCCCTCTCCTCCTTTCCTCTCCCTCTCCAGCTGAGCTGTCAGGAAGGCAAGTATGTCTGCATTCACCTCTTGACCACCCCCCTCTTCAGCCTCTGCTTTCCAGGACATGAAAGAAAGGCTTTGCAAAACTGCTTGGCATAAAGAGATGAAGAGGCAGTGAGAAGCAGTCAAACACTTTGTGTATATTAATATATATTTGATTTCGTGCTTGCCAAACTGGTGCGTGTAGTACGTGCTTTTGTCATGCCTCTAAGGCAAAGAACAAAGGGATGGGGCTGACAGAATTTTTCTGTGTTCTTCCCAGGATAAAGTTTGTTTTTCCCTGTTTGACCTTCAACTCTCCGAAGACCTGAGTTTAACTGCTTTGATTTACTTCCATAATAAAGTGATCGATTAATGTTAAAGGCAGGCTTTATGAGGCCTGTCCTCAAATGGTCTCGGAGCCTGCCATAGCGAGGATGTTATACTGCCATGCTCTGGAAAAGGTCACATGAAGGGAATCAAAGACAAGATAAATGATGGTTTACACATCAGAAAAGCTCTCCGTAGCACAGACAGGGAATGTGGAACATAATGTCTCTCTGGGCTCGGTGCAGATGGTATATAGTAAATATAGTCTGAACTGCCTCCCCAGGATTTATTATTGTTCCCTTGTGTTGTTTTGGGGCTGTGCTTTTAGACAAAGCTGTGCTCTGGAAGTGTGTAACACGTGGGCAGTCCTGGCTAAAACTGAGCAAATTAAGAGGTCTGATCAACTGATCTCAACATGCTGGTTTTGAGGAGATGGCTTTCAGAAGTTAAGGACTTGATTTCTTATGATTTTCTGTCCTTGGCTAAAATTCATAGTTCATTTCTTTTTTTCTAGCTAGACTTCACTGCAGGCATTTTTCCTTAAAAGGAACAGGCAAAATGAGAAAACAAAATAAAGATCAATCCAAAACTCAAGCTTCTGGATGTCCTAAAGGAGAATTTATAGGGAATCACATAGAACAGCAGACTGTTCTGTTTTGCCTTCATATTTTTATGAGAAATTGTTTATTCTTGTTCCATTTGTGCCTCCACTGGACTAATTTCCTTTGACAGGCAATGATATTCCTTATTTGAGGAATGCAAAGGGCAAAACTTCATTGAACGACAGATATAAAGAGTAACCTACACTTTATCTGTGGTCTCAAACACAAATAAGACTGTTCAGGTAATTGTATAAAAATCCAGTTTCTGAGGGAAAGCACATTTTTTAGACCAAACCTCAAGCCACACACTCACATGTGTGAACAACCCTCTGACTGAGAAGGGTTGTCAGGTGTTGGATGAAATTTCAGAACTCCCCTGTGTCTGCTCTCTGAGTTTGTAGAAACAAAATAGTGAAAATAATGCCAGTTTATGGCTCCTATTGAAATCAGTGAAAGTTATAGAAATTTCCTGCCCAGTTTCATGGCCGTGGGTGATATTACCCATCAAAGCAGGCCGTGAACAGCTGATGCACATAACTCAGGACTGAGTGATGTTATGAAAATTGCTCTTCAGGGACACTCTGACTGCTTCTGGTGCTCAAGCATGGGACACTGAGGCACCAAGATGCTGCAGAGGACATGCCCTCAGTGCCCTCAGCCTAGAAGAACATAGTGCCAAGGCAGACAGTGTTGCCACCTTTGGAAAGTAATTCCCCAAATGACCGCTTTAGGCTGCTGTGATTGTGCAAGGCTGTGATAAAACTTGTCATGGTAGAAGGAAACCAGTTGAGTAAGAAGCTTGTTATTAAGGGCTTATAACTAATAAGACTTTTCACGTGATTCAGTAATGTGGTAAGACCAGGTCTGCCCAAAACATTTGTATTTCCGGTTGTGTGGTATCTTTGGGAGGGGAGAAATGAAAGGGAGATATCTAAGGGGAAGGGCTCATCTCAAAATATACAGAGTGAAAGAGTCTATGCAAAAGCACAGCTCGAGGCAGCCTGCTCTGAAAAATATTTGGCAAAAAGCATATAATGGGTTTTTCAGATTTCTAATGTTTTGGGGCTTTTATTTATTTAGAGGACAATCAGAGTTTAAAGTAAAAAATGAGCTCCTTTAACAGCATTGCAATCACTTATAAATAGGAAAAATTATTATTAAAAAAACAGAATTGTGGAAGGAACTGATGAAAAACATCCCATCACCTAATAAATCCATCTTTTGCCAGTACAGGGCTAGTGTACACATTCTACAAGCGCTTTCATGCAGACAAGCTTTAAAGCTGACTTTAAATTTCCTTCCTAAATCTAAGGTTTTTCTTCTGCTGCCATCCCAGACTTTCAGTTTCAACAGCTTAATATTCTGCTTGGCCCACGGGGAGAGAGGAGCGTATTGAGGATGCAGATACGAAGCACATTTCTCCCTGTATTCCTTGCAACCTGACTAGACACTCCAGTTGGCAGACACCAGATGGTTGATTGGAGTCTCTAGTCAGTCTCCAGGATTGCCGAAGCCTTGAGGACAAAACAGCACTGGGGAGATGGATTTGATATGATCATGAATCACTTCTGGGAGACCACGGCAGATAACTTAAGATAGGAGTCAAGCAGGTCACCTTCTCCAAGCTCCTTCTGGTACCAAGTGCAAGCAGAGACAGGGGAAGATTGATACTGGAGAGGGAACGATGATGGATGTCGTTAGCAGGACAGTAAGGTGTGTTTGGGATTTATTGAATATCTTCCCACAGTGTTTTGAGAGTACTGACAAGCAGAAGGGGATGGGCTTTTCAGAGTCAGAAAAAGGCAAATCTTGTGGAGGTGAAAAAGAAGGAAAATGAATAGTTCTGCTTCATCTAAATGATACTGCAAATGCTTCTAACAAAGTATCAGATGGGTATTCAGGAATACAGAATGAGCCATATGAAAATGTCCCCATTAAAACTAGGTGGTTATTATTAAAAAATCTTAAGCAGCTATTCAGATTATAAAATGAATTTCCTGCAGCTGTACTCACATCACTTTTTTCCACTTTTCAGAAATCCTTTCGTAACTGATTTATTTTTCTACATTCTAAAGTTTTCATGAAGAGGTGCAAGTGTCAGGCTTGCATGTTCTAGAGCCTTGTGCATTTCTACCCAGAAGCATGCTATTTATGAGAGAAAATTTGTAAAAACAGAAGGAAAAGGTTTCTAAAGCCCTCAGCTAGAACTTAAAGCAGATCTCAGGGGATATTATACAACGTGGAAAAGACTCTGAACCTCTTGTGTCCAGTACTTGCATCCAATTTCTTGGTCATTTGAACAAAAGGAAAATTACACTTACATTACAAACACTGCCAAGAAATGTATTGTAACAATTTTTGATTCAGATGCCTCAGACTTGGAGACTTGGTTTTTAAATATCAAAGAATTGTTGGGGTTTTTGAAGGAACTTCTTGTTAGAACAAAACCTGGTGTGTTTTATTTAAAAGAATCCATTACAGAAACACCTTTATCAAATTAAATTTTCTAGAAGAGCTGAAGAAATTTTCAAAAATTTCCATGGTCCAATAGGAGAGCAGCAATGAAGCAGGTTGTACTGGGAGTTTAGATGTTGGAAGCCCTAAAGCATGACCTTTGCTACAAACCAAAGAATTACATACAACCTTTCCATTACTACTCAGGACTTCTGTATTTCAAAAGTTTCATCACCCCTTGTGAAAATACTGCACCGTAAAAATATACTAGAGATAAGATGAAGTAGAAGGTAAAATATAAAATAAGAAAAATATAAGATAAAATATATTCATGCTCTACTGAAATACTTTACATGCTTTTGAATAAGCTCTGCCCACCATGGCCAGTTTTCTAAATGCTGAGAAATGGTGTCTGGGCCATCTGAGAGAACCACCTAAAACTCTTTCTTAACACCCCTAAAAATGATCTTCAAGCCAAGCTGATTGTGAGTCAGGCACAGCCAGTTCTGCCTTCAGAGGCTACAAGCCATGGGTTTTTTTGTGTCGGAAACATCTCCCAAAAGAGAAGACTGGGTTGATGTTTTGTGGAACAACACGATCACTTCCTGGCATTTAGTTGTTAAATGTAGTGCCACTTATTTGCCATTCACAAAGTTTGACTGATTCTGTTTAAAAGGCTGTGAAGGAAAGCTCCTCTCAAACCTTCTGACCCTTGTGATGCTTGTTGGGACTGTTGAGGGGGTGAAGCAAAAAGGGGAAGATTCTGACAATGAGAAAATCTTTCTTAAGCCACGTGCAATTTATTGGTCTGCTTGACTCAAGTAGAGTCATGACTCACTCTCCAAAAATTGCTTGAATCTGTTTACTTTCCCTCACACAGTGCTGAGTGGTTGGACCCATCCTTAAGTTTCAATCATCTCCTGTTTTACTTGTGCCAGTGGTAGTTCAGTGACTGCAGAATAGAAGGGAAGAGGATTTCTTTAATTACTTTTCTGTACCTCTCTGTCTTGGATCCTATCCATGTAGAGTTGAACGTGTTTCATGTAAAGTGTGCAAATATATGTCTTTTTGCAGCTACTCTTTGACATTTTCAAAGATAGTTCCCTCCTTCCCATATCTATCTTGACAGTTAATCAGGCAGAGAAGAGCAAGGAGAAAAAGAGGATCAAGGAATGAAGAAATGAAGACAGAAAGATAATCCAAGAAATAAGAAAGAAATGGGAAGAAAAAAAGTAAGAAGAATGAAACAGGAAAACTTTTTGAGATGATTCATAAACTATAATTTAGTTAAAAGAAAAAAAGAAAAAAGAAAAATTGGTGCTTTTCTCATCATCATCTTTCTCCAGATCTCTTCTTTCACTGCTGTCTCTCTGACATGCAGATTTTTCTGGGTTTTGGCCCGTGGGCTTTGCTTGCCTTTACCACAATACATATTAATTTGTGGAAGGAGTTCAGCGTGCACATTCCCTACACAAAATGTGGCTGCAATGAGCCACAGTGCGACAATTCATAGGAAGCACGAGAACCCTTCAGGAATTCTCTGCTGATCTTTCTCTCCACTCCCCCATGGAGAGTTTGCCATGGTTACTTGCTGCTTGCAGGTGTCACCAGGCTCCCTTGCTTTTCAGTCTCACTGAAGTCAGGGAGATCTGAATCCGAGAGCAGAAGTTGGCCTTTACGATTCACTTCCATGTAGCATATGTTACTCTACTGTATACCAAGAAATGTAACTGAGAAGAGCCGTGGTATTTACAGTATGCTAAAATTTAACTGTTGCTGTAGCCTTCTGAAGCCTGTGGGCCACATTCCAAAGACTTTACCCATGTGTTACCTCATGTCCTGTGAGGTAAGAGGACTCCAGCTGACGAGGGACAGATAACCAAAATGAATAAGGATTCAGGCTCTGGCTCCGTGCCCGTTAGTCCAGAGGTGACTAATCCCCTCAGTGAGTGGGGTAGGAGAGGCAGCATTGACTAGAGTGAGGGACACTAGTCTAAATTTTTTGAGACACATTCAGGAAGTGGTTGAATGAGCTTTCTTTCTGGAACAGAGGGATGGAGCTGAAGGTGTTACTGTGGGTATGGAAGGCAGGGTCTGTGGCAGTAAAAAAGATACTGCCCATAAAACCAGTAACACAGAGAACAACCTATGGCGCACTTGTTGAATTTTAAAGAACTGTGGTGTGCTGTTGAGTCAAGTATCTCCATCATTCCTCAGCCTGATTATTCCTCCTTTTATGACACCAGTGGTCCCAAAAGAGTGAGGTAATCTTCATCCTACAGAAGAGGTGGGAAAGTCTGCTCACAGTGTGGTTGTGTCTGTGTTTCCAGGTGGGTGATAGTGCCCACACGACCGTGTCCAGACATCCCTCTACCTGCAATGCAATTTTACAGCAGCAGGATTACAGCAGATAGCTGGCATTTATGGCAGCAAGGATACTGTTAGGAGTAACTTGGCAATGCTCATAGGTGTTCTAACACTGGTTCTTTGCTCAAGGGCAAGGAGAGCAGAGGGGATTCTGGATACAAGCCAATGAGAGAAATAATGTCAGAAGGGTTCAGAAGATGAAAGCAATGACAGTAAATAAGTCTGAAATTATTTTAGGTTTACATACTTTAAGTCCTCAGTGACTGAAAACACAGCCAAGAATTGCTTCAGCAATATTCCTTCATAAATCTGCATAATAATCTCTCAGAGGGGCTTTGGTGAAATTACAAGTATTCATTTACTAAATTGGGTTCAGTGTCTGTATCATACGCTGCATGAATATTCAGTGCCATGAATTCATCCAAATTATATTGAAGTTAGTGTGTCCACAAAGTCTCTCTCAAATGATAACCCAGACAGTAAGCATGGGCAGAAAGGGCTTCCTTTGAAATAAACAAAAACCAACTTCCACTATAATCCAGTAAAGAAATATTTAGCATCTATGTTCCTGAGAATGGCAGGAATACATGCCGGCAATTTTTTATGTGAATTTTCTGATCTTTATAGCTCTAAATTCAGCAACAAATGTTTTCATGCAGCAATTGTTTCATGAAAGGGAACATAAACAAAATGTAAAGGATTTATGAGAGATTTATCAAATAATACAATAAGAACTGCCAGCCAGATAGAAGAAAATTGTTTGATTGGAATGCTAATAAAAACACTGAATATAAAATACAGTAACTTTCATACAAAGAAATTACTGGTCTTAGAGGACTGAGAAAACTTTCCAGAGAGTCAAAGATTGGACTGTGAGATGCAGTAAGTAGTACATCTGAATAATTTTGCAATGTTTTGTACATAATGAATTAAGCACATGAAAAAAACCCATCCCTTTTAAAGAAAATCTGGGGTACTCAGTGTCTGCAGCTGTGCAATGGACTGAACAGAGGTTATCAATATTCTGAACATTTGTCCATGATCATCATTTTCACTCTTGGTCTGGTCTTGCCACTTTAACCCAAGCCAGCAGTTCTTTCCCTCCAAGCCTGCTGATTTGAACATAAGATGTTGCAGCAATTCTACAGGGAAAAAAAAAAAAAAAAGAAAAAAAAAAAGAAAGGGAAAAAAAAAAGTAACTCATAACTCCAAGATTTCAGAAGCTGTCTGTGGCAAATTGAGAGAGACCCAAGAAGTCACTCATGCTACTTAGGAGAAGGTGGTGCACTTCAAAGGCAAATGTTCAGTGGGTGGTTTCTGTGGACCAAATGGCAGCAAGTGAAATGCAGAGCAGAATGATAACTAGGGGAAACTGCTCCAGAGGATGCTTTTGTGACTTCTTATGTCAAATGGCATAGAAGTTGCAGCTTATTTCCACAGAAGGCATCATCACTATGAGAGGTATTATTTTTTTTCAGTGGTCGTTGCAGACAGAGTGACAGGATGAGGGGGGATAGCTTGTCTTCGTTCATTTCTCTGCTAATTCTTTTTCCTGCTTTTGTTAATTCCCCCATCTCACATAAGTTTTTTTTGTCCTAATTTGTGTTTTTTACCCAGTACCTAAAGAAAGTTAAATTCCATGCTCAGTTTACAAACCTCCAGCACTTCTAGGAATTGTGCTTATGCTCTTCTGACAGGCTGAGAACTTTGGGGTTTTTCAGCCTGGAGAAGAGAAGCCTGGAGAGACCTAAGACCACCTTCCAACACCTAAATGGGGCTGCAAGAGAGCTGGAGAGGGCCCTTTTACAAGGGCATGGAGTGACAGGGAGAGGAGGAATGGCTTCACACTGAAAGAGGACAAGTTTAGATGAGATATTAGGAAGAAATTCCCTACTGTGAGGGTGGGGAGATATTGGAATAGGTTACTCAGGGAGGTTGTGAATGCTCCATCCCTGGAGCTGTTCAAGATGAGGCTTCATGGGGCTTTGAGCAGCCTGGTCTAGTGAAAAGTGTGTCCGTCCATGGCAGGGGGGGTGAAATGAGGTGATTTTTAAGGTCCCTTCCAACCCAAGCCATTCTATGGCTCTATGATTCCTTTTAAGGTAAATGATGTGATTTATACTCAGACTGTGCCTCTTGACATTTCTACTGGTTATTCTTAGTTCTCATTCATGGTATGATCTGTTTCCTCCATTTGGTCCAATACTGAGGCCAAACGGAGAGGTGTTTAGAGGCATTTTGCACTTCATTATTACAGGGCATTTAATCTTTATATCGCTTGTTCTGTGGGTGAATGAAGAATTTCAGATGCCAGTCCTGCACCTTTTCTGGCAATAAAATAATTTATTAAAAAATCAAGGTATATACATATTATGTTCACTCCTATATATTTCCTTATCTTCTTTTATCCCAGCAAAATAGAGAAATACCAGAACAAGGACTGAAAGATTCAAATTGATAAAAAACCGAGGAAATTGGTACAAACTAAAAAGAAAAATGCACAGGATAGCACTAAGGTCATGTATGGTCATGAGCAAATTTGTGAAGTAAGGAAGGAAATTAATTTCTGAGAGGCTGAGGGACAGTTTCAGGAATGAGTGGCAAGAGGATCTGGGAAGCAGGATCAGCCTGAGGTTGTGATTTAGTACTCATTATTGGTGATAAAAAGGCACAGAGCTTGGCGCATTTGCTCTTCTGCTGTTCCTAGGTGAAATAGCAAACTCTGAACTTCAAATCTGCTACATAACACTGGAGTTCATTACCTGGAGACTTTCGCAAACTCCTGCTGGACTAAACAAAAAAACCCCAACCCCCTGCCAAACAAATAATAATAATTTTACATGCAATCAGTAAGACAATGAGCTGACAGGAGGTCTGATTTTTTCCTGTACTTAAGAACAGTCTCTGCCTCCTAGGGAGAATGAAATTGAGCCACTACCACCAAAGTTTCAGAGATTAAGTAGTCACAAGACAGAAATGTTCATTAGGAAATAAAACATGAATGGATGATTTTGAGAAAAATCAACCCTTCAGTTTTGATCTCTAAGTGATGTCACTGGCATTGTGCTCATCTGTCATCACACAAGGTCAGGAGAGTCCTTTGAATTCAAGTTATTTGCAAAGCTGCTTCCAGGAGATGTTTCAAAGAGGGACAAATCTATGAGTTCAGAGCCTCCTCACCAGATCCTGGATCACCTACATTTACCTTGAGCCCTCTCTCTCTTTTCTCCCTCTCCCTCTTTATTTTTTATTTCTTTAGTAAAGATAGGCAGCTACTTTAAAAATCTGCAAAGGAAACTGATGGTCATTGTACTTTTCCTCCAACTTGTAAGATATTAGGCGTTTGGATTCTTCACCTGAACATCCTCCACCTAAAGCCAGATCACTTTCTCAGTGCCGGGCTAACAATCAGAAAATTTTGGTCAATCACCTCCCTTTGCATTGGTTGTTCTCCATTTATGTATAAATTCAAGGTCTTTTGTCAAAGGCAGCTTATTCCATATAATCACAAGGTATAAAAGAGGCAGAAAGGATAATAATTATTTGGAGTCTACACTGTGACACTACTCTGTTGCTTAGTGAGGGCATTGATTATGCTCAAGAGAAGTTTGAGGAACAGCTTTCTTTAGTCTCAAATTTGCGACAGTTCCCCTTTGAGTTGGCAGTACATTAATGGAAATGGAAACTTGCCTCATTCTAAATGTCAGAATAATAGAGCACCAAAAACAATTCAGTCATGTCTTTCAAACCACGCACATATGGTTCAGCACCAAATGTCACTATTCTTCCCCACTTCCTCTCCATTTGTCACTATCTCTGTTGATTATCATTGTTTGGGTTAGAACTTTCCTGAAGGCTCAGTGCAAAACTCACCTTGACAGCAGCAGATTCCCAGCAGATTCTATACTTGGCATATGCCCAATATAGTCTTCCCAAATGCAATGGATTCCTCTTTGTTAAGGTGCTGGTTTATGGCTTAAAAAGGTGACTTAGGTTGGTCTTATTCCACCTGCTGCAATACTCTTTGTATGCTGGTTGTCATCCAGAGTTTTCCATGCACGTATTTCCTGCCCCAAAGGATTTCAGCCCCATGGCAGATGTAAAGCTACAGCCATGACAGGCAAAAAGTATGGGAAAAGAAAAAGGTGGACAAAGCAGAGTTATAAGCACAGCATGGAAGAATGGGTCTTAAGGGATTGGTAAATCTTAAAAAAAATCAAATATTCCAGAGTTGCAAAATGTCCCAAATATGCAGCCTGTGACCACATGATTGCATGTTATTTTCTCTTTTTCTTCCCAGAGGATGTTGGCCTCGTTCAATGAGCAGAATGGGTGACATTCACTTAATGATTTTTCTGTGTCAGAGTGCTGTAACTTGTAAAAATAAATGCCTCAATGAGGTTGTTTTTAGTTGGGGGGGAAAAAAGTATTTTTTGTCTTCTGGCCTCTTTTCGAGCAACGAATTAAGTAAATTCAACTGGAAACACATATCTGGCTTTGGAAATTTCTAAATGATTGATGCTGAGGAAATAGAATTATTCAGTAGTAATTGCCATTCTTCTCCCCCAAATGTCAACCACCATGGCTTTATTGTGGGATGGGAGATACCATTGTAGATTATTTCACTAGTCCTTGTATTTCCTTAGTTACTTGTGCTTCCCTGTTGCAGGACAAGCATTCAGAAATGACTGCTAATATTAACAGCTATGCTCAAATGTGATAAACTGGATTAACATGCACTATAAGCTTAAGCTCAAAATTGGTCTTTTTTGAGTATCATACCCTTTTCTCTGAATTTTTATTGAGACCTTTCATTTTTGTTTTCACTTTCACTCCGCTCTTCTCCTCTTGGTCCAAAGCATTTCCTGATGAATGTGAATTTGCTCTATTTTAAAAATGCATTAGAACTTCATTTCCCAAAAAGCATTTAAAATGACTAGTCACTTTAGTGAGCTGAAGTATTTTAATGTATTTCTTTGTGTTAAAAACTAACAGCACTGTAAATAAAATTGAGAACACAGAACTTTGGTTTTGGTAGATAACCAGTCTTGCAAGGGAAGACCCTCTTTTTACGTCGAAGTCTTTAACATAATTTTCAGACATCCAAGGAACCTGTGTATTCCTTTAGAAATAAGAAAATCTGTAGTAGAAATAAAAATAAAGTTGAAATGCATGTTAGGGTGCTTAAAATTCACTTGGAAGTCTATTTTGTTACACTGAGAATGACTGTCAAACTACAGCACATACGTCAGAAAGCTTTTAAACAAAACATCTTCCACTTCTCCAGGAAATAAATATCAGTTGTACTTGAAAAATTATTTAGCAAAGATGTTTATGGCCAGTGTATATCAGCACTTATTGCTGTGTAAATTAAAATAACTAACCAATTAATGCAGAAGTAATTTTATTACCAAATGGATAGAGGAGGTATGAAAAGCCCTAATTAAAAGCCTTGTCTGCTCTGCTTTACACTAATGATTCTCTAAGAACCAATGTTATTTGTGAATTAGCTTAATCACAAAGGAATTAAAGAGAACAAAATTATTTGTATGAAACTAGTACTCTAAATTCATGGAGGCTAGACAGAAAAAGTGCCTGAAGTCCTTTCTATATCTGATCAACTGGCTTATCTAATCCATTTTACTGTGGATAGCTGGCCTGACATGACTTCAAATTAGTTTAATAGGGATTAAAGTGGCATGAAGTGTATAAATCTATGAATTTGCAAGTACAAATATGTTTGGGAATTCATTTATCTTTAGGGGCAGGAGGAGTGGAGAATGTTCAAAGTAAAATCTGGACATATTTGTAAACAGAGATAATTTCATGGGAAATTTGGAAAACAACAGAAAATGCGATTCAGGCAGCAAAAAATCCTGACAACTTTACTAAGTTTCTTTGCACAAAATCAATTACTAAAGTCAAACAAGGAATTCTCCAAGATCTGGTACTATGAGAATTGATGTGGAAGTTCTTAGGTAAACCTACAAGTCCTCTTGATTACTGCCCAAATAAAGCAGACCTCTGGCATTCAGCTTTCTGAGCTGGCATGATCAGCACATAATGTCTTTGGAGCTATTGCTGCCAAGAAAGGGATCAGAGACAGCCAAATTATGATATCACACCAATAAAACCTCATCGTAGTGACATACATAAAACACTCTGTAAATTGCTTTTTGTAACTTTTAATTTATTAAGAGCTTTTGAACTATGTTTTCATTCTGTGACATGTTTTCATTTACCTCTCATATCCTTCATTAATTTATTTCCTGTTTGAGAAATAATACCAAATTTTTTGGCAGTTTGAATCTCCTGAAAAAATATATCGTATCCTACATGATGTAGCTTGCCAGGGAATCAGGAGTGTGTGGTATTTGGAAATGCTAGGGTGAATTACAGTGAAATATTTGACTACTCAATTTGCCTAGAATCATATTTGAGTCATGAGAGCTGCCTGTCATGTTGCTGTCTGCTCATCCTCAAGACCAAATTCAGAGAAGCCTCTGATATCCCAGCTGATATCTGGGGACTTAGAGAATGTGGAGGTGCTGTATCCAAGCCCTGGACAGTGGTGTGCGGAGCTATTTGTGATGTGGCTTCCTGTGTTTAATAAAACAGTCCAGGCACAGTTTTCCCTGATAGTTCTGGGAATGCTGGGGACGTAACGTTGGCAGACCCAGCTCAAGGGTTCAAACCCTGGCATCCTGCTCCCTTCCCAGCCACTGCCTTTCTCTGCCATAAGTTCATGAAGGTGACTCAGCCATTCTGGGAATGAGACCAAAGGCATAAATGGACAGACTAAAGGATTAAAATAACTCAATACCACATCGTGTAGTGCTGACCGCTCAGGTATCCAGCCATAAATCCATTCAAGGAGAATTTATGCCTCCCCGACAGCCTGCTTGGCACATTTTTCCAGCTATGCCTGCCGGAACAACTGTTCAGCCATGAGATGTAAAGTTTCTGAAGAAAGCCTGAAACTCTCTCCCAAAAGCTCTTCTTCGCTCTCAAAACATCCTTGCCTAAACTGTGACTGCCTTTATGGTCCATTAGCTAAAAGGCAACTGTTTCAAAGTCTTAGGTCTGTAACTTTGAAGAGAAAAGCAGTTAGATCTCATTACAGGTGGAGTTTGCAACTATTGAAAATATATAGCACACATGGAACCCTACAGATATTAGACCCTTTCACTTTGCTAATACCAATCCCTTTGTGTTACCTGTGATCTAAGTCAGACAATTTCTTTGACTATTTTCAAGAAACTGGAATAACAAAGAAATGTGGTTAAAAAGTAAGGAAATCTGGCACAAAGCTGAAGTTTCCTTTTCTTTCCAGTCTGCTGTATAGAACACCAGTCAAGAAGGGAGTTACAATACCTTTGAAGATGACCTTTCAAGGCCAGGCCATTCAGGTGATATTAATATTTTTTGCCAGCTCCTGAGTTAAAGCCCACAGGAGGGGAAGGGAGTGTTTGAATAGAGGGACACTGAATCCAAAGCAGCTTTTGGAATGGGTTGATGGGAAGGGCTTAATCACACTTGGGAAAGATTTCCCACAGTTCATGTGTCAGACAGAGAGGAAGGATCTTATGAAAGCAACAGGGGCCAAAGGTTTTGTGATGAAAACTGGGGCAGAGAAGAAAAAGCTTATTTTTGTTTCCTTCTGAGATATGACTGGATTTTGACATGAAAAAATATCGGCTTCCTGCAGTGTAGGAAGCTCATACTGTGAGATCAAAGAATAGTGAGTGTCTAGCTGCTAGCTCACATAGGTTTTAAAAGCTGGGTATTTGGAATTAAGAAAGTCAAACCCTAGGGCAAACAAGAAATGAATGAATACTCAACACTCACTGTTACTCTTCATAAGAAAGAAAGCTGCAGACCGATTTCTCTACCTTTAAGGGCGACCTTGAAGCATCCTGGGGCTTGCACTTCTGCCATGGTGGGATCCATCCTGGGATGTTGCTGAATGCTAGTGAAACCCAGCTGTGGTAGGAGTCACTAGAGGGTACTGTAATACATGGTTTTATCCCCTGTGCATGAGTGACATTCATTCTTCCTGTCAAAACCGAGGTGTGCTCTTTAATTTGGTGGGGAGAGGCTGATTTAAGTAGGTATAATTTTATTATTTAATCTGTCTTCAACTATCCGGCTGGACTCATCTGACTGGGTATCAGTCAGTCTGTCTTCTATTCACCAACATCTTCACTGGAGGACCACTGCAGTCATGGGAAATGAAACTGGAAGAAAACATAGATTTTCCCTAACACTAATTTGACCTCTAAATACAAACCAGCTTGCAGCACAGTGTAAGCTGCTCCCAAAGAGCACAGCTGATCTCATGCAGGTTAGCAGTGCTGCATTGTGAGTTCAGAGACATTATGATCTATAGTGCAGTTCCACACTCAAAAATCAACCCCACAGGATTTTGGGAACTTCTCTAGGAACAGCTTGGAATATTTCATGCTGAGAACTTTGCCATGCTGGGATGCAGAGCAGGCATTTTGCACAGTACCTTGTGAAGTCGTTCAGAGTTGAGGCTGAACCTTGAGTGGATGTCTCACCTCATGGCCTGCTCATCCCTGAGTCCGTGTGGCCACTGGCAGGTGTTCTGGGAAAGAGTGTGAAGGAAAGGTAACTCACTCTTCCTCTCTGTCCTCTTATTTTAGACTTCCAGTAAAGAGGAGATTTACAGACACCCCCTGGGAGACTTTTATTGCTAGTGGTTAGTTGTACTGCATGAATATATTTTCTTTTCTGACTGCTTTTCATATATCTATAGATCTTTATATGTGTATTTTGCCACCTTTACATCTGCATTTTGTGAATTAATTATAATTCTGTTGCCAGAATGAATTATAAAATGTGGTAATATTTCTGTCTAGGAGGTTGGATATTTTCTTTCAGATAATTTTGATAATAAATTAATATTTGTGCTCAGTCTAGAACATTATTAACTCAGTCTAGATCATTCGAACTCTTGTAAGACCCAGCAGACGTGCCATAGTTGTAGCTATTACATATGTGATCCTGGAGCCTGAACCTGGAGCTCTTGTTCTCCCATTTTTAAATTTTCCTGTATGTTGCTTGACATTTGATCTCATCTAGTTATTAATTTTTCATGTCATGCTTTGCTATTTTGGCTCCCTTTTTCGCTGGAAAATTGTTATCAGAACTATTTTTGTTTTTTGCAGATATTGTAATTTTTTACTTCGTCTCTGACCTCTTGCTAGTCACGATAGGGTTGCTTCGATTATTCAAATTTTGTGCTTTGTTATTGATCACTGAAGCCATAATGGTTTTGAATCTTGATAGGACAAGTAAAACAGATACATAAGTTTCATATTTCTGGTTTTACATTATTTGAATACATTTCCAGCATCATGTTTTATGCTCAAGAAAACTTCCAAAATACTCAGATCTTTCAAAATATTTCTAAATACTCTGTCAAATTACTCATATGCTCTTGTAGTCACAAGATTAGGCTGAGTTTTGGTTGTTGAGAATGACTTCTAATCTCAGTTGTCAGTTTCTATTTTACTTGAAACACTTGAAAACATTTCAGCATTCAACTCACTTCAGTAAATTAAGTGCAAACAATATTAATTGCAGTGAGCAACAAACTATTGCTAAGCACAAATAATAGCGAAAGAAAAATTATGTGTGGTATGCTAAAGTAATTGAAAGTAAGTTTTCAGATCAGTTCTTAGAAATGGCTGTCTTTTTTCTGGGCTCTTCTAAGAACTTTGTCCCAGTGGAAGGTGAGATTTTACGTTCAGTTCACAGAAAGGACCCAGTTTTATTACACAGAACTGGAGTGGGAGAAGGCAGAAGTCTTTTCATGCGAGTAGGAAACAGGGGACTCTGAAAGGTGTAGCTCTACTCTGAAAAGGAACTAGCCAAGATGCCAAGTTCTCCCCCAGTTTTGCTACATTCAGAGCTACATCTGATGACCTTGGCTACGAAAAGAGTTTTACTGATCTTTAAACTTACTAACTTTGATGAGAAATGTGGTCCAAGAAGCTGAGCTTAGGAGGCCAGCTCCTCCTAGGACAATCTGTCTCTCGGGCACCTTGGTACCAGCAATCATGTACAGGAAAGAGAAAACCCCTTTTGGCTTTCATATTTTAAATTCAGTTTGCCAGGCTGACAGTTGAAAGCAAACTTTCTCTTCTCCTTTTCTCATTTAACTTGTGAAATCAGCAGATTTTCTATATAGCTCCTCAAACTACACTTCCGCGTACAAACTGTAGGAACCTCTCACTGCTTCCCAGTGCAACCCTCTTTTACTCCTCCATTTAGAAGCTTGCTCTGCTTCAGGGTAAATGTAGATGCTGAAAAGTGTCATGGGTGAGTCAACACTTTGGGCACAAGAGAGCTTCCAAATAAACCCTTCTGAAAAGCAGAAACAAAAGTATTACTCATCTCCTTTTCTTCTTGCTGCCAAACTTGTTTCTCCTTGAAGATCACACTATTTATTTTTTTTTTCCCTCCCTCATTTGCAACCCTATTAGAAAAAAGCATGGAAGTAAGCTGCCATGTAAGGACAAATACATTGTGTGAGAGAAAATGTTTTGCTGCAGTGTTTATGTATCTGTCTATCTATGGCTGTGTGTAAACAATAACAACACACTGAGCTAAGCTAATTGTCTCCTCGTGGAGGGATTTTGTGATAGCCTGGAACTGGAAGATTCTCAATGCTTTCAGTATAGAAAGTTCATCGTTCTTGCTCAACAAAGTGGCTCATTGCTACTTCATATGACTCCTTCTTCTTGTAGTTTAAGGCATCTGGTCTTGCCCTAAATTGTATTAAAGGGCCATGGATCACCTCTGAGCTTTGCTGTGGAGCCTCCACCAGTGCAAAGGCAGACTCACCATTCTGAGTCATAGTCACTCTTTCTTCCATGCTCCTGGGGAGCAGAGGGCTCACTGTGGGAATGCTGTACTCATACACAAAGACTGAAAAAAAATAAAATAAAGGATATATTCTTTAAAGCTGGGTAAGATTTGAAATTGAGATGCTTTGCTGCCCTTTTCCCTTAGGAGCCAGGAGATGAGGGGGTGGGATTGTACTTGGAACCATCCTTCCAAATCTTTGACTTCCATATGGCTAATGGTGCTGCTCACTGAGGCATTGGCTACAGCCCTAGCTCCAAGAGGCTTCCTTGGATCATCTGCTACCAAACTGTTTTGTGGCACTGCCTTTCTCTTCTTGGTCATTGCTGAGCCATTAATATTTAGCTCATTGTATTTGTTACCTGACAGCTCCAAGAAGTTTGGCCAAGAGTTTAACATCCTTTGTGTCCCTCACCATTAACAATGTGCCTGAGGATTTTGTGAGCAGATTGGCCATGTATGTCTTCAGGAGGCAAGCCACAAGGAAGTATGACTAACTTACATGTCAGCTGCTTCTTCTCTTTGTAAGGCTTTTTTTTCTTCCTAACAAATGAACACGATTCCTTGCAGAAGAAGCAGATAAGCAGGATATTTAAATGGCACGGAAAAATGCGAATGATGATGGTGATATAATTTGAAAGTATATAGGGATGATCAGTTCTGACCACCAGATTGCTGTCAAGCAAATTGCCTTTCATGGGCAGTAAAAATAGCTAATGTTATCAGCATTTTGGTCTGAGGAAACTAGAGTTATCATTTGTAACATGAAACAAGATCTCTGCAGAGTTGAGTAAACAAGTCTTTTAGAAAGTAAAAATCAGAGTAAGAACAACAGATATCCAATCCATTTGCTGAATTTAGCAGGAGAAGCATAGTTTTTACAAATACTTACTTAGATGCATTCCACTGTACATGTGAAATTTCTTATTCCTTCTTCAGGAATTTTAAATTATTGAAATGGTTGCTTTCTTAGCTGAATGTAATTGAGCTGAACATAATTGATACAGGACATGAAGTATCCTCAGACAGGCTTGGATATCTAAATTGTCCCACAGTTAAGGCAGTCAGAGCAGACCCACCTTAGAGTCATTAGAGAGAAAAAGGTCATTTTTAGGTCACATCTGATCTACTTTATGTAGCTGCTTTAGGACAAGATGAGCAGTGCCCCAGACTCTTGTCTATATTGCAGAGATGCCATTTGACTGAGGGGGAGACAAGGGTAACTAGCTTGTCTATAGCTATGCAGATGAGTCCCTCTTCTTTTTACTCTAAATAGCATAATTAGTTGATGCTTGTTAGACGCTTTCAACCTGAAAATGCTGTGTATGGGCTTGTTCTACTCCTCCCCTATGAAGATGCATGCAAAATATGTATGGATTTAACAATGATTTGTTTTGAGGGAACAATTAAGAAAAAACATATGGGGTGTCCAATGCTCTGGAAGAAGCTGAGTTAAAGAAGTTTTAGAAAATCTTGTATATGCAATCTCCATATATGCATCATCAACAGCTTATTACAGTTCTTCCATACCACGAGATCTAGGCTTTCTGCCAGAGCACTCTTTGGGCATGTTTAGTATGCAGCACCTGGAAGTACTTCCGAGATCACAGATCAAGTCCTGTATCCCCATGCCACCCTCCTTTTGCAGGATCAGGTTTGCATATGCACACTACTCCATTCCTCACTTCCTTGTTTACTGAGGGAGGAAAATCAGCCACAGGATATGTGGGGAAACTGTGACAGGTTGGCTGGGCAAGGACTGGGACCCAGGTAATTTGGGCTGGTGCATGTATCAAGCAGTTTAGACATAAATGCTTTGTGGCAAATGGTATTTAAGCAGTGTAGCACATCTCAGTGCAGCAGATCAGCTTCTGCTTTTTGCTTACTGATAGTGCTAAGTTTAAGTAATAGGAACTGAATTCAAACTGCCTCCTATTTTTCTGACAACAGTTTATGGAGAGATTTCTTCCTGAAATCATTCAGGCATCCCTTCCTTTGCTGCTTGTAGTGCAAGCACGTGACATTATGATACAGGGCATTAAATGCAATTTCAATGGTCACATTTTCCCTGTGTTCTCCTGAGAGTGCGTTTCACAGGTTCTGCTTTTGCCTTTCATTTTGTGACTGATAAAGAGATGGGAAATGTTCACTTATTCTCCCCTATTCAAGGCACAGTAGCAGTAAGAAGCAAGAGTCACTAGAAGCAACAGCAGAAGGAGAGAGAGCTCCCCTGGGATCAGACTGGATGTGAACGAAGGCATGGGAAGCCTTTTCACTTTCTTTAAATGAAACCATCCTAGTCTTTGTACCTTATGCTTCCCTTGATCACTTGGATGTGAAATAATGGTATTTGGAGGGAACCGTGGCAACAGTTCTCAGCTGGCAAGGGTCATCTAATATTTAGAGGGAATCTCACTGGAGATTTTAGGGTGAACGAAAATGCTTCTGGCAAACTCCTGCTGTGATGTGACGGAATCCAGACTCACTCTGCCATCCTACACTGAGATGTAGGATTCAAATCCACATCTTATTTATTTCCTCGGCATGCCTTCATCTTCCTCCCTTTCTTTGCAGTCTTTCTGAGTTAATTGCAGTCCTGGGGCCAGTGCCTGAAGCTGTCTACAAAGGCTCTGTTGTTGTTATCCACTGAGGTCTGGGATGCCTAAAAAATTATAACAAAAATAAGATATCTTCTACTATGGTCAGCCCTGCAACTAAGATGATGTTGCATGGAAAACTGCATGTTGATTTCAGAAGCTGTAGGAGACAGACAGCAAAATATTGTGTGCAGAAACAATTTTCTCAGCTGTTCTCAAAGCCTGAGCAGGCTCCTTGCACAAGAAGCAGAAGGCATCACATTACTTTCAAATTATATGGCAACTTATCATAAAATGTTATGCACCAAATCTCTGCATACCACTATTATTAAGCCAAGTGCTACTAAAAATAATTATGTGTGTATTCCATTCATGGCAGAACATGCAAGGAACAAACTACACTGCCAGAATCCCTGAATGAAAAAGGTATTTTTCTTCTATGTGCTCTTACTCACAGGTAGCCACTGTGTAACCTTATTCTGTCATTACAGAATATCTCCCCGTGTATTACTTATGTCTTCATATAATAATCCTCTGCCTCACCCTTACTTGCTTGCTTTATTTAGTGCTAGGGGTTTTTCCTTGATGGATATTCCTAGAACTGGAAAATCAACATTTAAATGATATCACATGCTTAACAGAGTTTTGTTTTGCTCTCATGCTACAGTCTGGTCTAAAGGCAGATAAGGAAGTCCAGGGACCTTGCTTAGGATCACAAGAGGTCTGAAACTAATGTAGCCATATCCAGTGCCTACATGTTCTTACCTCACCTGCACTGCTTCTGGGACTTCTTTTTCCATGGAGAGGCAGGAACGGGGTGCTTGGCAGCGCTGCCTGTGGATGCCAGACTACAGCTGCTGAACTCACAGCACCTGGAGAGGGCACTTGCATGTAGCAGCTCTGTTAAAAAAAAAAAAAAAAAAAAAAAAAAAAAAAAAAAAAAGAGCTAAAGTACTGCCTGCAAACCCCCAGGAGCTGCCCTTGAAGGAAGGAAGAAGCTGCACTTGCACACCTCGAGGCAGGGACAGACTTTCTGTTTTGAAGAACTTCAAGGCATGGCGGTATCTGCACCAGAGGCTAAACTAAAGGGACCAAAATTTGTCAGGACAGATCAGTAGGATGCAAGCCAGAGCCAAAAGAAATTTTGGCAGTGCTCTCTAAAGCAGCTCAGGATGGTCTGGTCAATTATATTGCAGGATCACAGATTTCTAGCCTATCATTTCTCTAGTCACATTTCACATTGTTTGTCAGGGATATTGGCTGTAGTATCAAGATCCCAACATGGAAATGCTCTGCATGTTCTGGAATACCATTTTCTTCCAGTGACATCTCTGGCTATTACAAAATTTTAGGGATGCCAATAGAATCACCATGTCATTGCAACTGATTTAAAGATAAGCAGCAGATACAAGTCACGTAAGTTTTATTATTAATAAGATTCCACTTTTTGCCTTGAAAGAAAAAAAAAAAAAAGAATGTAAATCACCTTTTCTCCTTGTAGGTTTTTGGCAGAGGGATACATAGTTTCTCACTTCCAGTAGTACCTTTGCCCACATGACAGTCTTCAGATGAAGCTCTCTCTTGGGTGAGAGGCTGGTGAAGTGGAGCACAGTGAGCCCAGGGAGCACTGTGGGGGAAAATCAGTTGGACTGGGTTGGGAAATCAGTGTCTTATCCCAGACAGGCACTGCTGGCTGCTTAATGGACAACTGCAACTGCTCCTGTTCTGAAACCAGTTGCAATCATCTGCAATGGTATTTTGTTTGTAATCAAAGTCTTGCGGGGTGTGGTTCATTTGGGCTCTGACCTTTATTTTCCTTACTTTTTCCAGACTACTCTTTCTTTTGGGTGCTTGAATAAATTAAAAAACCTCTTACTGGCATGGTTTGATTTGACAACTGCCTTCAGAATATACCTTCAGCCACTTTCATGTAATTTCAGCTGTACTCGCAGTGACGTTTCCAGCACGAAACCAATGTTTTTTTGTGAACACTTTTGTCCACATAAATTAAGAAATAACACAACCATGATATGCTATCCCCTCATGACTCTGTTATATTCACAGAAATGCCTTCATTTGGTGATTTATATCTGTGTTTGTTCTTCATGCTAATTTCTGTTGATATATACAACTTTTGCAACGATGAAGTGAAGCAATCACAAGTATGACCCTTTTAATGCAATGCTGGTTCTTTGGGATTTTTTAACCACATGGAATTGGTTAAAATTGGATAGAGATGTGCTGTTCAAAGTAATGAAAAAAAAATCTTCTACATAATGCATTCATGCTTCTCCTTTATTAAATGCTGACTTTACTTAAATGAACTCTACCTAAGAAAAAGTAATTGATTTTGTGATTCAGATATTGTCAATAAAAATCATAATTACCAGTGAGATCAGATGTTAATTAAGATCAAATATACAGCTACAGCTTCAAGGCCATTAGTTGTCAACTAATGGATGATCAGAAGAGTGGGGTTTAACAAAATAATAATTCAAAAATTAGACATTTATCTGAAAATTGTGTTACTACAATTTTGGAATGATTATTAATATTACTACTAAGATATAGGATGCAGCAAGTAAATTGTTTATTATTAGATTGGTCAATTCATTGCTAATAATACCAAATAATTGGAATCACAGCTAACATTCTGAAATGATGGTTAAATACACCCACAAACTTCTACAGAAAATAAATAAAAACATATGAAAAAATTATGTTTCCTTACTGAAGTGGTTTTATACATGTCAGTCAAAGTCTTTTTTTGAGACTTGATCTTTGTTTTCAGGATGGAATCTGAAATAAAGAGATTTCACTTCCGACAAGGTCTGAAAAATAGGAACAGCAGCTGACAGCTAAATATTGGCCTTCAGAGTTTTCCTAGAAGACTTCCTTCTATGTATTAACAATCTATTAGAATTATCCTGTATAGTAAATGGGATTGCATAGATAAGATAATAAAAAACAGAAGGGTATTTACATTGCACTTCAGGATAGATACAACGTAGTCTGCTGAAGGATTTAGATTATTTTAGGTTTGTCAAGGTTTTGCATGTTTGTGTTTCTGCATATCCCTTTTCAGAACTGCTCCTGTCCCTCTACTGACCAGGTAAACTCAAGCACAAGGCTGCCAAACACAGGGCTGTGGTTACAACTCATCCCGCTACACTTCATTAATCTTGCATATTTTTCTAGGCAAATTTCTACCTGTGTTTTGATTTACTGCAGAAAGACCATAGAATTGAACAGGTGAGAAACAACCTTTGAAATCATCAAGTCAGAGCATTAATGAATAGTCCAGATGAATAGTTTAAGTCTGCAAATTCTTCATTGTGTTTTCATGAAAGAAATCAACTTTCATTTTGTTTTCTTGTTTTCCTTCAGGTACTCCTGTCTCACTTCAGTACAGACATCAGAATGAACTTTGTGTACTACACATGCAACAGGTGGGCTTACTATACTAGGAAATCCTAAACAAATACCTTTGGATATTGCTTAGTTTGTTTGCAGTGGAGTTTAAGTCACAGAACCTATCCAAAAGGAAAGTCTTTCAGCATCAGAGGTCATGGTTTGATTTCTGATCAAACCGGTCAGTTGTCCTCTCCATCAGGGAAAACTTGCAAAAGGATTAGGGCCCCATAGATATGAGGAAATAAATCTATGAAAAATGCCACTATAACTTGTTTAATTTTGTTAGTAAATAGCCAATAAAATTAGTTTCATGTAGAAACCAAAGACGCTCTGGCAAAATCTGAGAAATTAAAAAAAAGTAGAAAAAGGGTTCATCTGTAAAAGTTTGTAATTTAATCCAACACACTGGCTTTAAATGTCTTTCATGATGTGGAAGTCATTGAGGTTTGATTTCTATTTAGGCAGCTGGAGTTTGGTTGGATATTACAGGCTTCATCGTCCTGATCATATTCTATTCCAAGCTGTTTCCTACTGGATTTCTTTCACTGTCTGCCCAGCTTAAGGAGCAGTTGTTAAAGGGCTTGTCAGTGCATTTCTACATTGCCTGATACACCCTCCTGTTGATATGCTAGGGCTGACCTTTGAAAGCCTTCAATCACAGCAGAAGCTGCAACAAGCAAACTACATTAATAAAAATAGCACTTTTATGCTAATTGGTTCCAGACAGCACAACAGCTCCTACTGCAAATGAGGAGCAAGGAGTGCACTGGCAAAGAGGAGGTTTAGAGCAGGAAACAACAGTAGCTAAATTAATCCAGGAAGCACAAGGCAATCAGAATTCTATGATTCTTTTTCTACCTTCCAAACCTCCCACCAGTGTCATGCGATTGCACCACTGCCCTTTGATTTCTACATGGAATGGTTCTTCCTCTCATAAAGCTGAGATCTCCACAATGTCACCGTGTTGTCACAAGGCCTGGACAAAGTCACAGTGGCAGCTGGGGAGGCTCAGGGAATCCTTTCTGGTTAGCTTTTGTGCAGAGCCCCACATCCCTCACACCTCCTGTATGTATTCCTCAGTCTCCACCCTCGAGGAGAAGCCAGGAATTACCAGCTCAGTGGCAGGAGAGCAAATGGAATCGTTCCCAGCCTTGTGCTGCTGCGCTGGGAAATTTTTGCTGCGGAGGGTATTGATGATATTGTAGGAAGAGATTAGAGCAGGGCTGAGGTGCAGTAAATCTGTCCCACTCCCCGTTGATCATATTTATGGTGCAGAACGAGTCTTGCAACTCTTTCAAGGGCAAGCAAGACTTGCCTAGGGGAAGCCACGTTGTTGACAAAGCAGCCAGAAAGTAATTTCAGTGCAAGGAGACACCTTGTGCAGCTGCCTGTTTTTGCAGGCCTGAGGCCAGCCTCTATGGCTCTGGAAAGTGTGACTGGGTAGCTGACCAAGTGCTGTGATGGTGATAATTCAGATGTTTTTTAACACAATCTACATAATCTGGTTTTGCATCTGATGCTGTGTTTGTAATACAGGAATATCCCAGCAAGTTAATTAAATGGAAGGAGTGTTTCCTAGAGTACTGCAAATATAAGTTGGAAAGTTCAACCTTTAATTCAGGTGCTCTAATTTTTCCTGGGATTTTAGTATTAAGTTGTTGCAATACAAACAGAGAATGGACCATTTTGTCCAGGAAAACCACTTATTTAGATGATATTAACAGCCACAATGTGCTGGGTGCTCTGTGGTTTTTTGTGAAGCTTATATCTATAAAACTCTTAATATACAAGATATATATTTGTATATAAAGTTTCTTACAAACCTAATAGCATTTCACATAGTAGGTATATTTAAGAAAAATACCAGGAAAACTCACAAGTTAAGAAAATTCAATAAACTCATTAAAGATGTTTGGGTTTTATTATTTTTTTCATTTTTTGTATTTTATTGTCCCTTTTTGTATTATCATCAGCAAGGTCCAGGGCCAGCCTGATTTTTCTGCAATGTGACATCTATGATATTTAATTTGTTTGTATTTTCTTCCATTTTGTCTTCCTGTACCTTCCTTTTAAGTTGGAAATTATCACTTCATTTCTAAGGGAAGCTGACAACTGTTTTGTTCTCTAGAGAACATCTCTTTCACCAATGGATGAAAGCATAAGATCCCACTCCAAAAAAAATTGCCGTTGTCTATTTTACAAGTACAAGTGGTCAGCTTTTAAACTACTCTTATATTTGTTGTTCTGCAACTTTTTTCTCAGATAAAAATTTATCTGCTCCACTTCAGAATAGGATGGAGTAATATTCAAAAAATATCATCACATTTGGCCTCCATATTTTTCTAAGGGAGAAGACATCTTTTATGTTCAAAAATCCAATATTCAGTCTTTACAACTGTGACTGCACTCAGGGCCTATTCTTCATTTGGCTTCATTAGGAATTATGTTTTTAGGAATACCATATATATATATTTATGAAAGTAGAAGGATGGGATCCATGTTTTAGATTGGAACTCAAACACTAAGTCATGCCTGAAAGTTCTCTGATTTATATTTTCCCCTTGAACCTTCCTAACTCCAATCTGAGATGCTCTCTTGTCACTGCCTTCCAGATCCTGCTGTGTTTAGGGCATGTTTAATGTAGTTTGCAGCTTCAGAGGACAGGTTGAATATGGAAGGTAAGGCTCAACCTAATGCTTTTCTTGTGATAAAGGCAGGAGTAGCCTGAAACAGCACAACTCACTCTGTGTTGCTCTCTGCTTGGTCTTCTTGGCTTGCTCCTGCTGGCCTCATCTGAGGAACATGACTGTGGTACAGTAATTGCAGATACCCCTTGTGGTGAAGAGGAGCCTTCAGATAATGCCTTCCATGCTACAGAAACATGGGGTCAGCTTTTAAAGACATTTAAACATGCCAAGATGTGGACAGGCAGAAATGAGATTTTAAAAATTCATAGGTACCTCATTTAGATATTTAGAAGCTTTTGAAAAGGTCACTTTATGGTTTCTCTGCCCAAATGCACCTCAGAAGTCAGGTCTTTAGGGCAGGACAGACTACTGTTTGCAAACCATTTGTTTCTCAAATGCTAATTTTTTCCTTCCATTTGTAAGTCATCCAGAAATATGGCCCTTTATAACAACAGCAAGAAAGTAATAAAATTATTTAAAATAGGTTGGCGAGCTGTTTTGTGGACATTTCTGAGCTATGTATTGCCATTTGTCAGCTGTTTGCAGTAAACATTTAGTTGACTCTTTGATGTAGGGTCTGTGTTTGGCTTCCTAAATCACAAGTTCTGCATTATTTTCCCAGAATAGATGATGTAACTTTATAAATGACTTCTGTTTCTTTCCATAATAAATTTTCAGCATATAATACATATTGTTTGGTTTGTTTAAAAGGACTTCAGTGAGGGGGCTTAAATTAGCTGTTTGGGATCAATTGTACAGAGAGCACTTTAGTTGTTCAAACACTACTAAAACCTCGTTAGCAAAGACACAGGCACAAAGTGATTTTAAAGCTTTTCCTCAATTTTTTTTTTTTCTAAATGCTTTGCATTTCCTTGTTTATGTCTGCCTTTATCGGTCCTGTACAAACATTAACTAATTAATGTCTAGAGACTGCTGAGAAACCAGCAAGACTGTCGTTCATCCTTTGGTTTTACGGTGAGAAACAGCTGGGCAAAGACACCCAGAGGTCCCACACCGAGGGAGCTGCAGGGACAGGCTGAGCCTGCAGTAAATAATGCCATACCTGCCCAGGTCAGGCTGCTGGGTGCTGCAGCAGGTGATGCTGGGAGGTCTCTGACAGTGTACAGTCATGTAGAAATGCTCTGCTGAGAGTCTCTAAATTTTCATCTCAGCACGTTAACTTCCCACACTTCTGGAAACTGGTCAGGAGACAGTGATTCTCATTCTTAAAAACTAAAGATGTTTGATTATTTTAAAAATAGTATTGTAACACATCAGAAAGCATAACCTCTTTTTACATGGCACGTAGAGAAGATAAATCATCGGATGCCTTAATTTGCAAGTACCCATTATATTCCAGCTTCATTGCCAGTATCTATTTACACATTTCCCACAAAGAAATTAAAATAGAAGAACATATTGTTCCCCAGACTTGTTGATTGACTTACTGATTTATGAGCTTGGTTTCTGAGACTCAACCAGAGCCTTTCCCATTGAACCACACTAAAAGTCATGAAAATAATGGAACAGAAATATCACATGGCAAAGTCATGCATGCTTTCTGTTTAACCAACATTGGGCTGACCTTGGAATAGTTGATTCTCCAAACCTTGAAATCTCCATCAAACCACACAGGAAATACTTGTTCCACACCAACCAAGACACAGAAGAAAACTGGTGTTAAAAGAAGCCATTTATTTAGTTTTCTTTCAGCACTAGCAATTAAATCACCTTAAGCATAGTAAAGCATCGACAAAATGTATGCTGGCATTGAGTGTTTTGAATTTAAATGTCATGGTAAAGCAATCTTCAGGTCCTGCTCTTCTTTCAGACCTGTTGTAGGAATTGTGCAGCAGATTCCCTGTGCAATCCATCCTCTTTCCTTTGTCTACAGCAAACAAACACCATTCCAGGCTGTCTCTTTTTTTTTTTTTTTAAATGTACTTAGCGGTGTGTACTTTTACTATATAGGTTTTCCCGCAGGTAATGCCTGTTTATTTTTAGCACAGCTAATGGTGTGCTTGCTTACAACGTAACAGCCCTGCCTTCTGAATAAGGGGAATGACTCACATTCATTAAAATGAATCTTGATACATTTGGCTACTCATACAAAACAGAGGTGCATAATGTGGGGGAATTAGAGGACACAGAATTCATTAATCCATGAGGTGGCAGTGATGCCAAGCAGAGACAGGCATAAATTTCTCATATGTGTCTTGGTGACAAAGTGATTGTTTTTGGGAAAAAGCAAAAGAGCCTGGAATTATGTACATTTAGCTCTTGGAGAGGGATGTTCCCCAAGTTGAAAAGAAAAATGAATTGTTAAAATCAAACTGATAGAATCTCTTAAGAAGAAAAATCATGTAAACATCTTAGTATTTTTCATTTCAATTTGAATTTTGGTAGTCCTTCAGACTGTTTTGATTCAGTAATTTCTTTCTTTTGGAACGATTTTGCCTCACAAAAAAAAGAAAAAAATTGTACTGGTGCACAGACTGAGAACAAAATCCATTATGTGAGTAGCAGCAAGAGGTGACATCAGCTTTATGCTACATGGTGATTCTGATTGTGTGTGGGCTGCGTGCAAGTCAGTCCCTTCTGTTAAAAATAATGGTGTGGCCAATACAAATAGCTGCTGCTGTTGATACTTGGGAAAACAGAGGAAGGCACAGAGAGAGTGAGTTCTCTATGCAACTTTTATCTAAGAAAAACACAGCTCCCAACACAGCTTTTCTTTTAGGACCAGCCACCCACTGACTTCAAGAGGAGCTTGCAGTGTGCAAGGGAGATGAAAGTGGTCCAGGCATTTTGAAACTGGGATCCTTTCCACAGTGCCAGTCCTTCAAGGCTGTGTTAGTGTGGGAGAGGGTCATCTCCACACACTGGTGGTTGTGTGACATCTACTGAAACAGAATGTTTGCCTCAGTTAACTTTCATGCCAAACACATGGTATTTTATAAAGGCAAGTCGCCTGTGTAGCCCTCTCACGTCCTCCAATAGCTATGACAATATGTTCAGTGTTGATATGTTTTAATATAGACAAAATAATACATAATCACTAATACTTTGCATGTAAGTAACACTTTTTATGCAGTGTCTGTAAGGCATATTACTGAAATGAATTGACTGGGTTTTCCAAGTCTTTTCTGAGGCAAGTAAGTGAATGCTGACATTTACAAAGTTAGGCAACTAAATCTGTACCTAAGGCTCAGAAAGAGCCTTTCCTTACTTCTGAGTTCCTAGAGTTTCCAATACCTACAGGATTATGCAAGTCATACAGCAAGTCAATGGCACAGAAGTAAAAGCTATGAGGGAAAAAGCCCCCGGGTTCAGACCCAAGTCATCCACATGCATATCTGTGAAGCAATTACTATGGATTAAAATAATTTTTAACTTTAGGTTGGATACCTCACAGATATTGGTGGTTTCCTTTTGAACTTCACTGCTGCTATCTCAGACCTGCTACAAGGGTCACAAACACTGAGTCCTAAAGCATTCAAGTAGTCTGTAGAAGAAATTTTCCAGTTTGAGATTTTGAAATGTAATAACAACTTTAGGATTCTTCATTTGAATTTCGTGTCCTGCATCCGCAAACTCAGGCTTGATAGTGTGGCTATGCAGTAAAATTGCATCCATTGTGGATAAAACCCAGCTCTGCTCTTCTGTACTTCCCTTCACTACAGAATAATGGAAAGCTACGGACAAACAGGATGAGTCTGAGCTCTGCAGCAGTGTGGTGACACCAGTGGCAAGCTCTGAGGTGTGGAAGTCACTTCTGCTGTGGTTAAGGTTGAAACCACTCTTGCAACTTTCCTATTGCTGCTCAGAATTCACCTTTGGAGTTTTCATTTTACTCTGCTCCAAATGTCAGGGTGATTCTATCCTAACAAATATATAGTCAGTGACCTGTAACTCAGCACCTTCAAAGTGTCCTTTACTCTGAAGGATAATTTTTTTATTATTTTAAATTATGTAATGATGCCAAGACACTGCAGTAATGGATATCCTAAAACACACACACTATAATAATGATTCTCCTTTTATTATGTCTCTCTAGGATGCTTAAACTAATAATCTTTGGAAAGCTTTCCCTGCACCAGATGCAGCTAGCGAATGGTTTTATTGTTATTCCCCACACTACCAGCATCTAATCCATGAAGCCAGGAAAGACTGTCCAGAGAAGCAGCAAATCAGCATTGATCACTGAGGGACTAATTTCCAGCAGGGTGGATAAATCCCTGCTATCTCTCCTAATGTTCTTCCTGGCCCAAGGCACCCTGACAAGCCACTGACCTTCTTTCCACCCACTGTGAAATGAAGTCAGGCTCACAGTGAGATGATTCAAGGGAATAGTCTCATCCATTGCACCCAGACTGCTTAATTTTATTGAGAAGCCCAACACCAGCTCCCACTGCCAAATCTGTCCTGCTGAGATATACATGAGCAGAAGTTGAGTCTGGTTGTGTGTCCAGGACAACAGCAAATCTGTTTCAACCAAAATGATGAAATATCAGGAGCTGGTTGGGAGTGGAGTCAGGTCCATGCTTCCCTTCCTGATGCACTCACACCGAGAGCAGGGCCCTTCCTTTTGGTGTTAGACTCTGTGGCAGACATGATGCCTATGCCAAAAAGTTATCTTGATAAAGAGGAGTGAAACAGACCAGTTTTACTCCAAAACATGAGCAGGTGATGGTTGTGACTTGAGAAAACATTTCCTCTGTTCTTCTAGATTCACCCACAGGGGCTGAGCTACTGCTGGGTGCCTTGGACGTGAGTGAGGGTGGCTGCTATGGAGGAGGCTGCTGGGGCTTTCTATGCGCTGCAGAGCAGTGCACCCCACCCAGGCTCTTCAAATGCTCTTCAGCTGGGCTAATGCCCAGGGAGACAATGTTATGGATCCATGTTATCCCCAGGAGCCCACTTCTGCTTCTCACCCCAGTATTGTTATGTGTGATGTGCCAACCAGTGATTTCCAGGAAATGACATGCTAGAAGCCCTTCATCTTTGCATATGAAATCAAGAACAAGTTTTCTGTGATGGGACAAAGTCCTTTTTAAAAAGTGTTAAACCAAGAATGTCCTGCAGCGTAACTTCGTTTTTGTGAATCTGTGTTTGACCTTTCCTTTTTCTTTTCAGGCTTGGCTCTGCTTCTTTAGAAGCAGAGATTTTGAGAGTCTAAAGCTTTCTTTTTACCTTTTTTTTTTTTTTTTTTTTTTTTTTTTTTTTTTTTTTTTTTTTTCCAGAGCAGCATGTAAGTGTAAGAATCAGTACCTAACTCATGGATAATTTTGAAAAATAAAATATGGATGAATTTTCTGACCTTTATGAGTATATTGGAAAGCAGAAAGTCCCCTTAACAATGTGGTTTGCCTAAAAGACTGATATTTTAGTGAAACTGAAAGAGAGCTATGCAGTGATATATGTAACAGCAAGGGTGGTCATGCTGGCAAGATTTATATTATAAGGTCATCAGTCCTCAAGCTATGAGGCCTGTACAGAAGACTCTACCATTCCTAACTCAAAGACTCTACACAAAAGAGTAGAAATTTATGGTACGCGATGGTATATAGATTACATAAAACCACATAGATGGAGACATTTGAATTAAACTGCAACCTTTACATGGCCATCACTTGAATTTTCTCATTGAGAAAATGCCATTTCCGTTGTGATAGTCTGGAAATTCCTACCCTAATCATGAAAGCACTGAAAAAAACCACACAAGCAAGAAACACAAGGGGGCCAGAACTTTTTCAAATTGTTCTGGCATATGTTAAGAAATATGGTTAGTCTTTCAATGTTGAAATTGGAGGCTGTCAAGAAAAATCTCAGAACCTGCCTCCTGCAAGTTAACAGCTGCAAGGGAGCTAAAGCAGACAGGCACAGAGGAGCCTTTGTGAGGGAAATGTTTGGCTGGGACACACCACAGGCTCTCAGGCCAGTTACTCCCATTACGCCCAAAAGCATGGATGAGTTTTCCTCCTCCCACAGGCACACTGACGTTGCTAAAAATAAGAGTTTAGCCCAGTTGCAGATGCTAATTTTTCCCTGCCTAGTCGCTCTGGACCAGTAGGTCTGTTTTGCAGTTAACAGTTGTTGCTCTTTCAGACTCAGAAGTAGTAAGGGATAATTGGGCAAATGTGTCAAACTGGCCCTATTATGACTGGTCTATTATGACTTCATGCTTCTGTTTACCCTGGGATGCTCTTAGCTCCAGAGGGCTCTGCTGATCACCCGACACCCCAGTGATGGATTTTGCCTACCCCAGACAGCACTGGCAGTGTGCTGCTTTTATTTTCAGCTAACCTTTCTAAAACAATAGATCATCCATTGTTTGGGGGGACTGCAGCTCATGTACAAACAGGGTGGCATGACAGTGAGAGGCCAAAGGGACAGCCTGCTCCCTGGAAGTTCATTGAGGGTGGTAAACACAAGAGAGGGAGAGAAGCTATTTAAGCTCCAGAACAATGTTGGCACAAGAACAAATGGGTCTGAATTGGCCATGAATAAATGTAAGCTGGAAATTAGAAGAATATTTCTAACCCTCAGCACAGTGAGGCTTGGGAACAACCTTCTCATTGGGGGCAAAAAGCCTAACTGGGTTTAAGATGGAACTTGACAAATTTATGAAAAGGATTATATGTTGTGGTTGCCTAAGACAGCAGGGGATTGGACACAATGACGCGGGATGCCTTTTCCAAGCCAATGTTCCTCACAGCAAAAGCAACAATTACTCTTTCATATGTGTGTTTTTCAGGGCCTTCTTTTCCACTCTAGGGCTGCACTTCTATTCATAACCGCGTTGAAGGAATTTAGGTTCAAAAGTCAACCTGGCAGCTTTCTCCTGCCAGACCATGGTGCTGGCCTGTGACCATGCCGAAACCCAACCTGGGAATGAAACTCAGCCTTGATTTTCTTTGGAAATTATATTATTTGCTGCAACTGAAAAATGACAGAGCCTTAATTCTTACAGTGCTCTTACTGATGAAGAGACTGCTACACAAATTTGGCACAGTTTCCTGTTTTTCAGGAAGAAAAGCCTAAAACTGGAATAATAAGTAAATTCCTGATCAGGGTAAAGGTAGACTGGCAAAACTGTTTGGGGCAGTGTAAACAGTTTATCACACACTTTATACCTGGAGGATGTGATAAATATAGTTGTTCAGGCTCAGAATTTAAAATTGCTGCATAGCAATGTGAAAGACTTCTGTATTAACCAACTGAAATTTAATAGAAGTATTTAAATTAGGATTTCTGCATAGCAAATGTAAGAAAAGCTCATCATAATGTTTTTGCTGCGGGAAACAGTGGTGATATCATTCCAATATATATTTTGTTTCAGGAAAGGCAGCTATTACATTGTTTTCATGCTGAATTATTGGCTAGAGATAGCAAAGACTTTTGCTTAATCCTATCAGCCTTCCTCCAAATTACAGCTGTAAAATACAATCAAAGTCACAACCACCTGAAAGTCAGGAATTGTGAACAGTGCATTCCTATAAACACTCAAGATGTTGGGTAGAGCTTCAGCTCACTAAGAAGGAAGATGATGAATCCTTAGAGCAACTTCTAATTACACATTTTTTTTATTACCCAAACAAGCTACTTAGAATTCCAAAAGGGTCACTGCAGCCTCTGTAGGCTAGAGCTGTTCCTCTGGTCCCTCACAGCATTCAGCAGGCACAGTTGGCTGCAGATCCATTTCTCACAATACCCTGCCTGCCTCAGTGTCCTGCTCTGGATAAGAACAGGGAAATACTTTTTAAAATAGCAGACATCTCTCTCTTTCTGGTGGCTTCCTCTGTGGATAATTCAGTACAGGGAATCTATGTAACATACTGTGTTTCAATAACAACTTCAGATATTGAGTTGCATGATACAGTTACCCACCAACCTCAGACTGCGCTCTGCTGGATGTCAATGCTTAGCTGCTATTTGTGTGTGATCTGTTTTGGAAAGTTTATAAAAGCTTCATGAAAAACTTGGAAGGTGGTTAGTCATACTTCTCTGTCTTCCAGTTGTGCCCTTTGTAAATTAGTGAAAATTATATTTTCCTCCGTTGTGAAGTACTTTGAGGTGCAGCAAATGAAAAGCAGCAAATAAAATGGATTGTGATTAGCTGTTACTTTATGTGATAAATACAACTGGCTATTTCAGAGCTGCATTAACTTGAATTTGGAGTTCTATAAAACGTTATTAAAGCAAGAAGGAGGGTAATCATTTTACAAACACTGTCTTCTGCAAGTATATGCTCATTCTTTACACAGATGAATTCCAGATCCTTGTCCAAAAGAGCTATATTGTGCTTTATCACACAGAACCTAGTGTTCAAAAGGCCAAAGGAAAAATGTCTACAAAATACTAAGGGCCAAGAAAGTAAAGGTATTTTTTGGATTATAGAAGTTCTGTATGGACCAGTTCCAAAGGAAGTGTCTCAAAAATTAATGGACTGCACCAGATCTCTGAGCCATTTCTGTCTAGAAGACCACTTACAAGCAGCAGTGATAGTAGCCAGAGATAAAACATTCAAATATCACAAGTTGGTGTGTGCATTTGAGAATAATTCATGGAATAATCATCTTATTAGGAATGCAGGCTTGAATGTAAGTTGCCATATATATAACATTGCAGAATGCAGAGTAGCTGTGTATGACTAATTTAGATAGCAGAGTGCAAAGCATTCCCTTATGAGTTTCAGAAACAACTTTTAAAGTCCTGGGCAATAGCAAAACTTTTCTGGTTGGCTCAGTGGTGTGTGTCTGCTTTCTTTGCTGAAAGATGAGTACCCAGATCTGTGCATTACAAATCAATTTTTCTATGAACTTAGCTACTGTGACTGTATTTATATTTGGTTGGGCTTCTGATTGCAAACTGCCCACAGCTATGATGTCTATTGACAAATGAGATACTCCCAGGCCATGAAAGTGTCAGAAATATGATGTGAGTAACACCAGTGGTTTCAGTTTCTGGCTGGCACTAGTGCCTTCATCAGCTTTTCCACTGCTAAAAAAGCACACTGATGGAGATGGGATATGGGATTTACTGTGGCAGATTTGTTAAGAGATGCTTCACAATCAGGATGGACACTCTGGTGGACCCACAATATTACCCTCATTACAGAAGAAGATGAGGTATGATTCTGCTTTTAGTGGAGTCAAAGGTGAAATGCCATGAGACAGCCAAAATATAGTTCTGAACAACAGTTCAGATATAGAACTGAACAACAATTCACACTGTGAACTGTGCCATGCCAGAGTGGGATCTGAGCACTGATCATAAAATCACCCAGCTATTTAAAAAAAACCAACCCTAGAGATAGTATTTAACTCTCTGACCTCCAGCAGCAGTAAATTGCAGACACAGGAGGTGGAAATGCACATATTTTTTGCTGCTACATTTTCCTTGAATTTGAGGCCACTGTTGGTTTTCCATATTTGTGGCTGGAGGTTTAAAAGCAGAATGTGCACCACTGAGAAACAAGCAAAGGGACATGAGCAAAGTTGTCTGCCATGCGTGGTGGCTGTTGACTTTGTAAAGAAGTCTCTTATGCACATTTAAAGCAAATTAATTTCTCTACAGTTTAGGATTGTATTCTCATAGAAGGAAAATATTAAATCAGTGTAATATACAGAACTATTTGGACAGGCTCTATCAGCTTCTGAAATTTATGTGGTATTAGCAAGCAGTTATCAGCCAGAGGTGTTTGACCTTAAGTGACTTCTAGTGGCACTTATATCTCAGAAAGCATTAAACTGGTCTAACAAGGTGATTTTTTAATAATACAAACAGCTCTTTTATTAGTTTTTATTATTATTATTCAACATTCTGTATTTATTAGTAAGGACATTGCCTGGTGACAGATCTCAGCTGCAGATTTCTTGAGGTGATACTGTTGCTTGTTTTCAAAACAGCAATTGAACAGACAAGAGAACAAATGCTTTCTCTGTACTTTGAACTGTGTTACCCCCGCAAATTTCACAGTAGCATCATTTCTATCTGTGTGTCTGTTAAGCAGAAGCAACATACTTTTTAATACAGCTTAACAGTTGTCACTTGGCTGATAATTTGCATTCTTAATGTTTCGACTTGCAGTCATCATCATTGAGCTGGCCCTCCACAATCTTAGGGCACTGATGTGATTTGAAGTATTTAACCTCTTGGATCAAGGGAACTGAAGCTCTGAATTTAAAACAGGAAAAAGAAGCCTTGCTAAGATTAAGCAGCATGGGGGGGTGTGTGTTGCTAAAGTATTTGTATTAAGTGCTAGTTTCTTTCCATTAAAGAGGCACACTGGGAATGGCTTTCTCAGCTGGAAGTATTGTTATGTGTACGTGGCACACATCCCCAGGGAGAGATGCTATGTATTATTTACTTCTAGTTTTACAGTTAGACTTGCCTAATATAGATTGTGAAGCTGCTTCCAGCCTCACAGCCACAGAACAGCTGACCAGAGCAGAGCTGCCTCAGAGGAGGACCCCATCCTGTGCTGGCTCATCACTGCCTCTAACTGCATGATCTGCTGTATATTTCATAGACCTGAGATAAACACAGTGTTTCCTTCCCAAAATGCATCCCAGTTTCAAAGGATTGTTATGTTCAGAAATCATCTTTATGACTCTTCCATTTAAGCTAAGATATTGTGGTTGAGATAAGCACAGGAGATACATGTGCCTACCAAGTAAAGTAGCTTTGAGATGAAACACTCCTCACTGGCAGTAGATGAAAAGTTACGTGGTTTTGTTTTATTTTAAAGACATTGTGGAAAGAAAAGACATTGGAACCACATCTTAACAGAGCCCCACAAATCACTTTAACCTTGGCAGAGCGGTGTCAGCTGGCATTAGGCTTTATCACAGTGATAACAGAGTGTGGAGGAAGTCACCTCACCTGTCCCTGCAGTGCCTGTTATGTAAGAGGCTGTCTGCCCTCCAGAGAAGTTTGGGATTTATCCCCAGTGAAGAATGACAGGTCCCAGCCCAGGTGATGCTGGGGTGGCCGGACTGAGGGTCACAGGAGCATAGAGTGGCTTGGGTTGGGTTGGATCGGTTTGAGAAGGGCATTAAAGATCATCTAATTCCAACCCCCTGCCAGGGGCAGAGGCATCTTTCCCTAGAAGTCATGGTTGGATGTACATCAAACCCCAAACCAGGTATTACAGGAGTGTGAGGGCAGCATGTCCAGGGCTCTCCCCATTTGTTGAGGAAGACAATTATAGTAACTAGAAAAATTACTGAATAAGCCTTGCATCACTATTGGGATCTCTTCAACAAATGGTTGAAGGTCACCCTGAGAAGCCCAGAAAGCTGCAGTGTGCAGATGTTCCCAAGGGAGATGTTTCCCTTTGATGAAGTTTCCTGCTCACCAGCAGTGTTTTCCCTGGGAAGCAGTTTCTCCAGATTCCCTGCTTAGCCCCTGGCTCTTGGCAAGGGTGGAAGTGGTGATTTCAGTTTTTTTGAAGCTGAATGCTACTAATTATTCCCCAGGTGAAGTGCAGCTACAGGTACCATCCATCTTAGATAAGTGACTACCAGACCCAGAAGGCATGGAGAAAAGTTTCAATAATCTACTTCAAAAATGGCACTAAAGAGTATTTATTCATCCTCAAATCACACAGTTCAGCTCAAATTATGGTTCTAAGCTTCAAAAAGATTTTAGAAACTCCTCATTCACCTACATGCCAGGCCTCCTACTGTGGATATCCTAGATGTGACGCCCATGGTTTTTCCAGACTGCTACTGTTTTCACTTCAGACTGGTTTTATTTCAGACTGGTGTTACTCAGGGAAATCTGTGAAGGGTCTGTCCCATGACAGCTTCCAGCAAAAGCCCCAGAAGGTCACTTGGGCAACATATTCCTTTCCTGCAGTTTCTCTCAGCTAAATGTCTAGGCTAACCAGTGTGTGATTTTGTATGTTCTAGTCCTGAAACCTCTACTGTGTTTTGTTTAGCCATTGAATCAGGGAATTAGAGAACCATAGAATGGTTTGAGTTGCAAGAGGACTCAAAAATCATCTTGTTCCAACCTCCTAGCCATGAGCAGGGACACCTTCCACTAGACGAGGTTGCCCACAGCCCCACCAAGCCTGGCCTTGAACACTGCCAGGATGGGGGATCCACAGGTTCTCTGGGCAACATGTTTTCAAGACAAACTATTGTCTAAAGGGTTTTTTAAAAATATTGCATTATTTATATGAGTTAATTAGCCCAAACTAAAACTTGTATTATCCCAGTATGGAAAAGAACAAAAAGTTTCAGTGAGTTATTTGATGTAATTCATTAAAATAGCAGAAAAATTATACCAAACTTAGTTCTTAATTTCTGCACTTTTTCTTTTTCTTCTAAACCTCATTATTGCTAGGCTCAAGTGGGATTCAGCCTGGACATGGTCCTCAATCTATGTCTCCTCCTAACTTCACAGTCCAGAAATTATTAACAAACAAACATACAAGCATGATTTTTCAGGAAAGTAACACTAAGTGCCATCTCAGTCACAGGACTTTCACAGACACTGAGAAGCCTTCAAAAAGTCTCATTTTTGACAAAGCATTGTTAAGTCACATCAGAGAGGAAACTAAATGCTCTCTCAACATAATTTATAATTAGCTACTTTTACAAAACTTAACCTGAAATGCTGAAATCCTTTCTGAATCTGCAGTACTCAAATACAAGGGCATCCCAAAACTGACTTCACAGCCTCTTTGCAGCTGTTGCTAACATCCAAAGAAAGGACAGCACACACTGTAGTGGTAGGATGAAAAATCTGCTTTCTCTTAAACCAACAGCATCAGACAGGCCGCTGACTATCCACAGTGCTGATGCTGTTAGTCAGAACAGATGTTGTCAGGATTTAAGGTGTTGGACTCATGATATCAATAATTCTGGTCATGTCCTGTTGCTGGTGAAGGAAAGCTACCTCTGTGATTAGTTACACTCACAGAATGATCTGTCTAATTGCTAGTCCCAGTCCTCCTTTGCATCTCTGAGGGCTTGTTTTGACTCTTAATGTTCCATAAATTATTTTCCCTGTAAGATCATCAAGGAGAACAAGAGACAAAGGCAAATGTCCTGGATAAGGTGACATAATTGCTTTCCCCCCAGACTGAGCTTTAACAGAGCTGCACGGTCACAAGTTTTATTTAAAATTTGTTGTGAGTGTCCCCACTGTCAACAGAAAGAGAGAGAATTATTATTTGTGAACTTGGATATTTTAAAATAAAAGAAGGTAATGAAATCGCTGACAAGATGGTAAAAGCCTATCGGTCTGTTTGATGGATCACCAAGGACTTGCTGAAACACCAATTGACAGACATTACATAAAATCTAAAATCATCAAATAAGTGAAGAACAAGTTGAGAATCTATAACACTGAAATCAGCAGAAAAGACCCATTAACTTAAATGGAAGGAAAATCTGGCCATTAAACAGCAACTTGCTGCAATCACAATATAAAACCTAATCATGAAATCACAAGGCCCCTTGCATTTTATTGCTCCTGTATTTCTGTCTCCTTCACTGACCCACAAATGTGACAACGAAATCATTTCTATTCCTAAAGCAGTCCTTGTCAATAATAGAGTTGATGTAAGTTTTCAAACTGAGCCCAATGACATAAATATGAATGAAAACATTTTTATTCTTCTTTACCCCTCTCCCACCTTGTCCCTACCACAATCCATCTCTGTTCCCCCACCAGAATGGGATTAGTCTGGAATTGCTGCAAATGCAATCTGCTCACTGGGACAGAAGTCATAAGATCAGAAGAGGAATACCTCTACGTGCCTCCTACTGCAGAATAAATTAAAAAATGAATTTTAGTGACAAAGATAAATCAACTGATATGCTTTACCTTGTCTAAGTGACTTCCTAGATTCTTCTTATGAGTAGCTCTTAGGGGCCTCTGCAAGCTTTTTAGAGTGGACGATTGTTAAGGTACCATTTGACTTCATTTTTTGGGTTTGTTGTAGAGCAGAGGCTGCTCTACTAGAGGGAGGTGAAGTACTAGGGCTAAAACACAATGCTTTATACAGCTTTAGAAAAGAAACTTTGGAGACTGCCCCTTAGTGTCTGGGCTCAGGAAAAGGTGACAAGGACAGCCCAGGATGCTGAGGATGAAATGGGGCTGGCCTGAGGACACTCAGATAAATGTCTCCAGGGGCTGGTGGGGTGGTGAACGATTGTTCCTCCTGGACTGGAGAGCAATTCCATGGTTCTCACTGGGACCAGGCAGCTCTGTTTGCAGCAGTCAGTGAGAGCTTTACTTGCAGGTTGCTCAGCCTTCAGGGTGGACACAACACAAGTTTAACTCAGAGATTTGCAGCCCTGTTCCTTTCAAACTCCTCATGAAATTAACTATGCAGTGGTCCACGAGTACATCCAAGTTTTTCAGAGGCTTGGTCAGAAACAAATGCCTGGTTGGCATTTTTTTGGAAAATGCCCCTTGCACAGTGGTGAGAAAATGCTCTTTCTGCAATTTTGTGAAAAGTGACAATAATTAAAATACAAATAAAATGCTCTTGAGTTGAAAAGGAAGAGGGACAGAGACACATGTATGTATTATGCTGCTATATGACCCCCAAAAGTTGTGTCTTTTTTCAGACCCAAATACAGGGGAAACTTGTGCAACCTAAATGCTGTTTAGTGAAGATCTGCAGTTTGCAGAAGCAAAGAGACCTGTAACAAAGTGTAGATTTTAGTCCTTGGCCTGGTAAAGAGACAAGTCATCACTCTCTATGGATGCCTGCTCTGAAGAAGCGAGGGGCCACACCACAGGAACGTTTATGATACTGCAAAAATATACTGGAAATACACATTTCCATTTTTCTGCAGTCTGAAGATGAGAGGATTAGGTCTTTTTGTATTATTAGTTTATGCTGCTGCATTATGTGAAAGTTAGCAAAAGGGAAAAAAGCTATATAAAGTGAATGTATTCCTGTGCCATTTTTCTTGCTGCTATGTCTAACACTTGTAAAAGGTCCACCAAGCTACTCAGAGAGTAGCTGCCTCTTGTCTAATATCACAAATAGTACTATAATTTTAGATTTATGATTGCTTATCTTGTCAAATTTCATAATCACTTCATCAGTAGAAACCCACTGTTTATACCCCAGAGATAAGGATAACCTTCCCACCTGAAATGACACGATTATCAATTTATGACAGGAACAGAAGGTTTTGTGTATGTAACTTCCACTGCTCTTGTTATTCTTCATTTAGAGGACGTGCCATTGTCTTGTGTCAGGCGGGATTTTCTTCCATCCATTGGGGTCTTCAGCAACGCAACCATCCGAAATGCAAAGGAAATTATGTTTGTAGTCTGCTCCCATCTCCCTTTCAGCTGGAAAAGAAGTAGATGGTTTACTGTATGCATATGAATATTTGTATTTCTGTGACTTCTGAACATGCTAATGGCATTTAAATGTAATCCCAGTATGAAAAGTTGATTTTTGGTCTTTCAGATCTGAGAAGATTGTATAGCATATTTTAATACCCTGAAGCAGTTCATTTTGCACAATGTGGAAAGCTGCTGCTGCAAGACAAAACCAGATTAAAAAAACTATTAGAAGGTTTTAAACTTGGAAGAAAAGTACCTAATTCCGACCACCTTGCAGGTTAAAGAATTTGCAGACAACAAAGTCTGTTTAAGAGTGCTGCAAATAGCAAAGGGCAGGAATATCTCAGTTATTTTCTTACTAATTCTGCTTTTTTATAGTGAGATGGAAAGACAGACACACACATGCACACGTTTGGGCACTTATTTTGTAGAAGTTGTAATGCTGTAAAACCTATGGAGGGAGGATAGATCAGTCTTAAGGTAATTATGCCATTACATTCACACACAGAGCACGAATGTGTTTTTATTCAGCGTAACTACATGCTGAGAGTTGTGGTACTTCAGCTATTCTGGTCTTGTTAAATCTGTTGGGTAGGCAAGTCTTCTTGTGAACCATACTTTGCACTTTACTCAGGTAGACAGCTCTGTTAGAGGATTTATTTGCCACTGCTATGCCTTGTGGTGGAGTTCTTCTCATGCAACAGATACAAAATCATTGATGAAAATGCGTGAAGTGGTATTTTATAACCATATTTAATATCCTCCACCCACGTGCACAAGAGACTGTCCAAAAAAAGAGCAAAAAAGAATAAAGTCACTTACATTACCTAGATAAATTGAAACAAAATATATATTGATGAATCAATAAGCTTATAAATCTAATAGATCCCTAGCAGAAAGAAGTGTCCTATCCCCATTCCCGTTCAAATTCTGCAAGGAGGTCTGGAAGAGCTGGCCCTTTGCCTATGTCCAGCATGAGTGCTTATAAAGTAATTTTAGAGAAATCAGGAGATCATCTATTTAAGAAAGTCCTCTCAAAAATAAGTTAATAGTAAGAAAACTCTTTACAATTATTCCTCATGTCCCAATTTAATTGTTGGACCTTGGGGATAAGCAGAGCTTGGAAAATTCATGCATTCAGCTCTACACTTCCACCCTACATATAAGTCAATTGTCAAAATGGATCTTCCATTGATTATCAGCAATGGACCATCTACAACTCATTTTGGCAGTGTTTTCTGAATTTCAGATGTTCCCATTTTCCTTCATTGTCTCTTGTCATTTCACCTCTTCTTCTACTTGTACAGTCAGTGAGATAATCATTCACACACATGAACTTTGTTCCTTGCAGTCATATTAAATCAACATGTTCTTTTATTCATGCTCAACCATACTGGATCAGCCACTCAGCCACCTCATATCACAATCAGGTGGGCAGCCAGGCATGTTTACCTTCAGACTCTACTCACAGTCGTGTTTCCTACCTGTTCACTTGCACTCAATCATTAGTTCTCAGCCCTGAACAGCAGCACTGGCTGCAGGAGAACACTTATTCATAGAATTGCTTCACCAAACTCTCTTTTACACTTGTATTCCTCAGGCACTGGTTAACTGCAGGTTGCTTTATTTTTGCCTCTTTGAAGAGAGCAGACAATGGAATCCTGTTATGTGAGTGGCTCCTGTGCTTGTAACTTGAGCATGTTAATGAGACCACGGGATTTCTCTTTTGGTGGCTGCATCTGGATCTGGACTAATCTTCTCAGCCAGCACAACTGGGACCAGACAGATTGCAGCTCTGAGGATGGGATACAGTGCATAATAGATGCATATACACACGTAATTAATAGTGTCCAAATGAAAACTCTTGGTTTCTTTCTTTATTCCTCACAGCTAGACATGACAGCCAAATTTTGCCCACAGAGATAACACACCTGATTTCATCAGCTGGCATAACTGGAAAAAAACCTGACACTTTCTGAGCCACTGAAGCCCATTTGTCATTCCAAAAAGTTGCTACTTCTTTCTCTCCTTTTCTCTGTAAATTTCTAAGTAATCATACATGGGCTTATGGCAGCTGAGTATGATTATTCACCCAGTGAAAACAGCACAGAGAGAACAGTGTCGTGTAGCTTTGTGAAGTATGTAGAGATTCAAGGCAGATGATTGTTACCTATTTCTGTTCCTTGTGCAAACAAGGCCTGTGTTTTATGAGTGATCCCGTGGAGAATATTTCAAATCAGGAATTAATTCATTAGTTCACTGTTATGCTGCAGCAATAGCAGCTATACTAGAATCCCAGCAGCAATTCTCTTTGCAAAGCTCTGCCACAACGTATTCTCAATGGTACTAATGAGAGCACATTTCTTTTCTACACAGAAGTTCTGTCTGATACTGCAAATCAACTGGAAATATAAAATTTTGATTATGGATAACATAGATAGCAACATATTAATGGGAGCAGCTGCTGATACAAGGCAACTGATGGAGTAAGAGAGCCACTGCCATTTTTCTCTGCCTTGTACTTTGCTCATATATCTTGTCCAGGTAAATGCTGTGATCACATCCATTTGCCATCTCTTGGCAACCTTCATTTCTCTTCTACATCCACGACTGATATTCTGTGACTTAATTTTGTCCACTGCATGTCCTGGTTTTGAGCTAGCTGTCCTACTTCATTGCAATTACATCCCCGTGTATCACTGATGAATGATTTCCTAGATGGATGTTTGTTATAAATCCATTCATTGATCTTCCTGACTTGCCCTGAAATATTTAGCACCTTATATATTTCTCTGTGCTAAAAAAAAAAATAAAAAATTCTGTAGAGACCTTTTATTTCTGCTCTATACATCATTGTAAGCAGGATGCATTTTTTAAATACTTGAAGAGACAGATAAGCTGATTCTTCAGAAAGTTACAAAAGTTATGAGGCAGTGCAACCCAGCTTTGTTCTCCAATTCCTCTTCTCTCAGGATTTGTGCTCTGAACACCTGAACTGTATTTATGCCTGGGTTTGCTGGAATTTCTTACTCTACAGAAAGCAGCATTTCCAATGAGATGTTATCTACATTCTCCAAGTTTGCTTCACCCTCAGACTTTAATTTCCTTGAAGCAGTTCCCTTACCACAAACACAAACCTCCCATACTTATCTCCTTGGATATAAATGTAGAGGGAGCTGTAAATGTCAAGTGTTCAACCACTGTCATGTTTATGGACCACTTATGGAAAGCTTCTTTCAGGCAGGCTGCCGCCAATGCAGGTGGCATTAATAGCTCTCACAAGCTCATGTTTCCACTTCAACTCACTTGGATGTTCCTGCCTTCCCTTGCTGTCATTACTGGGACAATTCATGTTTAATACAGTGTCAGGAACTTTCTCACCCCAAACCAAGTACTTTAACTGTGAAGTTATGGGCACAAGATCAGGGAATCAGATCCAATATGCAGGCAGAGAGGCTGTAGTTAAACTCTGTGTTACTGGCCAGAGTGAGTAAAATTGACCCTGGCCTCCTCGTTACATATAGGAAGCAAATTGGAAGAGCTTTTTTAATATTCTGCCACCACTTGCAGTGGTAATATGAGGTGTGGCGAGCTTTTGTGCATCCAATTCCCTGAGAGGATCTGGAAGGGGAAGGCCAAATGAAGGGCCTCGCAAACAGCCCTTCTCCTCACCAGTACACACCCTATGAGGGTTGGTATGGTGGCAGTAAATCTGAACCTGGGATACTGGCAGTGCCTGAGCATCTAGGTCAGTTCTGAACTACACTTGTAATTTCCATTCCCCAAATTCAATCCCACTGCAAAGAGATTATGGGCTTGTCACTGACAGCTGATTTCAAGGACATCACCGAATCTTTTATCAGTTAATTTAAAAGGTTTTGTTCAAGTCAGGACCATGATTGATGTAGTTGAATTCAGCATTTTTTTCACCTCTTTGCAATGAAACTTCCTATTTTTTTCCAAGTTCTTCTATAGAAGAAATGTTTAAAAAAAAAGATGTTCCTCTAGTGTGACCCAACATGTCACATGCGACATAAAGTCAGGATGGCTCACAGTCTAGAGGAGTAACTAACACCCTCTTCAATAGGTAAATAATGTTCCTAAGTAGCACTGATATTCTTCTGCACTCGGAGGAATAACAACCCAGGACTGTCACTGTCCATCTCCTGCTCTTTCTTCTCCTATTTATTCTGCTGAAGACAAAATCCCTCTATACCCTAATTAAGAAAATGGTAGTTCTCTGCATTTTAAAATAGTTTGGGTTCAACAGCAAAAAAGAAATCTTTCGTATGTTACACTGCAATATAGACTGTTATGCCCCCAATAGCAAAAACAGTGGTAGAAGTAGAAATTAATGTACCTCGTAATCAACATAATAGGGGCATATTCACATCAGTAAGACAATTTTGATGATGATGATAATAATGAATGAACAGCAGAAAGTTTTTCTCCAAAATCAGGGGTTGGATATCAAGGATAGAATTCAAACTACCTTGTTCTTGCTGTTGTGGGTGAAGAGCAAAATTTGGCCTCCCATGTATTATTGGTTTCGTCATTCTCCTGGGTTCTATTCTGCTCAGGGCCAAGACCTGTTACTACTCATTGCTCTGTAAAATTCCAAGCACATTCCTAGGTCTTGTAATAAATAATAAAAAACAACCCTGAACCCAGAGAAATAGAATTGCTTTCAAATGAGGATTTTTATACCTTGTGCAGCACCAACTTCCATGTATTTCTCCAAGTATTCCTTATGAATTTAGTTGATTCTGATAATTTTATTGTAGAAAAAGGCAACACTATTCATCTGTCTATTGTGCAAGTGCAAGCTAACTTAATAACTGCAGTCTTTCTCTTATGCACTTTCTCCTATAACTTTTTACAGCATCCTTCAGTTTACATGCAATTGCTGTTCTTCTGTCCTGAGATAAATTAAGATTGAATAATTGCAGTGCAAGGTCAAAAATCAATTAAATGGAAATTACAGTTATTTGTTTGAAAAGCTCAAGTCATATTTTATATCACAAGTCTCTTAGGTGATGGGTCAAATGGGTTAATCAACAACCAGCTTTGTCTGCAATCCTGACTCAAATCTGCCTGTAGCAAGAGGGATGGAAGGACAGTCCTGCCTGTCTACTTATGGTCAGTAGCAGAACTGGGGGTGTTTGCAAAAGTTATTGGCATTTGCCTCCACTTTTTTACTAAAGTGTCTTATTGCACTTCGATAACATGGATTTTAAACAGTGGAGAACTACATTGTGTGCCCCTGAATGAACTCACACAGCTTTCCAATTAATTCAGAACTGAAATGTCTCAGGCACTGTGTTGCACCTTCTTCTGGGGTCCAGATTTTTCATCTAAACCCCAAATTTTGCATGTAGCCCAAGCCTGTCAGCCAAACAATGTCTCTATTTCTAAAGCTCTCCTCTTCCCCCTACCCCAAATGGTTTGTTGGTTGTTGTTTTTTGCAGTTCCTCCTCATTTCCTGCAATCAGTGAAATTGTAAAGCAGTCATTGTAGTGGCAGAAGAAAAGTTCCACATCTTTAATTGTAAAATATGACATTCATATATCCATGAGACCTGCATGATAAAATAATAAGAATTTTGCAAACTCGGTGGTTTAGCTTAAAAAGTGGTCCTAACTGATCCAGAACTCATTAGGGAAAATGAAAATTGGCATTTTTCTAATGAGAAAGATCAAAACAAAAGACAGAAATATTCTCTTATAAAAACCAAATTAATAAGCACAATTAAACCTGTTCACATAAAATTTAAAAATTATTTCAGAATAATGTGCATACATTTAATCTTCTCATTTGTAACTGCCTTCTTTATAAAAATAACCCCTAGTTGACCAGCCAAGAGTAAATTCTGTCCACCAGAAGCAACCTCCAGCCATTGAAATAGAAATTTCAAAGTAGCAAAGTGTTGTCTAGATGATGGACAACAATTTTCCACGTGGTTCTTGGGAAGATGTAGTGGTGGTGGTATGTCTGGAGGTTTGATTGTGTTAAATTACTCGCTGGGTATTATTCACTGACATGGTATATATTGTTGTTGAAATGAAATTTGCAGCTCCAGACATAATTACCAATGTCAATATAACTTTTTTTATTCAGGTAATTTTCTCTAAAGAAATAAAAATATAACATTGCTCTACTGTTTTAATATGAGGATGACTCCAGCAAGGCAGGATGGTTTCAGTTTGACTCAAAACACAGATAAATGTTTAGGATATCCAAAAAGCTGGATCAGGTTCTAGAGAGATCTCCTGGATAAGCAAGTCCAGCTGACTTAGGCTCCCATGCTCTCTAAAATGCCTGCTCCATCTAAAAACTGGAGTGGCTTCTTGTCCTTTCTGCAGCTAATGGAGTGGTGCTCCAGCACAGGAATGCTGCTCCTGTGGTTGGAAAACTTACACAGCCTTTGGTTACATTTCTTTGGAGCCTTTTGCCTTAAATTGTGTTTATCCAACTTACACTTCAACAAAGAAAATAATTTCTACTATACATTACTGATCCTAACTGCCAATTCTAGCTGGGAAGCACAGATTTCTTTTTAAGTTTCTTGCTGTTCATTTTGGTTATCGCTGTGGATATGGAGATGTGGTTTAAAAAAAGGTGGAGGGGAAGAGCTAAATTCTCTGTTATAATTTCAAAGATGAGTGATGTTCAACTTCTCCTTTGCCTGTAGCCCCAGCTGTAGTTGCTTGTCTACACTCATCCCTTTAATCATTTAGTTTGTTTATTTAGTGCCAAGAATAGGCTTAAAATATGAAACCTGCATCAGTCCTCAGGGTTTTCAGTCATTGTTTTCTATGAAAGGGAGGAATAGTTATGTGTAATGTAAATGAGTAACTATTTGTAAGATTCACACATGAAATGATAAAATAATTTGGTTAGTTGTTTAAATATTGATAGCTAGGCTGTTCTGGGGTTACTTGTTTCCAAACTTCTTAGTTTTTCTCCCCCTTCCTTTGTTAAATATGAATCCTTTTCCCTTAGTCTTCTTTCTTCCTCCTACTTTTCAATTCCCTTTGCTTTGCTGCCTTTACTTTTCCACAAGACAATGCCTGAGCTCTCATTTATATGTTCCTTTCTCTTAAAACAAAATATGTTGCCATTTACTTTCTTTTCTTAGCTGGACAGCGGGAGAAAAACCAAATGGAATGGTGAAAAGGAAGACCAACAACATCCTCTGTGAGTGTTGCTAGCAAGGCATCTGCACTCAACTCAATTTTAGATTGGCCCAAGAATGTAAAAACCACAAAGCACCAAATGCCGTGCTTTTTTCTATCTTTCAGCTGCCTGGTTTTTTCCTCCATGTTCCTGAATACCCAAACAAATAACTATGTCAACTGCTTTTTAAAAGGGTTTTCACTGAGCTGCTGTTCAACAATAGGGCATTCCATTGCTTATCATTTGATCAGTTTTCTACACGGTACCTTAAATCCTTAACCACCGAGTAAAATTAACAAACTCCTCAGATAATGTAATTACTTATGGTCTCTTAGATTGTCACGCATTGAATTAATTGAGAATACATAATTGCTATCATTAATACCTCCTGTCTCATTAATGAAGCAAAAGGTAGAGGCACAAGCTTATCCATCATGTCTCCATAGAAGTGTCAGGACTTGGTAGATAGATTGGCTCTCAGCTCCAGGGATGCCCCCTCAAACCCATCAGGTCTCACTGGTTTTGGTGTGCTAAAAAAGCAAAGATCTTAATCCCTTTAGAGTGGTCTCCATGTGAGTGGTGTGTTGCTAAAGATGGTGCAAATAACAGCCATGTAGGGTGGCAGCCATCAGAGGATGTCAAACAGGGAGATTTTCTGCCTGCAGTAATGCCAATAAGTAAAGCAGAGCAGAATTAAACATGTGCTGCCTCTCCTTAGAGGCAGCTTCTGTGCACCAGATCATGGAGAAAAGTACAATGAGACCTTTTTACATGAATACTTAATAAAATTATAGACTTACAGAGGTAAGTTATTTTGAGGACACTAACAGGCGAAATGATATAATGAACCCACTTAAAGGAACACCTGAAAAATAAGTTCTGCATTGCAAACTGACATGAATTTCACATTGCAGCAGGGCACTTCAATGAATATTAGTCTTGTGCAACATGCTTATGTGTGTAAAATGGGTTTCTACTGTACTTTGGCTTTAAAAACATTATTCACTGTTTTCTAGTACAAAGCCCCAGCAGGCATGCACTTGGCTAGCTAGTGAAGAACTCTGCCCCAGTTTTCCATAATGCATTCATGAAGGGATTTGTAACAACCAGTGGTTACTGCAGCAGAAAGTCTAAAATGTTGTACTGTGGCACTTTTGAAACAAAAACAAAAAGTTCAAACATTACAGCTCTTGCAGGCTAATGATGTGCTATAAACAGTTGCATATTGCTATGTATAATCCATACTCAAAACACCCATTCATTAAGACTTACAATTTCCTTTCTGTATGCTCTGCTCTTCTGGTTAAAACTATGGATTTCAGAAGCCTCTGTTGGCAACTCAGCCCCACTGTGGTGAATACCTGCACCCTGCAGGGCTCCATTCACCCAGTGCCTTAGGGACAGTCCCCAGCGCATTCCATTGCAGCTCCCTACATCTCTCGTCTCCCTTTCGTGCAGATCAGCTGCTGTCTGAGCATCTGTGATGAGAGCAGGACGGTCAAAGGGCTCATCAGCACATCCACAAAATGTAAAGCCTGGGGCTGCATCAAAGAAGCCCAGAGAGTGAGCAACAAACTGCAGTCAACACAGACTCAGGGCTGGGCTGGAGTGCTGCAACTGCTAGAAAGAATAATTAGGTCATTAAGGACAAGCTGGGCTTAGTTTAAAGTGAAGAACAGCATCTCCTCATCAAAAAAATCCTTGGCTTATCAGAATTGGTGTCCTCCCCAACCATCCTTTTTTTCTCCCTCACTTTAACCCTACTGAAAGCTTGCTTCTCTTTCTCTTCTGACCAATTTGTTTCCAGCAGTTCAGAAGCCTCTACTCCTTAGTTTTATGCTCCTCTTTTATTTTCTGATTTTTTTCCTACCATTCTAAAGCTCTCAGTGTTGGATAAAGAAGTGGCTTCAAGATGTATGAAGAAGAATGTGGAAAAAAAGTTGCAAAAGAACTTTGTCATAAGGAGATTTATTCAACATTTATATGGGAAGGTATATGGAGCCGCAGAGAAACAGATGCCATTTATAGGCATCTCTGTCTTCGTGCAGCTTAGACCTCCCTTTGAACCTGACATCATCAAAAATAGAGCTCAGAAATCTGCTAAGATGCTACAGCACTCATTAAGAGGAGAACATGTCTTATGAGTGACAGCACTGACAAGCTATGTTGATGCAACTCAGATAACTGGTAAAATGCAAAATGAAATGGCATGGCTGCACTTCTGGAACTTCTGCCCTTGTCCCTGAGAAAAAGAGCAAGGACCACATCCACCTCAGGAGGATTCTGGACAAATTCTGGTTTGAGGGAGCTTTGTTCCTAAAAGGGGAACCAACATTTATCATTGTCCAATGCAACTACTGTGGGATACATACATTGTGTTATGACAGAGAACTTTGTGATGACAGGCCATGCAGTTTTATAGGTTTCACCCTGAAAGAAGCAAATTCAGATCTTTTTGCATTTGCAAGACTGGACTTAGTCTGTAGTAACTGTATTTGTATTTGATTTCAACCCTTGAAAACACTGGAAAACAGCTTTCCTCTGTGCTGTTTGCTGGAATTGATCCATTCAATCTTCCCAAAAAGTTCAATAATCGGATGAAACATCAAAAATCTGAAACTGGTAAAAAGTGAAAACTTCCAGGCATATGTGTGTGTGCATTAACACTGCCATTAGTGCAGCCAGCGTTTCTTGAATTGAACTATGTGTGTATCACTGAAGAAAGGCGGCTGGAATTAGAGGGAAAGTGCCTGTAAGGAAAGCATTTTGCTCTTGAATCTGTAAGAGGAGAATTTTCCCTTCGGGAATGAAACAAAGCATGTGTTGGAGGTCGCATGTGGCAGCTATAGCAGAAATCAAGCTTCTTAACGCAGAAGTCTTAAGAACTCATGCCTTCCTCCTGAGCCAGTCTCAAATTAACGCTTTCATACCCTGCAATTTACACACAAAAGATTTTAAGTTGTAAGCGCACTGTGTGTGCTGTTTGACTCTACCACCCCTCCGTTGCTTCTGCACAAGAAGCGTGTATAGTTTCTCTGTACAGAAATTATTTTTGCAGCAGGATTAGAATATGACAGTCATGTTTTGGGATAATATTATGTACAACATGCTCAACTCTGAGTCATATAACTTAGGGAGCAGAAATAGAAATATCAGGGATGAAAGCGGGGACTGGGGAACTGGGGGAGAGATTCAACCCAGAAATTTTAGCTGGGCCTTTTAAAACTCCAGTTATATCAATAAATCTTAAAAATAGCAAAAATTAACTTGTTAACTAGGGAAAGCACTGTCATTCTTTTTCTCTGAAGGCCAAGGAAATTACTAGTTTGATTTACAGTCAAATCTTAAGTAGAGATGGATGATTTCCTGGGTCCAAAGGTATTCACCATCACATACGACAAGGGACACAGGGCCCAGGAAATGTGGAGACCTAATAGGGTGCACACCCTGTAGGGACTTTAAGATGTAGTATTGAAGGTATTTAAGAGTCACTTTGCATAAATACCCAGGCTGCAAAGGTGCCTCTCTGGCCTGAGCCCCTGAGACTCGCAGGGTTTTTTTTCCTTTTCGATAATAAATTAACTCCGATGTGATAACAGTGCAGGGTGAAGTCCATCTCCAAGGCTTAGAGAAGAGTGATAAAACAGAAGAAAAGTCTTCTGGAAAAAAGACAGCTTGCAGGAGTCTGATTACATTTTCCAAATTTTTTTTGCAGCTTGTTTAATTATGCATTTCTGTTCCTCCCATGCTGGAACTGAACTCTGCTGACTGAAACTCAAAATTTCTCCTCCCAAATGGTGAAATGAACCCACACACACTGAAGCTCAACAAAACCAGCAAAACTCTGCAACTGGATTTTCTTTCCCTAAAATTACTCCTTACCTTTTATTACTCCTACATGAATCACTGTGATATTGTAAATATGATAAAACCCTCAATGTGAGCTGAATAAATTGATTAGGAGAAAAACAGTCATGTGGGCTGGTCTACATTGGCTTATTAAGGATTCCATACTTAATTGCTTGCACATTGGGATGAAAAAGAAGGAAGAAATACATCCAGAGAGAAATACATGTTTGTTTGTGGAATGGTTGATGGGCTGATGGCCAGTGCAGGCTGAAAAAGACTGCAGGAGTTTTGGATACAGTGAGAACCTATTACTGCTGGTTGGCACGGAGCAAATTTCAAAGGAAGACATCCACAGACTGCAGTGCCTAAAACAATAAAGCTGTGGTGCAAGGGTTTCTCTTTTATGGCCTGATTACAAATGCAATATATTTAACTGTGCCCTGTACTTGCGCAGCTCCTTTAAGCAATGATCTCGAAGAGAACTTTGCAGAGCATGATTAAGTGAGGACACATTTCACCTGAGAGCAAAGCTTGGAGATGCCCCTTCCAGCCTCCCAGCCTTTTTTGTCTCCTTTGTCAGGTACATCTCTGTTTACTGAATTGTGAAAAGCAGAGTTAAGAGGCAAAGCTAATTGATAATAAAACATGTGTTTGTGTGAGATTAAGGGGCAGGAACTTGTGCATTTGAGTAGTAGTCTGAAAGACAGAAGGTATCAAGCAAGAATAAAGAATCAAGTCAGTACAAAAGGTAAGCTGGGGGTAGAAAAGGAGCAGAATGGGCTCATACCAGCACAGGAAGTTAGGAGAGATGTGACATTGCTGGGGAGAGTGTTGCACATAATTGTGGGTTTCATTCTCTGTCCACAGCAACTGAGAAGAAAACCCATCTCCTTTAAGTAAACTTAGTTGGACTTTCTTCCTTCTAAGTAAGGGCTTGGGCATCACTCTAGTCCTCACCACCCAATGCAAAGCAAAAATCCGCAGCTTTGAGGAGAAAAAGGAAACTCTTTAAATCCTCTTCCTGCTATTCATTTCCAGCAACTTTTTCAGCAACAAGCAAAAGACCATGCCCAGTGTGCAGAGAGAAAATGATTAATTAGCTCCCACCAGATCTGCAGTTCTCTGGCCATGCAAAGCCTTCTGTTGAAAAGAAGTGCCCAGTCATTCTCCTTTCCCAAGTGAGTGGAAATGGGAACAGCTCAACACTGTCCAGATTTTAGACAAAAATGAATAAAGCAGAAGTGAGCTGGACTCCTAACAAATGAAGAGGGAATTTAAAAGTAACACCGTAGCAGCTGAGAAACTGAATTATATTTGAAAATCTAAGTGGCCAGTACCCACCAGATAATGTGAAATCCTGGACCTGTGGATGATTTAGGTTTTGTTCAGGAGAAGCAATTGCTATTGCCTCAGAACAGCTGAAGAGACTGTGAAAAACTAAGTGGCTTCTCTGAGGGGACAGGCCACAGGTCAGGGAGCTGTTCAGGTCACTGAAAGTCAAACAAAAATAAGTAGCCTTTTTCTAAAATGGGTGTTCGGGGACTCTTGGTAGTACGATTTCTGCAGCAAACTCTACCAGTGAAGCAAGGCAGGGTTTAAGCAGCATAAATGTGTCCACAATGCAGTTAAAACTATGAAATAAATATCAGCATAAAGGTACCACTGAAAACTTGGATGAGCATAAACTTACAAAGTGTAGACAGATGCTGTTGTTAATTTTTGAAATTATAACTGGAACGGTAGAAAGGAGGCCTGATTAATGGCACAAAGACCTTAGGAAATGACTGAATAATATGTGTCAAGGGTGCTAAACAAAAAAGTAAAGTAGCCAGTGGAGTTGCAGGCAGCAAGGACAGACACACATCTGCCTGGAGCCAGGTGTGCCTCTGTAGGAGCCTCTCCCTAGAGTCTCCCAGAAAAAGGTATTTTCTGCAGCAGGGAGAGGAGAGCCACTCCACAGGGATGGACAGTGATGCTCAGTTCATGAATGTTCACAACAGGCTTGGAGATCCTTCATAGAAGGAGCAATGCAATATATATGTGAAATGTTGTTATTACTCCTGTTACGTGGGTTTATTAAATTTAATGAGGACATTGAGGATTCCATTAATCCCAACCACAATGCCAGTCTCTCAACATTTTCTTGATTAAGCCATTGAAAATATAACAGCTCTGAGTGCCTGGAGTTTTTACACAGTAAGATTATTAAGTGCACTCTACACACAACAGCATTTACTCATTTGCACCTGAATTCTATTCCAGCTCCTTCTTTATCTGCTCTGCCTCTTCCACAGTGCAAGAATATGGTCCTATGGAAAGTCCACAAACATATTTTTCCATAGCACTTTGCAATAAGTGAACATTAATTCTTGCTAAATTGGACTGGAGCTTCCACAGAATTACATATTACAACTACAGGAGTATCCAGGGAGCAGATTGACTAATATCATTATCACAATTAATAGTATAAGAATTAATGTGATTTGCTGCTAAATGTAATAGAGAAGTATTTAAATTTTACTTTTGGAAGGCATCTTCCTTATTTTCCTACACAGAGTCTTTCCAATTTGCAGGTAGAAGTGAAAGTCAGCTGAGTAAGGCCTTTAAGAAGTAGAGATGCTAGATTATCTCTTCTTCTTAGGCCTTGCTTTTTTTTTGCTTTTTTTTGTTTGTTTGTTTGTTTGTTTTTAAGGCTTGCTATGAATACATCCATGTCTTACATCTACAATTTTCTCTATGATTTGAAATATATTTTACAATTAAATTTGCATCAGCTTGCAGTGTATTTGAAAAAAACCTCTGATACTTGGAAGTAGTGCAGATACTGACTTCTTTCCCCATTATTAAAAAGTTATAAAAACTAGAAAAAAATAATAAAATGAAATACAGTATTGAAGTCAAATAAAAAATAACCATAAAAATTTTTTTAGTAACCACATGGCAGAAGCACCTTCCAGTAAAACACACAATTACTTGTATTATTTATTGCTGAAAATTTCTGTTCCAGGGATACTTTTTCAAACTAAATACATGAGACCCATAAAATTTTAGGAGAAAATAATACAAATGAAAAGAATTTTTCTAATAAAATAGTTGTTTCAAATGCCTTGTAATGGACAAATAACTTCCTGTAATGTCATTAAACTAGTGAAATTTTAAGAATTTAAAGAAAATTAGGGAACACAGCTTCAGTGCACAAAGATATTGGCTCTGAGATACTTGGTATTCTTTCCAGATAACCACTGAAAAAATGCAAAGGGTAGAGTGAAGATCGTGCAATTATTGAAACTAGGAATTGGAAATACAAATGCAGACTGTTCAAAATGCTTCCAAAGTTAATGATGGTCATAAAACTCAGAACCTGCAAATCTAACATCCAGAAAGCTGCGCATCCACTTTGTTTTCTGAGGTGGCCTCAATAGATATGTGCTTTTACTCAGGCTAGAGAACTGTTTTACAAGAGAGAGCAGTTTTCCTCTTATCACAGTGACTATCAAATAGAGGAATTTTATGCATCTATTGCCAACAATTCATGGTCATTTTCTTTATCATTATGTGCTTTATACATCTTGTCAGAGAAAAATTAACCAAGTATTTTTGAAGCACTTGTATGTTCTAAGAGCCAACATGATAAAAAATCCTAACAGTGCCTTCTTCCCACCTGTCCTCTCACTGCACACATCAAGAGTTGGGTGAGTGAGGACTAAGTGGGCACATGAGCTCAGGAGATGCTCTTGGGTATGGTGATAACAAGAGAATCTAAGAACAGTTAAACAAATTAACGTGGAACTTCAGGAAATATAACCTGGTTTATTCAGCAAGTTTTCCAATGCTGAAGGCATACATGTTTCAAGATTTTAGGCTGCACTTGGACAAAAAACTACAAAGCAAAATGTAATAAGCACTTCTCCTTTCACAGGGAGAAAGGGAGGAAGATCTAATGTATTTTACTGATCCTCAGCTTCTCTGATAGCATATTTAGTTGCAGTAAGTTTTGGGAGAAGGGCAGAGAATACCATGTACTTAGTTCACAGAATGTCTTCAACTCAGTGAGCTTTAGATAAAGCTTTTGAATACTGGGTACACGGGTGGTTAATCAGTTCACAGTGTTAGGGTGCCTGCATTGTCCAGCAAAGAAAAAACAGAGAAACTATTCTGTGTGTATAATTTTACATATAAAATTATATGATTATACAGACCGAAATTTCTCCAGGACAATGAAGATTGCTGGCCCTATTTGTTTCTGCTGAACATGAATATTTAGTCTTAACACAGTCTTAGCAGAGAGGCCAGTGGGAATCCCTGCCAACATGCTGGCTCCTCTACGGAAGCCTGGCAGCCCCAGGACCAGCCTGTTCCATTCTTAGACTTGTTGAGGCTCCTGGTGAGGCTACTCTGCTGCCCAAGCCAGGAAGAAAAAGGATCTCTGTTTAAGGCACCAAAGCTTGGACAGTCTGTCTGTGTCATGGTTTTATGAGCACTTTTATTAAAAACTGAAAATTAGGTAGTTTGGTGACGTGAAATGTTCCCTGCACAGCAACAGACTGTGCAACAATTGAGTTTCCTTTCAGCTTTTACCTTTATAAAGATGGATTCTGGGACAAAAATGGGGTTCTTACTAAGGGTAAGAAAAGGCCTTTCTTAGTGTTTTCAGAAAAAGCATATCCTTTGGTAGAGACATTCTCATGTATTTATGCAGCAAATGGTGTATTAATGGGCTTTCATGTACATTTTCCTGAAAGATGGGCAGTATTGCTCAGAAAAATGAACAAATGAAAACATAGTAAAGAGGTACCTAGAAACAAAAGCCTAAAGCTGAGGATATAAGTTACCTTCCCAAGGCAGGATTGTTAGCTGGGAAACAACTGTACAGTTCCAAATGTAAAAAATATGATCTACTGCCACCTCCCCCTTGTGGACTGCTATTTATAGTGACAATCGGACAGCAGATCGCTGTTCAGCAGTTTGATGTCATCATTTAAATTCCAAGTGAGGGAAATAGCCTTTTGAATGTGAATAAATACAAATGCTGATTCCCATCTACCAGCATGTAGACATTCATTATCTCCCACCTTTACCAGCTCACGTGTGCCAGGATCACTGCCACAAGTAGGAATTACTAACGCGCAGCAGGCTCCAAAAGACCTCAAAAGTTTGCTAGTTACCATGAGAAATATTGCCCCCAGGAAATGCATGATTCAAAACCAGTTTGTACATGGTGAATGCCTACCCATAACCATGCATAATTCAAGTAATTCATGAACCATAGGAGCCTCACTTGGTACTCTTGAGACAACCAACAAATGTCATGGTATGAATAATAGAAGAACACATATATTTGTATAGCACATTGAATTATCTACTGTAACTCCTCAGCTCATTCCAGCTACTGGCAATTATCTCTGTGTTAGCAGGCACTGAATAAGCAGAATATTTACTCAGTGAGCTTTAAAATTCTGAAGCTGCCTGTCCTGAGTGGCCTCTGTTGCTTTGCCCTGCATAGGGAGCTTGTCAAGTGCTGTCTAATGCTAAGTGTTCATGTTGCAGCTTGCAGCTCAGAGTCCAGTGCTCAGTTCCTTTTCCAGTGGGCTATTTTAACTTTGCAACTTGTGGGTGTAAATAAAATTCAGCTGACATTGTGAGGGTACAGTCACCATCATTTAGTTCTGTAACTAACTAAGCTGGTGGGGCAGACTGCATGATTTGTCAGTTTATCTACCTGACGTACCTTCACATCTTGTTTCCTTTCTCATCAAAGTGTTGATCTAAAGTGGTGTCTTTACCAAAATTGGAAAACATTTTTAGCCAATCTCTCCTTTTCCTAGGGTGAACCATTAGATGCTTTGAAACAAGAATAGTAGAACAGGTATTTGCCAGAAAAAAATCAACGAAAAACCTTAAGCATTTCAAGAAACTTGTATTTTTGCTACTTAATAAGACACAAAAACTTGTCACTTGGCCAGATATTTCCAAGCACATCTGGACTTTTCTCTGTAAATGCCAGGTGGAGTTGACAAGATACAGAAGTGTTTTGTTCTTGTTGTCTTTGTGTTTTTTAAACTGATCAATAAACACATACGAAGAGCCTGCCTGGGAATGCAAGTGAACCATATTCCCTGGACATTTTTCAGCCTTCCAAAAATAATCCCAAGTTAAAAAAGAAAAGTTGATCTAAAACAGCCCAGCAGCACTTGATGTATTCAAAATACAGAAAAGTTGCAATTAAGCCAGTCTTGGGCACAAAATTTGCACAGAGTGGAGAGTTGCCCCAGTGGTTCAATTATATTCAAATGTAGTTGATTATGCTTATTTAAGTGGAATACTTAGAATTCATCTCCATTAACATATTTCTTACCTATTTAAGATCATTTAAATAATTTGACAAAACCATTTAATTCCTAATACTATGCACTGGAGTATTTTCTCCCTTTTGTGCTCTCTCTATTTTGCTACACTAGCTATAAATAAAAATATTTTTGAGTATCAGATACTGGGCAGGTCTGTGTAGAGCCTGACTTGATACATGTTGATATACGACAAACCACAATCAACTCCTTATTGCCTAAAGTTTTCAAAATGTTGCTTTCATTTCACAGTAGTTCCAACTAGATCTTTCTTGTCCAGCTTTCTTAAGGATGTTGTCAAGTTACACTGGCTATAGGAGGCAACTTGATGATTCTGAAAATAAAGGTTCATTCTGAAAATAAAGGTTCATTTTAGTGTTCTGGAAGAGTTTTCTTTGTTGTTCCTCTTGACCCTGAAAGCTTTCCTAGAAGATTTTTCTTCTGCTTAGATATGAGAGGCCTGGCCTAAATCTGCTGCTTTCATTTTTGCCACGTAAGTGGCAGGAAGTCTACTTTTCAGCAAGGTTTCCTTTGCATTGTACCCCATAGGAAAGGTAGTTATATAAAACCAGAATTCCAATGATGTCATATTCAGCAAGTTATCCTTTTGCTGAGGTTTGGGATACGCTGCTTTCCTTTTGAGCTGCAGTTAGTTAGGACTTCATCTAAATTTTTCTCTCCTGGTCTAGCCCTAATTTGTTAGCTGGTATTATAAATCTCTGGGTACAAAAGACAGGTGGTTGGTTTGGGTTGGCTGTGCAGTTCCTGGCACAGAGGTCAGCAGTGCTGGCTGAGGTGTGTAAGTGCTACTGGAGTGCTGAATGGATAATAATCTACAATACTCTATATTTTCCTAATGTTTTTCTAGGTCCTATTAAGTAAATCATGTACCATGGTATTTACAGCTTTTCTTAAGGTGTTCCTTCAGTAATCAGACTCTCTTTTCTGGAAGATTTCCTTTATATTTAAAAAAAAAGAAGGATGTTCCTGTGGAGCAAGCAGCTTACAGGGTTGTGGCCGGGTGAAATTCTGACAGTAGGTACTTGTTTGTTAGTAAAGATTTGTTCTTTGTAAAATCATTTCCCTTATGATTTGTGTTTCCACTACCCTCCAGCTGCCTTTCTCATTATCTAATATTTAATTTCTGTATTTGCTACTTAATTTTAAGAGGCGTGAAAAAAGAATTTTAAGGGACTTACGTACATAAAGAATTAAAATAATTTTCAAGTGAATAATTTAATTTTTCTTAGAAAAGGAGTAACCAAAGAAGAAAATTATCTAACACTGTGCAGTTTATTTCACATGATAATGCTTTTAAATGATAGTTGTGGATTTGCATCTTTTTCTGCTTTATATTGGATAAGCTAATTAACTTTAAAAATAGTCTCCATAAGATGCAAAACATGGGAGAAAAGATGGTGGAAGCCAAAAGGTTGACTACAGCAAGAGTGGTGTTGAATTAAATTAAACTCCAGCACAGAACAAACTCTGTGTAGTGCAGGAGGACAGTCTAATTTAAAAGGGTGTGCCTTGCTGTGCAGGCTCTTTAAGTGTGATCTGCTTTTGGCCTAATTTTCTGTGACAGTGTATTTAATAACAGTGGTCCCTTACTGAGAATCCTTCTGCCTGGTCTGTCACTGTAGAAATTTTGGCTCTGTAACAGGCACAGCTTTGTCAATCCAACACTTAAATTTCCTTTAGGGAATTAAGAACTCCTAAGAGTTAGTCACACAGCTCCAGGTGAAGAAATTCTTCACTGTTATAAAAGCACCCCAAACCCAAGATATGTTGCCTTTGTTGGTCCTCTACCTTCTAGCTACAAATTTAAAAATTAGAAACTTATTAAAAAAAAAGAAGGTTGCCTCATTTAAATTTAAAATCCTAGGAAGGACTCTCAAGGGCAGATCAGGACTTCCACAACAATATGGATTAATGTGATTTTTTTTCTGTGTGTGCTAAAAATAGATGGGCACCGCTGTTTGACAAGCATTTTGTGGGGAATATACATTTTTCATTTATGAACATTCATCATTAAGTGGCTTTATTTTTAAAATGTTACCTAATGGAGCTGCATGGAGTCAAGAGCCAACATGTAGATGTACTTCAGAACTAGTTGGTTTCCAAAGCAGCAGTCCTATTTAAATGTGTACATGCCTTCTGTGACCTGGCATATTAGAGGTTCTGAATTTAATTTAGTTTAAATGTGCAATTTTCTTTTTTTTCCCCTCCACAGCAATTATGCAGCATGTGAATATATAGAGCAAGCCTATGAGCACGCTGTGTCTGAAGAGCTCAGCACACATGCTGAAGGATCATTCTTCTCTCTCCTCGCCATTATATAAATAATTGTAGGATTAAAAATCAAAAGAATCTGTAATAACATCTAAGGCTCTTGCATCTTGGTCTTTCAGACTTCAGCTAGACACAGCAGTGTAAAAGTGATGCTGGAATTCAGTCAAACTGCTTATCTCAAGGAGTTCTGCCTGCTGGATCCAATACAGCACTTTATGTATCAGTAGCGTGTCACCATCTTTGCCACTGGAGACGTGACAAACCCAGCTCCCAGCTGGCAGCAGGCGTGCAAGGTATCCTGCCTGCTGCTGTTTGAGCATCCCTGGTAACAGCAGTGCTGAGACAAGGAGATGTTGCAGTCCTGGGACAACCTCCATCTGCAAAAGTCCTCCAGGGCAATGTGGGATCTCATCAATCAAAACTGAGAAATATGTGTTGCTTCATTTCTCTATTTTCACTTTTCATTCCCTGCTTGCAGGAAAGGAGGCCATAACAAGCTATGTCTTGGCTTAGACTGGAGAAAACAAATTCCAGCAGATTCCCATTTTGTCAAAGGAGATTTCTGTTCTGGTGCTCTGAAGACTCGTGTTTTTGTTGCAGAGCAAAACTGTGGAACAATATGGACATCCTCAATTTACCTTTACCTGTCCTCTATCACAGTCCACTGTCACAGAAGGTGACATGGAGACAGAGAACCAAATTGGCAACAATCCCACAAGCCAAGGTGACAGGTAGAAAGCACAGGACAGAGGATCCCAAAAGGAGGTCTACTTTTAAGAAAGTTCATTATGCTGCTACATCTCAAATAATAGTAATTGGGAAGGTTTGAAGATGTACACAATGAATTATTTCATATTCTGAAACCACTCACTAATTTAATCCAGACACATGAAAGCTATATGTATCTTTTTATGAAGCATGCATCTTGTCCAAATTATCTCTTTATTACTCTTGCTAAGAAGTGTATGTGTGCGGCTCAGTGAAGAGTGTGCACATAGCCAACAAGAATGGAAAAAAGAAATTTTTAGGGGGGTACTTTGTCGTTTTCTTTGTTCTTCATGTGTATGCCTCAAGACATGGGATGCATTTAGCACTTCCTGCATCACATATGTCCCAGGGTAAAATAATCAAGGTGAGTTCAAAGGTGCATGTATCCATCTTCAGCACCACTGCTTACTGGTGAGTTTCACTCAATCTTTTAAATATCTTTTCCAAAATGGAGTGCAATCACTTCTGGCTGGAAAAGAAAAACCTGATCACTCTGAGCTGTCACCAATCATCTCTCAGCTGGGAAGAGTATTTCTGTTATCTCTCCCACAGTGAGTGCTGACTGTATAATGACAGTCATAGCATGCATTAAATTTACTTAGTGCTACATTTGTATGACTGGAATAATGGCACTTGTCTCCCTTGTCCACTTTGCCCCTATATCCTAGCATTAATGAAATCATGTCTTTATGCACTCTTTTCTCAAGCCCTGATTGTCTGCCACAGACACCAGTACCCTCTGCTGTGTTTAAAGGTAACAATAAAACTCACAGGAGTAAATTGACGTGAAAAGGCACCAAAGTCAAATGGAGCCATTTCTAATTTTATCTTGCTGTCATCCTATGGTGCATTCCCATGCAAAAGAGGGAAGGCTGAGACTGATGAGAATAGTAAATTGTTTTTTGACAACTGGCTTCTATCTATAGGTTTCACACACACCCCTTCCTCAGCTTTTCGAAAGTGTGGTTACTGAATTCAGCACAAGAAAATATAGGAAGCCAAGGCAATGGTTTCCTGAAGCAGAATGAGAAACAAAGAAGCTGCACACAGAGACACAGCCAGTGGAAAGCCCAACACGAATTTTCAGCTCCTGTATTTTTTAAGTGTTCTCTTCTTGTTTAGGGGTGCTTTATTAGTCAATTGCTTCTCCTCATTAACTTATAGCTTGGCACTCATTGCTCTGTAAACTGCCCTAACAGCCCCCATGAGCACTGCTCCAGTGAAGGATCTGGTTGTGTTTCCATTATAAACCTAGTTTCAGAGATATTTATAACTCAGCTATTTGAATTTTCATCAAGCTTTGGGGAACTTGGCTCACAGGTCAAAGAGTGAAACAATTTTCAGCTTATGAATTTGAAAAGAAAAAAATTTTAGCCAAGAGCAGGTTCCAGCACAGAAAATTTCATCATGATTTAGAAGATTCCAGGATAAGAAAATTTATATTATCTCATGCAGGAATTATGTAATGTGAATTACATATGTTACATTTGTGTGTACAAATTCAGATTAATTAAACAAATTGGATTAATTCCTTAAATTGTTTTAATTTCAGCATCAAAATACACTGGTTTTGCAAATTATCTAAAAGGTAAAAGCATGGATAGTATAATTTCATTTTCATTTTTTGAAAATTTGGGGAAGAGTTTTGTGTTTATAACTGTTTCATAAAATATAGAACAAGAAAATATAGATGGGGAATAACTAAAAGGTTATCTATTTGATTAGTCCATATATTCTAATGGTAACCTAATATGTTTGTATAGGAAAAAGTTATGACATTTTCTCTTTTTTCCCTTACATCTGTCTTGAATGTATTCAGTACCACATACAAACTCTTTCTTGTTAACAAGGAAATGAAAGCTGCTTAATTCTCTTAAATTTTGGGCTGGCTGATAGTTACCTTTATAGTTGGAGTGCTTTACTAGTGTAGATATATTTACATAAATATATTTCTAATATGCATTCAAAGATTTGCTTGAATATTCAATAATATTTGTCTTCTGGCAAATATTATTCTAACTTATATTTATGGTAATTTCCTCAGTTATTTCACTTTAGAATCTAATAAACAAAATTTCTATTCTAGATTACTTCATTGAGATCCTTCTCTTTATTAGAGTTTTCTATTGCACATCTGCTGGATGCATGTATTTCATTTCTGTCGCTAATAGTCTCAGCTCTGCTCTAAACCACAGTTTCCAGCCCGTCAAATTTCACTTTATAACTCTGCTGTCTCACTCTGGCTCTACTCTGTCTCCAAGTGGCATTACCTCTTCTTTTTTACTATAAAAATTTGCAGTTCAGCACTGCTAGGTATTAAATACACTATTATCCATATTGGCCAGTTTTCAATAATCACATTTTAAGTATATAAATAAATATTCATGTAATAAATTATTCCCTGAATAATTAAATCTGTTCAACCTGTCTAAAATAGCTGGTCTCACTGAGGAATAATGAGCAGAAAGCTGCTTTATCTGTTTTATCCACAGCGTTTCTGTTCAGGTTTCTGTGTGCCTAATCTTGTAGGTAGTGGCTGACGTGGTGAATGTTTGGTTTATACACAATTGCAAAATTGCACAAGAAAATATTGTTTTCATTTCAGATGAGCAGTTTTTTTAAATTTCTGTAACTCATTTTTAAATATCTGCAAACAAACATATATAATCAAGGTCATGAGTTTGCCAATCACATATTGGGTACTTATGCATTCAAATTTTAACATATGAAATGGCATTTACAGAACCAGGGTTGAAGTTCAGAAAACCTGATACCATAATTACCTTTGCTAAAATCTCAAATCTTCCAGTACTTTGAAGTAAAAAAAAAACCAAAAACTTTCTTTTTGTTTTGAAATGTAAAAAAAAAGGTAAATAGCTCAGCAAAGTTCCTGCAAAACCAAATATTTGAGGATCTTCACTACTAAAACCTCAAAATAAACTTTTTTTAAAAAATGGAGTGTCTGCTTGTGTTAGGATCGAAACGGTTGTATGACCCTCAGTTGGACTTCCATCATTCGTGTATGGGGATGTAATACCCTCTGACAGCTGCAAAAGTCAAAACATGCTCTTCAACCTTACCAACCCAACTCAGTCAACCTTATCAAGACAAATCTTTGCATAGTCATCATGACGTTTGATCTATGGCTGCAGTGCTCTGAGACCTTTAAAAGAAATCCTCTTTATAATGGAAAGCATGCAAGGAGTGTTATAGTTATCTGTTCCTCTGATTATTTTATTTTGGTTTTGAACATCTAGGCTTTCCCCCCCCATGAAATTCCATTTCGTTTTTGCAAATGAAAATGTGGGAAGGACTTTATCTTAAATATGGTTGAGGTAAGTACTCAATTATAATTGTATACAGCATCTTTCCAGGTTAGGTCAGTGACAAAAAGGCCACATTCTTTTTACTCTACATCCAGTCCTCCTGTAACTTTCATTTCCAGTGAGAATTGAAACTTTTTTTCCATGCCTCTTCCTGCTGAATTATAATTGAGCTTCAAAAGGACTGCAGAACTTGCTTTCTCAGAAACCCCTAAAACAATGACATTGAATTTTGCAGGATTTCTCAGATTTTCTCTTCTACAGTACCTTCTTAATAATTTCCCCAGCTGTACAAAAGCATTGCTGAGATAAAAGAGCCAATGATTTATTAATTTAAATCTTGATTTTCATGGTTTTTTTGGTTTTTTTTTCTTCCATGACCGTTCTTCAGGAATGTACTGTCCTTCACTCTATGATAAATAAGACTTCTGTCAATAAGATCTGTGCCTAATGAATGAGTGCATTGTGTTATATTTTGACACCATAGTAAAATATGTCTCCAAGGAGATCAAAAAAGACAAGAGGGAAGAAATGCCTAATGTATGTATTTGAAGTTGCTGTGAAAAATAGGGAATGTCAATAGTCATGGAAGAATACTGTATTGTATCTTCACTAAATGGCAAGGGTCTTTGAGCTGCAGACCACCCAAGAGCAAGTAACACATACCATGTTCTGTGCCTTATGTATTCCATCAAGTCCTTACCATGAGGATATATTTACCAGACAAAAACTTAGCCACAGGAAAGGCTGTTCATATATTAATTTTCTATCTTATGCATGTATGTTGGAATAATTACTCATGTTTAAATACTGTAAACTAGAAAAGAAATGTTCGGTTGCAGTTATCTACAACGTAATAGCTAGTAAAATAAGCAACAGCTAAATATCTTGAATAAACATTTAGTTGTAGTTAGGTATCTGGATCTTTTCGATATCAGATTAAGTTAAAACAAAATCAAATTCAAAATGATTGTGTTTTAAAATTTATGGGATCAAAGATAAACAACATTTTTCTTCAAAGGTTTAATAACCTGTTGAATTTGTTCGGGGATGTTGTTGTTACATTTACAATAACACACAACTATTGGAGAGAGAACGCATTTAAAAACCAAGTCACTGAGATGTAAAATGAAGTTTCAAAAGTAGCTGAGGGAAAAAAATAGCATATTTTAGAATCTGTGAGTTAACCTTGCAGACTCTTCTTTCACACCATGGGCTACAGAAAGAAGAGTCAAGCCCTGGAGAAGGTTGTGCTCTAACAAGGTGACACAAATACTGCATTGTGAACCAAACTCATCAAGAACTCGAACCTACTGAAAACCCCATATGTTTGGCATTCTTTCCCAAATTAATTGAAAACAGAATTGCAAATAAATGAAGTTCTGTTAACTGGTAAACAGAGGGGAGAACATGCTGACCCTCACCCACAGGCCCTTTCCATGACTGAGACACATATGGATAAACTGAAAGTCAGTATTGTTGCATTTAAACTGTGTAACTTCTTCCCAGCTTGAAACACCAAGTTATCAGAAATAAGTGCCCTTCCTTTTGCAGATGTGCCACTCGGAAGCTCTTCTCCTTCCTACAGGGCCATGGTGCCAGAGAGTTGATGTTCTTAGGGAGAGTGTTGGTGTGAGTTTCTGCAGCTGCTTCACTCTCATTGCAGGTTCCTATTTCCCTGTGCACAGTCCACAGAACTGCCTGCTGGAAGTCTGTATGCATTCAGACACAACAAAGCTACAAAGAGACACAAACTATGAGGCTTGTTTGTGTTTTCTGTGATAGTTGCATGAACTTGCCAAACCAACCATGTCCTATTCCTGTTCATTGAATCATTTGCTCCTTCTCTGTACTTGCATTGTGTTTGCTTGGGATTACTCACCAGTTTATTCCTCCTTTCTTTTTTTCTTTTTCTTTTTTTAAATTCCTGTTTTGGTTCTTTTCAAAGTTTTTTCCCACTGCTATGCCCAGAGTTTCACAGCACCTTGTCCACACGCTTATGAGTAAAGCCACATTGAAAGAAAAACTGAAGGGAGCTTTCCCTGATTATGATGGCAGTCGGGATGCACTCTCTGCTAAGTATGCTTTAGCTCCCTGGATCTGCCAGTATGGCTTCTCCTTGGAATCTCCTAGGAATCCAGCATCTCCTAGGAACTCCACAGCATCCAGAGAAAAGCCCAGTGTACAAATGCCCAAGTGCTACATAGATCTTAACACTGCCCAGATTTCCAGCAGGTCTCCTGAAGATTTGGTGTTTTCGTTCACCAAAGCTGATTTCTAGTTGTAGAGATTTCTTCCTTTACTCCTTCCCATCCTCCCTGCAGTGAGGATGCTGCAGAGATAATCCTGGTACGCATTTCCTCTGTTGGGAGAGTCATCTTGCTTTGCTTATATTTTTTTCTGTGTTGCAAATAAATCTCATTTATATGCTATGCACCACATACAGCCGAAGTGTGCATTAGTCCAAGCAAGATAATAAAAACTGCAATCCTTCAGTGTCCTTGCTCTCTTCATTTTTCAGTACATTTTCAACAAACCTCACCTGTCTCTGTCTTCAACATTCAGTTTATGTTTGTTTTCTCTTTGCACATTTTGATGGTCTCTTCAGAAAAGATACTGGAATATACTAAGGAACATACTAAGAAATACCCAACATATCCTGTCTGAATAATGATGGACATTTTCTACTTTCTTGTGGATAATTATTTTTTAAAAAAAGTACTATAAAAATTGAGATTGTTTCTATTCCCTGGAGTTAGTATACTGCTTTTTATATTTTCAAACCAGTTTTCTTACCCTTTCTTACACAAATTTTATTCCCCAGGGCTAGGGAAAAGTCTCATTTTTGTGCACACAGGTGCAAGCTAATGTAGAAATCAGTTACAAATTAATATAGCTTTTTGTAATAAATATGATGTTCAGCTAGGCCAGAACTTTTAAATCACAAATTTCAGATACGTGTGTGAAACTGTTTCTAGTAATTCCGAAAAGACACTTCAGAAATATTTTCATATGTTGCCATGGTTTTAAAAGATCCCTTTCTTTGGTGGTAGGTACAGTCTCTGACTCAGATAAGCTCTGAGACTCCAGGTTGATATTAATTCTTCAGCCCAAATTAAATTAATTCTCTTAAAGGTCTTAATGATCTGAGTTGGGAGAGAAGACTGGATCTAAATCTCAAAGGACCTCTGGACAAGGACTTGCCCAATAAGCCAGCAATGGAGAAATCCTAAAAGAAACTTTACTGATTTATGCCCTCCAGCTTGGCAGTGGTATTAGACCTGGATGAAGAGTATTCTGTATTCCCTATTCCATAGGAAGGTAACCATGGAAACTTTACTTCTGGGTACCAGAAAACTCTGTTATCGGCTCTTTGATACCACAGGGGTCCAGTTAATTCCTCATCTCTTACATATCCATGGTCCTCTAAGATGCCGCCTTCTGTACAGGTTGTTACATTCCATTCCTCCAAAGTATTGAGCAGAGTCTCAGCCATTCCTGGGCAGCATGAGGGTCACTTTTGCCCTTCCCTTCCCTGCCTCAGCCTTGCATCACATAGCACTGAGGGCTACTCTAGTCCTGCTCACAAAAACTCCTATGAGCCAAAAGAGCAGATGAAAAAGAGCAGGCAGAGATGGCTCCTCACTCTCCCCTTTCTACTTTAGGTACAGACTGTAAATCAGTAGCAGAAGATTGCTGTAGAAGAAGTGGAACTGGTTCTAATTTTGTACCATGGTGGTCTTTTTCCATGGTTAGTCAAGAAGGCATTTCCCCACCATCTGGTTGTACAGAGTCTTAGGAATTAGGCTTCAGACAGATCCTAGAAGACTATCAAGGCCATTTTTCCCTTTTCCCTGCCAACTGCCTTCTTTAGCCCTTGCTTTTAAGACTCCTTGAGTATTCAAGAGTACTCAGTTTGGTCAAATGTTTTACTTGTGCTGCCAGGTAGAACCATTCCCAATAGCCTCTACCTTTTTATCCTAGCTTTCCTTTAGTGTGAAGTTAACTGAAGTTACATACTTCCAATGTCATCTCTATTTTATAAACTTTTCAGGGTATTTTTATTCTCTATACTTCTCCTTGCCTCTATCTAGATTCAACAGTAAAAAGCAAATAATAAAAATAAATTATAATTAATGAGAGGTAGTTTTGAACTGGAAAGCTCTGTGGTCTCAAATTTCTCCCAGTTTGGGACTGTGTGGCTCTGGGGTTTTGGCAAGTGTCCATATCTAATAATAATAATGCTCAATGACACAATGACTTTTAAAAATGAGGCTTAAGAAAAATATTTTTAAGCCAGTAGCTGCATTTTTCACCAAAAATTCCCAGTACTACAGAGAAGATGGATTATCATGAGAAGAAGTAATCCTATCAGACTGTCTGCTAATTCTATTAAAATTATGCAAGTGACAAGTACTCTCTTAAGCACTGAATAACCCTTTCAGAAGTGCCCCCATCAGTCAGAGAATGTTGATTTTCACACAGCAGTAGAGAATACATTACTTTATATGTAGGTTTATGCTTATTTGTCAGAGAACACGAAAGTTTTTTCCTTCACTGTTAGCATGTCATTGTCTATTGAATTGTTTAAACTTAACTGCTGGGTGGGGGTTTTTCACTCCCATGGCCAGTAGATGTGTATCCCAGATTGGCAAAGAGCATAGCACTCCTTAGAGTGTCGATAGGAAAAGCTGAAGAATATTCTGCAATTGATACTTACCAGAGGGGCTTTTCTTGGGATTGCATGATTTTATTTCATTTTAACCTTTTGAATTCTGTTTAATGGGTAGTGCTTTAATTAACCTGATAAAATTTTATCACGTTCCTATGATCATGAGGAATAGAAAAATAGCCATACCTGAATGCAAAACCCTTCAAACCCTGATCTTGCCTCTTTTGTCATTGCATTGCCATTTCAATGATGTAAAGTCATTAAAATGGGTGCAAGGTCTTACTATCCCCAAAGCAATTAGAGTTTCACATCTGGTCTAACTCCCACTGTTGCCAGTGGAAGTGCAGAGAGCCCTCAGACCACAGTGGACTGCAAGCCTGTTATGATCTAGATGTGAGTGTGACCTTGAGAGGTGATATTTGGAGAATATGCAATTCAATAAGTACTTCTGATCAAAAGTAGTAGTGTGCCGAGCTTGCATAATTTCAAAATATTTGGAAAAGGTGATTTATCTCCTGCCAACTTTTAAAGGAACTTTCTAAAAGCATGCAGCATGTCTCAAAGTGTTAAACTGTGTCCTAAGGCTGTTAGATTTTACACATTTGCATGACTTCTTAAATCAGTCCTAAAGCTGTTGCTTTTGGTTATTTTTAATGTAGTCCGTAGAACAGATACTGTTCCATTTTTATCATTTTCTTTGGTATCTACACAATGACAAGAATTGTATTTTTGACCTTTAATCTAAAGAGCATTCAGACAAGACTGAGAAAGTGCACATTTGGAAATATTGCCTTCAGAGATAGGGGAGAGAGGGGAAAAAAGAAGAGATATATGTGTGTGAAGAGAAGAAAAAGAGGGACTGAGAAAGAAAGCAAACAATAAAGCACCTCTCTCAGTCTTGGTCTCCAGAGTCTGCATTCAAAGAATACAAGTGTGCAAGTGGTCTCAAGCAAACATGAAAACACAGCAGACTTCTTACAAAGGAATCTATAAAAAGAATTTGAAAATGTTGTTAAAGCCCATCACGAGGAAATGGATATTTCTAGTCTAAGCTCTCAATTCAGAACAGTAAATATGTTTTTTGTGGAGCTTGAGGATTTTGAGTTAGTTTTTGCCACTGCAATCCTTCTTGCATCAGCACCTCTGCACTCTTTCTATTTCCATACATTTCAGGCTTCAAGTGGGAGTGGAAGTAGAAATATGGAATGTCTCCTGAATGAGCTCTGTTCCCATCCTTTCACCTTTGCCTCATTTATTTGGCTCCAGCTGCACACATCTGTTTCACCAGTTCTTTCTCTGGTGCCTTCTTCAACAGAGCCCCCCTGTCTGAAATTTCCTTCCCAACCTAATCTAGTCTGCCTCCACCCCTTAAAGTCTCTTCTCAAAATACTTGTCTCATAAAATCTATAAGCCCCAGTGCTTCCATTGAGTCCATCAAAGAAACAGATAAAAACCACCCCCCTACAGATATACTAAGGCATGAAAATGAGCTGAGTGTGAGCGCTCAGACGCTCTTCCTTTTTTAAGCTGTATTCCCTCTCTATTTCACTTGTTCTATCTGTCTAGACTGATTGTTAATTGTCCTTCTGCAGTTTTATACCTAGGCAGTCAGTTTCCCAGAGCAGAGCCTTCCTTTTAATAGATGGAGTCCATAAGAGATAATACCTCCCCTTGGCACAGACAGAATTTGTATTCAAATATTCTCTGACCAATTACTCAATATCAAAAAATATTGAAAAAGCTCACAAAGGGCTATCATCACAAAATTACTACCACAATTTATTTAGCTGAGAAATGCAGATAAGCATCTGGGTTTTCAGATGCTTTTTGAGACAAAGAACTGTATTCATCAGATGCTTGGAGGCGCAAAGCAACCATAAACCCAACTTTTTCTGGCCAGGGAAACAGTTTTACAGCTGTTTTCTATTGTCAAAGTGACTCAAACCATATGGGTGAATCCAGTCCCAAACCTTCTGAGATCCACCAATCACTTGCTTTCACCTAGGCAGCTGCAGATTTAATCAGCTGGAGTCTGACTTCTGAAAATTTAAAACCATTTAAGTCTAGCAAGGCTCAGCCTGAACCACCTCTGGTTTTTTCTCTCCCCTCTTTCAGGACATCATTCACCTCTGTAAGTCAGGCAGAGGCTGTCCTGCTTACACGCTCAGGGTTTCAGTAAGGCAGCAGAGAGGGAAAAGCCTTCTGCTGACCATTTGCAAGGTAACAAGTTCATTCTTTGTTAGACCAGGGTTTGGTTCCCAACATATTCAGAATGAAAGCTGGAGTCAGACCAAGGTCATTGCACTGGGATTTTGTTTGAAGGTGAATTTTACTTTATGATTTTGAAGAGCTTTGTGCCTGCTATGCTTGAGGCAGTTGGATTTCTCTGTGGTTTTGTGTTGCAGTTTGAAAATAAATATGCCCGTTGTTCATTATTAAGAGCATAATGGAGGAAGATAATTTTCATGATCCTGGAATGAAGCATAAGAGGGTTGTTGCTAATAAATATTTTTTCTGTTCTATGTTAAAAGATACAGGATCACTACTCTAACTCATTTCCAAAAAGTGAGCTTTAAATAACAGTAGATTATGTCATAAGTCCCCCAGGCCATCTTGGGGGACAAAAAGGTAGATTTTGGTTTACAAAATGTTTTTCTCTGGTCATATATCAGAACAGGTAGATCTGAGACTAGAGCTAAAAAAAAATCCACTAGCAAAGATGGGTCTACTTGCAAAATGCCATCAGATTTACAAAGGGAAATAAAAAAAGAATAATTTTCTTAGCCATTTTGTTAATTCTTCTCTTCTATTTTCCACTGGAATTTGTCTTCTGCAGTAATGTGATGCACAAAGTGTTCAGAGCAAATCACAATTTTTTAAACTGGTGAAGACTTTGGGCTGAGTGCTAAATGGATTATTCTGAGGGTCTCAAGTACAAGTGTGAAGCAGTAGAGAGCTCTCAGCAGCCTGGTCCATATTGATCTCTTTAGAAAAGTCTCCCCCTTTGGTTGAAGTTCAGCAATTTGTACTTGCAATTCCGAGGCCTGGTGGGCCTGGTCGCTCCCCCAAGGAAAGTGTCCAGCCACAGCTGATGCTCATCCCACCATCTGCAGGTCTGAGCAAGAAGGCAAATAAAATATTTCTCTGTGCTTTGCACCAGGAACGATCAATATTCACACAAGGAGTCTGATTTAAAACAATTTTAGGCTAGATGTTTTGGTACCTTTGTCCTTCCTCTTTTCTTAGTCCTGTTTTAAAAACCATCTCAGCCTACTTCTCATAGGGACACTAAAGGAAAAATGTAAAGAATTATAAAATCTAAAATGCAATTAAAATGTGGCTCTTGACCAGATTAGACTACCACTTAATAGGGAGAGACATGGGGAAGTCAGACAAAGTGAAGCTATCACAGCTCCAGTTTAGTGTTGATCTTTGGCCAAACATTTTGCAGGCAAATTTTGACATGGCCCCGAAGGCCAAGTTTCTTATATAACAGAGTAATTTGTCTGCCCAGCCCGAGGGCTGTCGCTCTGTCACCTCTATCTTTAGAAAGTGATGAATTTATTCAGCAATTCAAGGCACCAGTTTCAAGGGGAGGAGGTTCATGACCATGGGCCAGCTGACCAGCCAGGCTGCACCGGGCCCGGCTCGGTGCCCTGCAAATCTGGCTTTCAGAGGAATCTTTTGTAAGCCGAAGGAAATGGAAAAGTGGGAGCAGCAAGCATCTTGTGCAACCGATCTGTTGGTCCCTATTCCACAAAGTGGAAAAAAGAAAACCACTGTTCTGTTAAAATAGAGCATGCAAAAAAAAAAAAAAAAGATTCAAGGTCTCATATTCCCGTAAAACTTTGTTTTAATTAGCTTTGCATAGAGTATTTTGTCTTCATCCCTTCCATTTGAGTTTCTTTTACATACCTTTAGAAGCCTCTGATGATCAGGTTCATTTTATTTAGAATAAAATCCTTAAGACAAATTCTTTGTTTTCTTTTGGCTTGCAATGATGTCATTGACCACCCTTGGCAAGATAAGTCTGTTTTCCTGCACAGGAGAAGATGAAGATTCTGATTATCTAAGACTGCCCAGAGAGGAACCCCTGGACCAGGTGCTGCAATTTCTAATGAACCAAAAAGCCCTTTCATTCCCCATCTTCAGTGGAGATTCCTGCAATATGTTCCCAAGCACTTCTGCAAAATTTACCCTGCTATTTCAAGACTGGATAGGAAAAAACACAAATTTGAATTCTTAACCAAAACTATTTTGAAGTTCTACCTATTTGCCTTACTTTTCCATTATATTTTTTCAAGTGCTCCTATTTTTTCCATTCTTTTTTCCACTGCTTTCCTACTGTCCAGAGGGCAAATATACAGCTCATATACGTCTTACATCCCTTTGACAAGGCAATGACTTTATTTCCTCTCCTGCTTTCAAACCCCAGTTACAATAACATCAATGGTGCTGTGAACTTTCCTCAAGTTTCATCGTTTTGAGATTAGTAGCAGGGCTCTTCTTTTTATTTGGCCACCTTTTTGCCTAATTATCCCTAGCTTGGAGCAGAAATAGAACTGGTGGTAAAGTATCTTTTTCAGTGTGTGTGAAAAAAAAATCTTTTCAAAATTTCATTTTAATCAAAATTGAACCAGAACCTAAAAGATTTCACAATTCCGTATGAAGTAGAAATTCTGAGAATTCTTTTTTCCCAAGCCTAAGACATATGATACTTCCCAGATTAAATATCTTCCCTGGAGCCTACATTAACTCAAAAATAAAAAGCCATTTGCCTCATTTTTGTTGATGCAAAGAAAGTCAGTTCTGTTGAACAGCTGCCTGAAACTCCAAGGTTTGTGGTCTACTTTATAGCCAAGGCTTCCTGGGCTTTTCTGCTCCCTGTGCCAAGCAGGAAAGAGCTAGCTCATGCTGAGCAGATGACCTTGAGCTCCTAAGGTCACTAGTTTAGGAGCAGGCTGCCCCAAAATTCAAAATTCCAAACTAAATTCTGGTCTGCATTTGGCAAATGTTTTGTGACAGAAATCTTTCAGGCTGAACACAGACACGTTTTTTATTGGAAAATGTTATTCATAACACTAACTGAGAACAGCATGGGGTTGTCCTACTCCAGGGGAAATTCTGGGAGTTCAGAAGAAATCCCTGTAAACAGGTTACAGAGAAGAGCAAATACTTTCTTCTGTATCTGTGCCAATGAAACTGTCAGGATCACGCCCAGGGCACATACTAAAAGAGAGACTGTCTGTGGAATGATGATAAGAGCCTATTTTCTGGCATCTATCATATGTCATGATCAGACCTATAAAAACGACGCACAGAACACATGGCAAGTTTCCACAGTTGCTGGAGCCAGGCACTGCTGTTACATATCTCATTTCCTCCCTGTCCTTTCCATCGATGGTAGGACTCAGTCATGCCTGTGGCAGCATCCTCTGCAGAATTTTCACTGGGAAAGGTGAAGTTTTCCACTTTTCCCTTTTGGGGATTACCCACACAATAGCCAGGCTTGATAGGCTCCCTGATATTTAAACACCTGGGAAATGCAAAGAGGTTGCTAATGGATGGCACAGTTATAAATCAGTTTTAGAATTCATTATTCTTTTTCTCTTCTTACTGTGGTTCTCTGTTAGATCTGGCCTGAATGTGATAAGGAAGTGGTCAAAAACAAAATAGTCACAGAAGGGTGACCCTTGGAAAGCAGGAAGTCAATTTTTCAAGGGATAACTTATTTTGTTTTGCAAATGCAATTTCTACTTACAGTTTTGAACTGCATTTGAACCAAAGGGAAAAAGGATCAATTTTCCCCTGCACCTGTCTCAGAAGCTCCAGGCTCAGTACCTGGCCCTTCTGCAGGTACAGACTTCTCACCATTGATGTAAGCGTTTAAAAAGAAGGGATGTTAAAAAAGAAGGCCTCAGTCTTTAGCTGCCATACTTCTCTCTCAGAGCTGTCTATCCTAGGGCAGAAAAAGTCTATACTAAAGTAGAAGGAACCTTGTCTCTCCCACATGAGCTGCTGCATTATACTTTGAAGCCAATGCAAATCCTGTTAGTTGTTTCAAAGTCCAGCTAGTGCACAGTGGAGCATGAAAAAAAAATGTAAGCAGCCAAGGCAGTAACCACATTGAACTTTACTTTCACTTAATGAGGATGAATAGATTTCATAAAAAAAATATTTCATAGGAAGAATTATGTTCTTAATATTAATTTTGATAAAGTTCTGACTTGTATATTCATCTTTTAGTTATATCCAGTAGTACTAGTCTGCTTTATTCTGCTCTATTTTTTCTTACTCTGCCCATGAGGTTTGTAGAGAAAGAGATCAAGAGGATCTTTTGACCTTGGTAGATCACAGACTTGTTAGAGGAGATCCAAAGGCTGATCATGGCCATGAAGATGATCTGAGGGCTGAAGCACCTCTCCTACAAAGACAGGCTGAGACAGCTGGGGTTGTTCAGCCTGCAGAAGAGAAGGCTCCCTCAGGGACACACCATTGTAGCTTTCCAGCGCCTTAAGGGGGCTTATAGAAAGAGTGATCCTAGTGGGGCCCTTCCAACTCAGCATCTTCTGTGATTCTGTGACTCTGTGATTCCTACTCCAGTTCTGGGGGTGCAGATCAGTGTCCTGTATGTGCTGTGAACCCAGCTCTGTTTACACACTCCAACAGTCATGGCATGCTGGGAAAAAATCCTATGGGATTGGAGACTCACATTTCCCTGAATAGGAGAATATTCGAGGAGGAGAGTGATGTTTCAGACAACAGAGGAGAAGGATTAAACATAGGAAAGGAAAGACAGCAGCTACAAGGTGTGGGGGCCAGGGGAGAGGCAGAAGAGGATGAGAAAGACTAAGAATAGAATAAGAAGACCCTATGTAAACCAGAGCACATCTCACAGAATATACAAAGAGCTCATAAATGTGTTAACATTAAGAATTATCATTGTTACTTATGTTCATTGCTATATTAATAATAATTATCATAATCATTTTGATGACAAGATTATTATTGACATGGTGCTAATAACTATGCTAATAAGTCCATTAATAATGCAGATGCTCTGTTGTCCTGAGCTATGACATTTTCATATTCATCCCTGTGGGACCCTTCCAAATCAAAATTCAGGAAATCACCATTAAGATACTCTTGTATCTCTGCTTGGCTCCAGGGCCAGCAAGTGTCAGTCCATCACAGAGGATAATCCTGTGTGGTGAACCCAGGAAATACAACTCTGCTGTTAAACTCATTTGTATCATACCTTGAAATTTCAGGCTGGGGAAATCTTCATTTCAAACTCTCCAGACAGTCAGGATCCACTTTTTGAAAATAAGATGCTGAGAGACATTTAGGCTTGCAAAATGCTTGTGGAAGTGCCTCAATGGGCAGAATTGTGGGTCTTGCCACCTATATTAGACACCTGAAGGAAACTTGCACCTAAGATGATGGTGAGCATTCTCCTAGAGGAAGGCTGTTCAGAAGGAAGCTCCCTGTGGCAGCACCATGTCATGTGTTCCACAGTCCATGCAGGACACCAAGAGTAGGAGATGAAGATAAACATAATTTCAAGGATGTATTCCAGCATGCACTCTCCCGCAATTTTTAATGCAGATAGTCCTGAATCTGTTAACAATTTGATAGAAAAAAATAGTCTTAAATATTCAGTAACATTTGCTTTTTAAAGATAGAGCAGCAGCAAAGAAATTCAAATTTCCTGCAAATTCTCTAAGATTCACTAAAGAGGGAAACTAGAGCAGTAGAGAGGTGGATCCTGCAAGATCTCTGCAACCATTACATCTGGGTGCCTGATTTTCTCAGTGACACAGAAGAAAAAATGTGGGGAGAAAAATATGTATCTTGACTTCATCCTTAAATGGAGCCGATAGAGCATTGAGGGACCTTCAGCTGCAGCCAGAGGTAGCAATGTAAATTTTCTATGATGTAGAGGCTGGGTGTGGGTTAAAAGGAAAAGGAAAGAGGATGACAGAAGGGCTCACAGAGGGACATCCCAGAACGTCTTAAAAGATGAAGAAAAATGAAGAGTTCATTTTTTTGCTGATCATGTTAACATTATTTTTAACCTCACTCTTTCATAATGACCCCTCTGGAAGGGTGAAACATGCATTCTTACTATCTTCTTTTAGTTAACTTAAAACATGCGTGCTGAGTTGTTGTTGGCTTCTATACTTGTGAAGAAAAAAAAAGGAGTAGGATGTTAGGGGAAAATATATTTATGAAGCATTATTTGTTAAAATGTCTACAAAGACTTTCACAGCCTTCACAATTAGATGAAAGTGGGACAGCTCACAGCTTGACCTTCCAACCTTTCCTGGGGTCTCAGTAGGTGATTCTGCAAAACCTGGAGCTGTCTCTGGCTGAAGCTGCGTTGTCGTAGATTTGTGGTGTAATTCGCCTTCTTGCTGCCCCTCATACAAATGCTGGCTTGCCCATAGTCTCAGTGAGTCCATCAAGGATCATCTGTGCCAGGACAGCCCTTGTGAAGCCCATCACCTCTGGATCTTGCAAAAGAGGTAATTTTAAAAAGGAATTAATTTAAAAATCAAAACAAAAAAATTAAAAAAAAACCCCAAAAAATCTAACCAAACAAAAAACTCACCACACACCAAAAAAAAAAAAAAAAGCCCTCAAACCCCTAAAAAACAGTCAGCAATGAGAATAAGAAATGAAGCTGGAGTTTCTGCAGCAGTCTGAGTGGAGAAGATGGTGACAACATATTGGCAGATTTGTGAGATGTGAGCTGAAAAAGAAACAGAACCCTTCCCACCCACTCCAATCCCATAACCAAGCAGAAAACACAAGCGGGTTAGTGCTCATTCCTGAACAGCTGAAGACATTGTCAGACATATTCTGCACTCCCACGTGAGTGGAGACATAAAACTGGGTGGTATTAACGAAGCAATTTTCATACCTACACCCACACTTCAAGGAACTGTGTTTTGATGATCTTGGCAGGCCCTTGATGCTTGCAGGGCTTTGACAGGGCAGAGCTGGGTCTACTTTCATGACTGTGTCTGGGAGTCTAGACACCCAGGGATGTCTTAGATCCAGATTATTTTTAAAAATAAATGAATTCTAAAGAAAGGCATACTTCTGATCCATCAGGTTTGTATAGGAAACCTGGTCTGGTATGTTCCCATATTGAAGAGAACAGAAAAAAGAGGGAAAATATCTACACTGATGAGATACAAAGCCTTGAAGACTTGCCACAGCACTAGGTTTAAATATCAGTGAACAGAGCTATTTCTCAAAAAGCTGGAAATTGAAGATAGCACTTGACTCTTTCAGGCATCATTATTAACCTTTTATTTTCTAGAAATTCAGATAATATCCCTGGAGATATTTCATCAGTCTGGAATGTACTAAGTTTTTCCTCATGCAAACATGAGTCAACAACATAATTACCATAGCCAGAAATTTAGACTTGGGAAACCTATTCAGCTAAAATAGAGACCGTTATAACAGGGGACAAAACAATAATTAAATTTTGTGTGGGTTTTTTTTCAGCCACTAAGTGCAAAGAGAAAATTGAGAAATCTCCAGGTGCAAGCTCAGCATCCCTTTATTCCATTTTAAGAGAAGGGTATTAAATACACATCACAAGTACCCAACTAGAATCTATATGTAGATCAATAGTCTTACTGCTCCACTAACACTGGATTTGATGAGTGTGAAGTGTAGCTAATGGACAAATTTCATAGCTATAAAATCTCCACTTCTCTTGTCTGTATATGCATCTATTAATTACAGGCAATTGATATGCCAATTAACCTCTTAAAATTCAGTGATAGTCAGCATTCTTTGAAATTTACATCATTCCTGAGTATTTCTTTTACAGAAAGAAAAAACCCTGAAATTGTAGTATCACCGTGCTGGTCTGGCTTTAAGGTTTAAGCCAAGGTCTGGTGTTTAATTTTGGCTCTTACCAAGGCCCAGGGAGGAAAGGACAGTTCACAGTGAGCAGGGTGATCACCCAACTCCTTTCATGTTTATTGATGCTGGAGATGAAACAAGAGGGTCAAGTGTGTGTTTCAGCCAGTCCAGTTGTTTCTCTGTGGATTACATTCCAGGGAATAAAAAACACATGCAATATGACTGGCAATCTCTATATGAAACTTAGTGGGATTTGAGGTGGAAAGATAAAACACAAATGGTTACAGAGTCTGGTGTTTGAGCCCAGGGATGGCTGGAGGTTCTGGCTTGTGTTCCACAGGCACTGGCTGCTCACCAGCCCTACTGTGTCGTTTAAAACATCAGAAAGTTCTCTGAGTGGAACTAGGTATGTTTATGGAATGTATTTCCTGCCTACCTCTCTTTCACCTGTAGAGCAATCCAGTCCCCTTTGTCAGCCTTGCATGGAAGGTGCAAACCTCATGCTCAGACCCCATGCTTTCCTTGATGATTTTCCACATTATCCTGTAATTCTACCCGGAGTTGCTCACAACAGATTTAAAGTGTGCCCCTAATTTGGAGAACTTCCAGTCTGAGTCAGAGACAGACCATGAAGGCAGAGAAGGAATACCAGAGCAAGGCAGGAAGCGCAGGGGAGGGCTGATGAAAAGGACTGTTAGCTGGAGGTGGCAAAGGAGCAGGTAATCAGATACTGCATCCTTGGATCACAGAATGTGCCAGGTGGCCACAAACCCTGAGGGTTTGGCTTGGCCACTGCAGAGATAAGGCCAGCTGCAAAGTTTGGATCCTGATCAAATGTTTGCAATCCAAACACCCTGTGAGTTGGGGCTATTTGGCATGGACCCATGTCTAGTTTATATTAATGTTTATTGCCCGTTGGACATTTGGAAACTATCTTTCATAATTCACACCTCAGCAATGCATGTTTGGCCACCCTGATGGCAGGCTACAAATCTGACTCCTCAATCGAGCAGCGCTGCTTTCAGCTGAGTGGAGCTGTCGTGCATGTGGCTTACATAGTACATCTGACAGGGGCTGAATGACAGCTCCGTGGCTCACTGTTAAAAGCTCAGCCAGAAAACCAGAAAGGCATTTCTCCTGCTAGGGCTTTCATCTCTCACATCCACTCAACACTTTGGGTGAGCAGACCAATGTCCTCTTTGCCTGCCTCCCTCTCCAGAAATTTCACGTGGCAGGACTGTTACCTACAGTGGTTTCATTGGCTCCTTGGCCACACGACTTAGAGGTTTAAGTAGGCTCTGAACTGACCTCTCTGCTCTTAAATACTGCAAATTTCACCTAAATGGTACTTAAAGATTAGCATAAATTCACCATCATTCTCGTCATGATAAAAGAACAAGACCAAGAACAAGATGGAACAATCTGGACTCCCTCTCCTTGGAGCAGAAAGAGAAACAAATCATCATAATGAATAAATTTAGGCCTTGTACTTCAAAAGTTAAACAGTTCAGCCCAAGATCCTCCTGTCTCATTTCAATATTTCAAGTATATTTTATTAACCAGCCTTCTACGTTTAAGTCTGCTTCGTCTTTTCAAGATGGGGGAAAAAAATATCAGCAAAAGATGTATTTCAGAGTCTATTTCTGGGAGCACGTTGGATACTTAACAAGTTCATCTTTCGTGAGCAGCCAATTCATGTATCAGCCCATAACGATTGCTTGGGTTCAGACTGCAGCACACATTTGCAGCCTCTGTTAGATCCCTTTCCTTGATGCAGGAAAGCTGAAGTAAATGTTATCTTCATAATACTTTCTTCCTCTTTTTGCCTGTAGTCTGTTTTGAGCATTTCCCAGTTTCCCCTCCCCCTGTTTATAGTCTGTCTTCTGAGCACTGATGGGCGCCCTCACAGACAACAAAAAGTGAAGCAGGCAGTAATGTTGAAGTGCTCTCTTTTCTCTAGTGCTTCTAAAGCATCCCTGGAGATCACTTGCCTGCTAAAAAACAAGGTTTAGTAGCCTGGGTAGCGCAAGACAAACTCCCCTTAGTAGATCCTCTATATTACATGATGGGGCTAAAACTTGGCCTGTTTCTGGCCTCAAAGTCTATCCTAGACAGCATAGCCCCCAATCCTAAACACTCTGTGAGGCACCCACCATCCAGATTGTTGCTCAGACTTTATCAATCTTTCTTTTAAACAAAAAATCCCACCAAAACTCAGCCAAGCCCAGTCCAGAAGAACCAGTTTTACAGTAACAAAGTGTTTTCTAGTTATAAATGCCAACACTTTTTTAGTTATAAAAGGCAATTGCATCTCAGATTCCAGAGCACAGCATCTAAATAACCTTTTGATTGCCCTCTTGACTTCTGCTTCAGGAAAAAAGCACTTGCCCTGATTGGGGCACTGCTCAGTTGATAGAATCTGATGATTTTTTTTCCTTTTTTAAAAAAAAAGAATCATCAGGGCTTGATTTTCTTCTTTGTTGTCCCCTGCATGGCTGCCCACCCTGAGCACAGCTGACACAAAGCCCTCTCAGATCAGGCTGATGGAAGCACTCATGTTTTGCACCCAATCATCAGCACAAAAACAACCACATAAGGTTAAAAACAATTTTCCACTCGTGGAAGGAAATCAGTGGGTAAAAGGAACAACTAAATCTTCATGACCAATCCCAGCTGAACATTCCTGAGTAAACTATTTACCATCCTTTTTTTTTTTGTAATCCTGGAGCCACAGTCCCAAAGCAGCCCAGCCTTTTTTTTTTATGGTGGCCACCACCTCCCCAGCCCTGTCTCTGACTGGTCTTGTCCAGTCCTGCTGAGGGAAATATCACTCTGAGACATTTTCCTACTTTTATTTCTCCAGCTCTTGCCTGACCAGGGGCCAGAAGAGGCTCTGGGACTGTTTCGGGTTGTCTTAAAATACTCAAGGATGGGACCTGTGCATCTAGCTGGGGGGAGAGACAAAAGTACTCTATTCATAGCAGACTTTAAATGGTAAAATACATAACATTAATACATATTAAAGAAAATCTGTGTCAAGGATCTTGCAAACTGGAGTTGATTTACTATAACAATGCCAAAACATTTTAAATTATGCTTTCAACAATATTGACAAGACATTTACATTTTAATATTTATTTAATAAAAAAATTATTTACAATCTTGTATAATGTACAGTCCATAGTGCCTTTTTCATAAGATGCTAAGAAATAGGTAGAGTTACAATTTTCTTGATCCTGTTGCAATGTACATCTCCCTAAGTTTCCGTATAAAAGATACTGGAGGAGGACTGCATAGGAGGATCGGATCCTGGACTAAAGCAAGCTCTCTGGGTACTCATTAAAACCAATTAATAATAAATTGGATTGTTGCTTTATCATCAGCCCAACCTCGTAATCTCAAAGCCTCTTGATCTGTATGTGACCTCCTAATCTCTCTCAGCATATATGAATTAACAGTGCATATTTCCTAACCAGTGTTTTAGTGGATTTTTTCTCAATTTAGGATTTTTTTTAACTGTGTTTGTTATTATTGTAACAATATATATATTAGTATTGTGAGATTTTATGTTTCTTTGCTTGTTTTATCTTTCTAGATCAATATTATGCTTGCATATAAAGGTCTAAACCTGTCTTCAGTGATAGCAGTGGCAGAGTTTACTCTGGTATTGATAAGGGACCACAGTGTGCAAGAAGAAAAATGACCCTGATGAGCAGGAGCCACAGAGGAACAAAATATTCTCACCAATAAGAAATTAGAGAGCAAAAAAGGAAAAAGACAATTAAATAATAAGTCCTGAATGGCTGACCCCATTTACTTATGAATCAGCTATGTTACTCTCACATTTAAAAGCTCAGTGAGATTTCTAAGTTCAAGAAAACCTGTAGAAGTCTGCAAGAACACTCAAGCCCTCAGAAGTCAGACAAGCTGCAAATAATATCTATTTCAGATTAAGAATGACCCTCCTTTGTCCTTGCTGATAATCTTTATATCCATTGTATATTCACAAGCAAGGAGATTAGGTTCCTTAGTCCTCTAGCACATCAGATACCAACCTTCAGCACGGCTGGTTTAATTCATCATTTTCTCTCCTGATCATAACTTCCAGTGTGAAAAGCCTGTCTTCACATTTTTCCATAGAAAATATGAGACTGTCAAAGCCTTACTAATAAAGTTTTTTTCCAAGACTTATCTGCATTGTAAATAGTACAGATTTTATGGCTGTAGCAGCTAAAAAGGAGTGAATGAGTTTATGTCTCCTACAAAAAGTTCTTGTGGAAACACAAGTTCTCAACTTTTTTTTGAGTTTTGGGGGGAATCTATGATGTTCTAATTATTGTTCTAGTTTAACCAGGACTATAATAATGGCCAAAGAAAAGGGCAAGCATAGCATTCCAGCTATTTTGGATGCACTCATTTATTACCACTCTTTTACAGAGACTTCCTTTCCAATACTCCTTTATTCATATTACTAGGCGATTTTTCCCTTGAAATGAATAGTGCCTGCTGATGTTCTGTGAAATGAGGTAACTTTGATGTAAGGTTCCTGATTTTGGTGTTGAGGTCCACCACTGTATCCCAGTGTTTTGTGTTTCTTTTTTTTTTTTTTTTTTTCCCTTAATCAATGTGTCTGTAGTAGGTGAATTGCTTTCATCTGAAACTTCTCCACTGTCTCCACCTGGCTGAGACATGTCTGTTCATGATTACAACCCAACACAATATTTTAAGTGATCTATTTTTAACAAGGGCAGTAGAGGAGAGTTCTTGAATCTCCTGAACACCTCATCTTGGCACCTTTTTGGTGAAGTGATGTCACCACGGTCATATTTCAAAAGAGCCCCATTTTCTGCTCAGGGGGTTATGAAGCACTCAGAGAGGAAAGAGATGCAGCAGCTCTTAAAACATCGTAAATAATGAGGAGGTCAGGGGAACACAAGAAAGTAGGTCCTAGGTGGACATCTCTGTGTGACTGTGTAGAGCCTGGTGACATCCTGCCAAGTCTAAGCCACCACGGTTCCTCAGGAAGCCCAGAAAGGTACAAAGAAGTTTTGTTCTCAGCCTCTCTGGGTGAGAGGACCTTCCTTCTCACTCAGCCTTACATCCCCAACCCCTCTTTCTTGTGCATTGTGTCAGAATAGCTCCTGGTCAGTGAGCTCATTACATCACCCAAACAGCAGGAGCCAGGAAGGATGCACAAGTGTAAATCAGAGAAACTGAACGAAAACCCTAAGTTTGCAAAAGATTTGGCATTGATCACAGACTGTGTGGGTGGACAGTATCTCTCTTTATACACCAGGAACATGGAGTAATGATTAAGCTTCTGTTTTCTCCACTTGCTTATGCTGGCTTGTTGGTACTGAACATGTGCTAAAATACTACAGTGATTTTCATGGAGTCGTGTCATGGCACAGAGAGCAGGAACCTGAAATCACCCACTCAGAGCGCACAACCAGCTGAGCTAAAACAGAGGCTTAAAGGAGAAGGCTTTCTCTTTCTTCCTTTAGCAGCAACATTGGAAATAGCCCAGAATATTGAAGACATGGTTGATATTATGAATACAACTGAGTCTTTCTTCTGCACAGGCCATCCAGAAAAGGCTTTTATTTTAAAATGTTTCTTCAAAGAGAGCTGGGCTAGAGAAGGAAGTTTGACTCTACTAGCTCCCTTGAACTTTGGGCTGAGCCACAGATTATGGGCTACACTCCCCAGATTATGGGCTACAGAGCCAAGAGGTGTCTATTTTCTAACCTCTACTCCTCTGGACTGTGGCTAAAATCCCACAAAACCCATCCTAAGTTTTCAGCATAACAGATATCTAGGAGCAAGGGTGGTAAGCTTCAGAACCCCAAGAAGGGGTTTGCAAATGACCTTCCTGTCATATTCTAAATTTTCAGATAATCTGTCTGCTGCTGGAATTTAGAGTATTCCTAAAACTGGCCAGAACCATCTGACACTGGGCCCCATCTGTGCCTCAGATACATCCATGCACAGCTGGAATGTTTGATCACAGAAGGACTTTCCTGCCTTTTTTTTCCCCTGTGTAATTTTCATTCAGTGTTATTACAGGATGCCATGAGAGCTGAATATTTAACAAAGGGGTTGACTTAAAATATTCAGAACTCTTGGTTGTGCTATCTTCAGCCATTTTTTCCTTCATCTGGGGGAACTGTTGCATTTCCATAATGAATAGGGCATCACTGTGCTGTGGTATGAGCCAATTCTCCTGTTTCCTCAGTTGGACTCCACTCTCTGCTTTTGAGTCCTGCACACCAAACATACGCAGCTCTGCATCCAGTTCTCCTTACAGGTACAGTTTGGTTGGTAGTGTTGTAGCTGTGGCCGTTTTTCTAAGTGTTTGAAGTACAGATCTTGCTGCAGCTAAAGTAGTTTTGAAGAGAATTAATGTCATTTTTTCCTGTTTCTATCACCTCATCATACCTGCTTACAGGTAGATAAAAGCATTCTTAATAATGTCAACATTTGAGTCCTAGGAACATTTTGAGGGGACTCCACTCTGAAAACCAATAGCTAGCTGTGCACAGAAGGAATTAATCCTGCTTTCTTTGGAACTTTGTCTTACAAGTGGTTGGCTCTGGCATGCATGAAACACAAACGCAGCTGAAGCAAGCTCTGTGTTCGGGGCATTTACAGGGGCCCTTTTCCCATGTGGCTCTTCTAGTGCCTGATGATGTGGGATACACTCAGCAGCTTTTCCCACAGTAAGGGCATTTACAGCATCTGTATCCTCTACCCATTTGTCTATTTTCATGGCATTTGTTAATTGTCTGGGAGAGCTTTAACCCTCTGTCACATTTGGTTGAAATCTGCCACTGGGCTCAAAGAATAAAAGAAAGAGAGAAGAGACAGATATCCAGGCAAACCCCATGCTCCTCTATCCTTTATTCCCTTAAAAAAGCCTGAAAAAACAACAGCAATGCCACCAACAACAGCAAAACCATGCAGTGACAAAACTCACATGCTTTGAAAAGCAATCCTCATGATTCTTGAGAAAAGCACAGTGAAAGACTGTTGGTGCTGAAACACCAGGCACAAGGGACCAGGGCAGCTGGTCTGGGAAGTGCAGGGGAGGGCACCTGGTTTGGGAAGAGTATGAGAGCAGCTCCACGGGATTGGTTAGCCCTTGGCTTTGGAAGGGGAGCAATTTCAGGAGCCTTCCCTCTCCTCTGGCAGCCCCTCTCCAGGATCACACCAGCTGTAGGTCTGGGCTTTCCCTGTCTCCAAACCCAGGGCCCTGCTGCTCACTGAACTTTACCGGGGCATCCTGCTCTCCCTGTGTGCCAAGGGCCAAAGGGAGAAGTCTTGTGCCAGACCAGGCTTTCCCTCATCAGCCCCCTTCCAGCCATGCTTCATCCACAGCAGTTCCAGTGCCCTGCAGGAGAAGACACTGGAATAGTGGCTCTCATGGATATCTCCAGAGCTTGTGGGAAAGTACCCCGTGTACAGGTTGGGAATTCTATAGGTGACCTAATTTTCCAAGATGTTGCATGTCTGCTGAGAATCTCCTCCCTCTTCTCAGGCTACATTCTGAACAGAAGAATTCCTTTTTATGTATCAATTCTTTAAAAATTTCCACCTTAGCTTAGCTAAGACAAGGCTGAGAGTTATTCAGGGGGTTGAGACCAGATGATCCCCAAAGATGTTGTCCACAGTCAGCCATTCCATGGTTCAGTGAAAATGCTTCTTAGCTACTTTAATCTGCCTGACATGAGAGATATTAGACTAACACGTATTTTTCTTCTAGATTTTAGAAAAATTATTCTGTATATATTTTCTCTTTCCTTTTGTGCCTTTCACCCATGCAGTGCAACTGTTGTCTGCAGCTTTCCTGTCTCAGGAAGTGAGATCCTCGTATTAGCACAAAGAAAAACAAACCGCCTCCCACCAGCTACAGTAGAAGTGTAAATTACCATGTGGATACTTGGGAACTCAACATTTATGCCAATTAAAATATTAATGAAGAGTTCTATCTGATTTTTCTGTATTAAAAAGGAGGAGATTCTGGAATACAAGATCACTGTATAATAGGCAATTTTGAAATGTCTCTGTTATATGTTTGGTGCTCAAAATCACATACCTTTGAATATTGGTTTGGGTTTTAGCCCTTGATCTTTCTGAGAGGCAGAACAAAAGATAAAAAAGCATAGGAAAGAGAAAGTGTGAGGCAGTCCAGCTTCCCTGAAGTGATGGATTGAGTGGGTGGTAGCTATTTGTCAAGGAAGTTCATCTGGTAAATTCCCAACTGACTCCATGTCAAAGGGAATAACTGAATTTCAGCTCCATGTTAGCCAGGCAGATCAGCATTTCAGAGATAACTGGACTGCAGTAATATTTCATAGCGTCCATATTTTCCTACATGGGAGAATTATTCCAAAGAGCTCACCTGCCTGCAAATGCACTAGCTGGGCTGGAAGGGAAACAGGAAGGAAATAATGACAAAGGATTTTATAGGCTGGTTTTGTTTCTAAGGCTTTTTGTTTATAAAATGCAATCAAGACAAGGAAAAATAATTTCACTGTTTCTGAACATTTACTCATTTCCATTCTGACCTGATACAGCAGGTATGCAAACTTTCCTTCTTCAGCTGGTGATTTGCTCTCTAATCAATAGTAAGTGTTGAGGTGTTATTGATGTGCCCTGGATGGTGCCTCCTAGCTCTGCCAGGGCTCTGCAGAATGAGGCAGATTAACTGCCACATTAACTGTCATGTTCCAGAGTTTTTCTGGTTGCAGAAAGACTTTTTTTCTTGTTCTATTCCTATTGTTAACTCTTAACACAGACTACTGCATCCTACACAGGCTTGTCTCCTCCTGCCTGTGAGTACTATGGAGAAAAGGAGGCAACTGCCTGGTGTGTGTGTAGGGGTGGTTCAGAACTCTGGCTGTAGGGACAGCCACAGAATGCTTTGGTGCTAGATGGTGACCTTGAAATAATTCCTCATTGAAGTTAGGTGAAAGTTCAAAGGAGATTACTTAGACTTACAAAGTCCAAACCAGAAACCCAATTGCAATGACACGGATTACATAGATGTAGATGACAGAAATAAAAGCAAGCGGCACTTTATCTGTTTGCACTAAGGATAAACTTTAAAGACTGCTCTTTACTCTCAGCTGACAAGCTACAGATGTTTACCTAGCCCATTTGCTAAGAAAATACATCCTCTTGCATACCTACATCTTGAGCTGCAGCAGGGGAGTCCGTTCTTTCTTGGCACCACAGGCTGGCTTGGATTTTGGGTTCCTGCCTTGGTCTCTCAGCCTTTTCCACAGACTGCACATTGAATCTCATGTCAACATGGAACGTCACAGTCATGCCCAGTATAAAGACTGAGAATCAGTGCAGGCACCATATTTCTGTTTCTTCTTCACTGAAAATGAAGGCATGGATTTTACAGTGACACTGGATCTGGGGTGATGAAACTGTACTCCTCCCTGTAAGTGAAACCATGATAATGATGTACTAAAAAACCCAGCTCTGGTCTCTTAGGAATGTCTTTAGTTAGATGGTACTAATGTTTGCAAACAAACCAACGCGAGTGCAAAAAAACCTTGTACATGGAAATAAAGCAAAGACTCTGCTGCTAAGAAATGTGGATTTTTGGCCACAAAATTTACAGGAAGTATTTGAGAAGTAAGTTTAAAATTAAGCCATGATTAACTAAAGCCTGCCTTTGGAATATAGCAAGAACTAAAATCAAATCAGCAAGAATGATTAAAAAAAAAAAGAAAAAAAAAGGAAAGAAAACAGTATAACAGCAATTTAGAAAATCAGTATATACAAAGCAGTAACTAAGCAGTTACAGTGACAAAATTATCAGCAAATTGAAAGGCAATCTGTGAATTATATTTATATCATAAACAACTTCAGTTATATGGCCTTGAAAAAGCAAGGCTTGATCTGCAGCTCTCTACTTAGAGACCAGCTTATTAACCTCACTGGAGATCATCTCACACCAACTCAGGGTTTGCCCCTGGAAGTGATGCAAAAAAAAAAGGGTTAATATAGCGAAATGTAGCTTTCAGCATGGAACAGGTGATTGATTCTTGTCCTTTGGTGTAGGGTACAGAAATACTTTAATAAGGAATGGGAAAAAAAAGGGAAGAAATAGGTGGCTTGATTTGGAGAAAAAGCTGTACTTAAGGGCTTTTTCCATAACTGCATCATGTTCTTAAGATGAAATTGAAAAATGTATTTTACATTAAAATCAAATGACTAATTATTTTAAAATACTGAAGGAACAGAGGATGCCATTTTGCCTGTCTGCTCCTTTTGTTTGTTAATAATGCAAAAAAAATGGCTGCTTCTCGTAAAATTTTGAGGCCTTGAGCTCAAACAGAGCAATTGGGGAAGAAGCTATTTAGTAAATGAAAACCATACCAAAGATGGAGATTTTACATAATTGCTCTCAGGAACTTTTACTTATTAAAAAACTGGACTTTAAGGCTAACATTGTTAGACATAAATAAGTTTCCATCTTTTTCCTAGTAGATACAAACCCAACCTTCAATACAACTTGTTTGAGGTTTTATCTCATCTGTGGGCTGCTGGTACAAGTTCCCTCACTGAAGACCATATGTGTGTGAGCAATTCCTACTTGCAAATGTATTTTCATTGACTTCAAGTAACAAAGTGGGTCTTAGCCTATGCTGAAGGGGTCCCTTTTAGGAATATGTTCCCAAGTGTTGGTTCATCACATTGAAAATACCCACATTAATTTATTTTATCCAACAACATGAGGACTGTTGGGGTGGTATTACTGAAATATTTGTTTATTTTTAATGTTTCTCATGCACATCTACATTCTTTAGGAGTCCACATTTTCTAAACATGGGACAAATTAACTCAAACATAACAAACAGCTCAAAAAAACTGGCATAAGAAGCCTGCAGGTCTACACCAAAATCTTTTCCCCAGCTGTTTCCTCTGGGATACAAAGAAAAAAACCAAATACACAAACAAAACCCTCAAATAAACAAAACAAAAACCCATCAACAAACCAGACCCACCAATAAGCCTCCCTGGCTGCTGCATGCAGTGCTTGAAAGAGGTGCTGCCACACATATATACACAAGCACTCAATAAAATCCCTCCACTGGGAAAGCACAGAGCAGCTGGAAACCCTTTCTGTGTGCCCAGATTAGCCGCAAAACTGTGTAGCAGAGAGCAAAGCTGGCAACAGGATTCTAGTCCCAAAGACTATTTTACTCCCACATAACTTTCTTTCATTAGCAGAGATCATTCATTTCAGTGTTCTAAATAGAGAAATATATATTCTTTTCAAATGGCAAGACCCAGCATTTAATTGCTCAGCGACATTCTGGTCCTCACACCTTCAGTGTCATGGTATTTTTGTGATTGATTTCAAAGGGGGTCAATGTCACCCGAAAAGAGAATAACCTTCTCCTCTCCCTCCTTGCTCTCTACTCCATCCCATCCTCTCTCTCAACTCACAATCCCCCTGGACACCTTAACCACAGTTCCATACAGTTTGGCTGCAGTTAAAGGTCAATGAGCAATGATGAATGAGGGAGCTGCAGTAGCTCTAATTCCTGTCACAGTCATTCGGGTAAAATGGTCATCTGGTGAAGCTGCTGAAATGGAGGCATGTGTTTAAGTGGCCAATTCACTTAGTGCTTTAACCATTAATAAAACTTTTGGGCTAATAGATCTAATGGTAGTGGGATGAAATGACAACATGATCTGAATCCCTGACAGATACATTAGCAGACATTTGGAAGAGACAATAACATGAAATACAGAAAAATTAATATTATATGATTAGACTAATTATTTGATTTAGCTATATCTAGAATCTATTATTTCTTTGACTGCATCCTTCATTGCTTTTGTTTACAGCATTATACAACTGGATGTTAGGGGACTGAGGATGGGAGCACCTAGAGTATATTGTCCCTAACCTGTTATTTCACAGATGCTGGATCTAAATTAGATTTTTGCTTTTTTTTCCTGGATTGTTGTCACAAGACTTCTTAGGATTACTAAAAAAGGGGGGTTACCATCACTCTCCTTTCTTGACACCATTAAAAGGGCATTTTTCAGCCCCCAAAAGACAGATACTGGAAGGCAGGGAGGGAATGAGAAGATTCTTCAGCTTTCATTCTTGCAGTCTCGCGGCAGGGCTTGGAAAAATATATCTTATGTGTATGCTTTTTCCTGCCTTACCTTTTTCCTTCACTTCTCTTTCCGAGTAACCATTAGTAACCACTAAATCTCCAGGATACTGACCCCAAGTGTGTAATAAAGGCAAAGTCTTGACTAAATATGACTCACTTGGTGGGAGGGCAGCCAAGAAAAGAATTTAGCAGTAGTCCCACTTATCACACCTTGTGTATTGGAGGCCCATTTTTCCATCAATACACAAAGACAACATTTATCTCATAGAGATAAATGATTCTGATTTTGAAGATAAGTTTTTCAGGTTTTCAAACTCAGAATAAAAAGCAGATGAGGACAAGCAGAGTCTCAGGGAAATAGGAAAATATAAAATAAAGTGGTTTGGCTTTTTTTGTTTAACACGTATTAAAACAATATTATTATAGTAGACTAAAGATTAAGCAGGGGTTTTGCTTTCATCTTGCATATTTTTCCTTTTCTTATCTTTTTTATATATGTATTTGCACATACTTTTTACTTTCACCAAAGGTAGAAAATATGTGCAAATACATATATGAACATGTTCCATATACAGCTGAAAAGATACTCAGTCTAAACAGGCACCAGGGTAATGTTATGAATTCACTAGTGCTGTTTGAATTAAACTATTACTTTTGTCTGAAGGTATTTCCACATGTAAATTTCTGTAGCATCAATCTACATTATTCCAGTTAATAAGCTAAAAAAGAAAAGTTACTCAACCATAAACAATGGAGATGTTCTATGATTCCAGAATTTTGTGACATTCAGTACCCAAATGCAATTAAATTACTTATTCATATTTGAATGAATGGAGTTTGTTTTCTAGGGTTTCTTTTGGTGAGTTTTTTTTGTTGGTTTTATTTTGTTTGTTTGTTTGGGTTTTTTGGGGTTTTTTTTAGGTTGGGGTTTTTTTGGGGGGGAGGGTTTGCTTTTTTGTTTTTTGTTTTTTGGGGTTTTTTTTATTGTGCTTTATTCTTTACTGTATTCTTTGCTCTTAGTAGGATGTACCTCTACATACATAACTTATATACACAATTTTATGTAGAAACATAGTGGTATGCGTTAGTGGAACCTGATGGAGAAAAAAAAATAGTCAAACCTTGTGTTTGTGACTACTAAGAGGTTCAAAGGAGGAAGATGAATTAGACAAATGGCAATTGAAATATTGGCTGATAAAAAGAATGGCAGCATATATGTAACTGCTTTGTTTGTAATGAAACAACCACTGTTAATTTTACATCAGAAATAACATCTGTTTTGTATATATTTTACCTTCTGAACTAATTAAGACAAGTTGAAAGACTATACATGAAACTCTGTAGGTCACTTCATACATATATAGATGGAGATATATATATATTCGTATTTTATTCTGTATATATAGGAGTTATCATTCCATTCCAACAGATGGCAAAAGTGAGTAACCAAGACTAAGATCTGACTCCATTAATTTCAAGAATGACTGAAAAGCAGGGTCCAAAACTCTCTAACTCAGCTGTTGCCCAATGCTGTGAATGCCCATACCAGAGTTTTCACTTAAATGTGCCCCAGGTACCTCAGGCAGCTCCTCTGAGCATCCTGCTCTTGCCAACATACCTCCCTGTGATGCAAACCCCCAGGTTTCACTCTTTCATGCATCCTATTGACACACTTATAGACAGGTCCTCAGGCTGTCAGTGTGAGGGGTCACTCTCTGTAGCCCTCTGGGGTTCAGGGGCCTGACTCCAATCAGTGAAAAAAGCTGGATGTATAAATCAGAACACCCCTCCTCTCTGTGTATTCTTTGAACTTCATCCTATGCTCCATTTAGAAGCTTCATATGTAACCAGTTTGATGGAATACCCACAGAAACCATTAATTGTCCATTGGGCTCATTGGGCAATTAATGGCTTCTATGAGGGTGTTGCAAGATGAACAAAGTGAACTGTATTTGTTCAAGAAGTTCCCAATCTAGCAAGCAAAGATTGAGTAAATGGCCCCAAAAGGGCAAGTCCAATAAGGCGGAAAGGTAACCATCGTGTCTGAGGTGTTCTGAAAAGAAGGCAACTACTGATGTTAAATTACTCACCATCAATATTTACAGGATGATATATGCTTGTCAGTGTGTGACACACCCCAAAAAGCACACAGGGAGCATTTTCATAGTCAATGAGGTATGCAACCATTCCTATGTGATTAAATACCCTATCCAAGCATCCAGTCGTGCTACTTAATTATTATGCCCAAATCTTTGCCTTTTAGAGTCACGTATGACCTACGTTTTATGGAGAGAAATTTGGTAGCAGTATACAAGGACTGATTTTATTCACACTTTTTCCACCCTTTTTTTCCCAGTAGAAAAATTAGGTGGGACTTCACAGGGAAAACTAAAGAAATGTGGTTACTATTGAACAAGGGAAGAAAAGTCTTTTAAAACCCCTGGTTTTTCAAGGGTGAGCAATTTGACCACCACCTCTTCCCTGTTATAATGATGGGACTTCAGCTCCTTCATGGTATAGTTACAATCAGTTTATTGTCACCTGAGAGAGGCTGTGTCAGACAGGTGCAACACAGGTCATTTGTGTTTTACTCACCAAAACATCTTCATGTTGATCTGCAAACCAAGCAGGAGCCAGTGGCTGACAGAATACATATTTTATAAACTTCCAGGTAACATACAGACCAATGATCACAGCATGCCTCATGCATGTAGTAGTTAAATTAAGGCCTGGTATTTCTTTTTTATTTAATTATTTTGTGGCTATGTAACTGAAAGCCATGCTCTGCTCACATGTGCTCTTTCCAGCCTTTTGTTAAAATTCTTTATGCCATCCAAAGCATTATATCAGGTTGAACAGCATTATGTTTGTTGAACAGCACCTCCCAGATAACATTTTTGTAAAAGGAAATGGAATTTATCAGTTCTGTTACATTCAACGTAATTTTTTCAAAACATCCACTCAGCTGCCTGCTTCATTCAAACCCACCACTGCCAGCAAGGAAGTAATGTTGGAGGAACAAGCCAAAGAACTTCAGTCATTGTAAACAACTTCAAAAAGCTCAGAGCCTGCTGGAGACCAATTCAACACCCGGATGCAGCTTGTACATCAATCCTAATTAATAGAAGCAATGGATGTGTTCAACAGATACAATGCCTCTGAACAATTCCTATCACAAGTGAAAACAGCTACCAAATTTTACAAATTGCCTAGTTTAACACTGCCATCAGATGAAAGCTGAGAAAAGGTAGAGTTTCTTGAAGAATGGCATTTGAGCTGGGCGAAGATCTCTGCTAATGATTTCTCTTGCAATTTCTTTCATAGCCAAAATGAACTTTTATCTTTCTCAAAAGAGTGGAAAGCCAAAACCTATATCTGTAAAAAGAAAGCTGGTCTTCTACTGTTCAGGTGTTGATAAAGACATTAAATTTCCAATGTATTTTCACTGGAGTGTTTCATTTTGGAAAAAAACTCTAATACAAAAAGCAGACTTCTTCCAGTTAGCTTTACCATCCAGCCAAGCGAGAGTCACTGCTCTGCTTCAGTTGCAAGAGAGATCTGGTTTCTAAAACCCCAACTCCAGCTGGAGCAGAATACTGTTTGGAGAACTGTGGAAGAATAGAAACGGTTTATCAAATGATCTCAAGCTCCTTGTGCTGTTCAGTCACCACTCTGCAGCAAGGACCTTGGCAAAGACAGCTTCATTTCCACTCTCCCCTGTGCTCTAGACACTGCCCAGGCAGTGCAGAGCACAGATCTCTGAACAGCCTGATACCACAGAGGTGTTCCCTAGAGCTCCCTGTGAATGACAAGTGAGAAGGGTTCATGTAACACGGGAGTCCAGGAGCCTGTCTGCTACCCTACCTTAACAACAATGTCCAGTTAGTCTGTGATGCTGCTGACACCTGAACTTGTTTGTGTCCTCTGGTACATGAAAACTAATGTCAAGGAGCAGCAGGTCATTTGTTGTGACAGTGCCATAATGTACCACGAGCATCCCTCTGGTGTGGCAGTGTCCAAGTGCAGCCGGATAGTGCACACAGCACTGCTACAGAAAAATGCTTCTCTGCTGATGTGTAAATAGCCCTCTTCATCGGTTTATCTTCTATTTTGGGGCTTTTCTTGAAGCTCTTTTATTATGGTTTCTGGGAACAGTGGATTGTGTGTCAGTGTTGAAATTGAAATAATAGCTGTCATATTTACTTTCAGGTTGACAGTCTTCACATTCATTGTTGCTCTGTGTAGTTCAGTTGAGCTAGAGGCATTGTCTTCCTTTGCTTGTGCTGGCCACACTCTGAGAATGCCCACAATCAATTAAAGACATGGTGCAACCCATTGCCTTTTTTTGATTTTTGGGTTTTTTTTGACACCATCTTTTTAATTATTGGTTTTCCAATGTATGCAAGCTGCCATGTTCTCATTTTGATCAAAGACAGAGCTCTGCACACCTTTTTACCTGAAGAGGTTGGGGTTCTGGTAACTTCTTCACGTACCAAACCAATCCTGTGTCAAAGAATTGTGGGGTTCACTCTGGAGACTGTGCCAAGTGACCTCCTTCCTCACTAGCATGCATTAGCCAGCACTTTATGAGAGTTTTGTTCAGCTTCACTCTGGGTTTTCCAGTAGTTTCTCTTAATTTTCTTCCCAGCCCACATTAGGGCCCATTCTGCTGTAAAACAGTCCTCAAAATTGCAAGAGTCTGCTTACTCTGAGCCAATCCTACACATATGTTTTCATTTTCACATGGAATTCAGGGTTCCTCACATTTCTGCACTACAACTTCACAGTCAGCCTCTGTTCTGCTTAACAGGAAATTATTGACTGCAACAAAGCTTTGGAGAACCAGCTGCTGTCAGGAACAAAGCTACCTTCAGAATTTCTTCATCCCTACTGGCACAGTCTCCTCACAAATACAAGGAAAAGTGCCTCCTGAATTTTCTTCTGTTGCCTTCCACATTTCTAGAGAGTTCTGGCTCTGAGAGAGATCCTGAAGACCCCCGTTCTCCTTAGGCTGTTTTTGGTTTTGATACCATGTGGTGCTCAGCAACCTCTTGGAGACAAGGTGTTTCACACACCTCTATTCCCTTCAGTGTCACTGTTCCAGCTGCCTCTGGTTTACAGCACGAGGCCTCTACAGATATTACTCCTTCCAAATTTAATAGATCACTGTGGCAATTCTGTGCTCTTGCTATGTGATTTCACATAATATAGCTCTTGCCCCTCAGCTGTCACTTCAAACCTTGCTAGCTCATGGCCTTGTTTTTGCAAGAATATGCAAGGAACTTCAGATTTTACAAGGCAATTTGCCACACCGGCTTACTTCTTTGCAAACAAGGTCCTAAGAACTTTGCTGGAAAATACAATTAAAGATGTTGAAGTTGTAGCTGAAATAAATCCAAGTTATTCAAATGGATATTTACAATCTACTTTTTTGAAACACATTTTTGCAGCACATGTTAGCACACAGCTCTTATGTTGCTCTGGGAAAAGTAGAAGAAAATACAGGGATATTTTTGACTGCAAAGATAAAAGCGAAATCCCAGTGGAATTTGAATCACATATCCTTCAGGAGCTGTAAGAGCAAATAGAAGGAAGCATCCTTAGCTGGTCCAACTGGGAAAACTACATTGAATTTTAATAGTTTTTCTCAGAAACTAGTGACCAAAGCCAGAGAAAACCATCCACTCTTTAAAAAGTCAATGCAGTAACTACCATGAGATGAAAGCAGTGACTCCACAAATCTTCCTGCAGTGATAAAGACAGATTTCATGCAGCTTTATATCCCCTGCCAGCAGCTGAGTTGCAGGTTACATTGCATGCACCACCTGATGTGTTTACTGACAACTGGAACTTTAAGTTTTTAAAAACTGATGAGCAATTTGAAGGGACAGAGTCTTTTAAAAGTGGCAGGCTGACATAAATGTACACTTGTGCTACGCTTGTATGCAGGTGAACATTTCAGTGCCTCTTGACCAGCAGATGCTCTGAAATGTATGAGAATCACAGGAGATGTCCACTGGATGTTTGCTCATCAGGGAAGATCATGAATGTTCTAAAGCCCACTTGTGGATTCCCACACCAGAACATTACTAGGCAGGACTCAACTTCAAAAAGACAACTACAGATACTCCTGTGCAGATTTTTTTGGGACTAGTCAGAACTGTGCATGCAAGTTTAGCTAACAACTTCCTTTGAGAGTCCTTATATCACACTGAATTGGAATAAACGTGGTATATGCTTCATAATTGCCTTAAAGGGTTTCTACTTTTATTTTTTCATCTCCTCTTGCAATATGTCTTAATTTCCATTGTACATTACCTAATTCATTAGATCTGCTTTGTGGTTTTGTTTTATATATTGAGCCTAGTGCTCCTATACAACAAAATTCTGGTGTTAAACACAGCCTTCACATTACATGTGTTACCCACTAAAAAGGCAAAAAGAAAAGCATCCAAGAGGGGCTAGATTGACTTAAAGGGGAAAGTGACAAACTGCACATTGAAAATAAATATTGCAGCTGTCTTGCCTGAGCTGGAAGGTAGCCATTATTAATTTTATATTCAGCAACTGTAAGAATCCAGAGTATCGTTCTGTCATGTAGCACACCTCATCCTGAGCTGGAATTATGTCTTGAAGATAACAAAACGAACACTTCAACATAAATATGTGACTATTCAGACTGATTGAATAGAGAAGCTACTGCAAAACACGTAATCCAAGTAGTCAGACCAGAATGTAATCTTTGTACCCAAGAGCAGGTTGTCCACAGTGATGGGTGGCAAAAGAGGAAGGTGGTTATGCTTGGTTGGATCTTTGCCAGGAGACTCCCCAGGCAGGTGGTAGCAACAGGCACAATCTCAATAACCTGTAAGGTTTGAATATCCTTCTCTTAGCAAGATGTAAATTGTCAAGTTTCCTCTGTGAGTTTATATGTGTCAAGTTTCCACGTGGTATAGGAGGTTCTGAAGCCCCTCCATACACCTATATACATTTGTCACTGTGATGGGCAAGACCTCCTAATTCCTAATAGTTAACGCCTTTGTAAAACTGAGAATATTTCTTGCTAAGCTGCTTCTCCAAATGGTCACAAGCTTAGTTTGCTGAATTATTTTTATTTTAGCTAATAATACAGAAGAGCTGCATGCAAAAATCCTAATGCGCTTCAGTGAGAAATAATGGGAACCTCCCCTTGGCAAGTGAGAATCAAATCCTTTTCACTTCTGATTTGCATTCTCTCCATTCTTAAAGATCTTGGTCTCCAAAGAGAAAATACATTATTTCCTGATGACTTGAAATAGAGAAATATTCCCATTTTCAAGGCTCTATTGACTGAGTAGTGTTAATAAGCACACACACACACAAAATAACTTGAGTGGAATATGCAGCATAAATTCAGAGGACTCCTGCCTAGGAGAGAGACTTAACAGTTTGGTGATATTTTACACCACAACACTGTTATTTTAAGGTATTGCAATGAGAGACAACACCAGGATTGGATGGAACCAAAGAAATTGTGGTAGGATATTGTTTCAGGGTCTTCTTTCCTACAGGTTTTCAATGTAATTTATTTTGGATGAAAGTTAGTGAATTTGGTATGCAGTTTATAAGAAGTTATGAAATAATAAGGAAAGCCATCATCCACTCTCACTATTAAATCACATGGAAACCTTTGGTAACGATTAAAGTTGTTCATGTTTTGATATCAGGTAGACTTAAACACATTGAGAGAAATTCTGAATATAAATCAGATTGAAACTCCATGCCAAATACCTTCATTTTTCATGAAATGGAGATTAAAAAAAAACACTGAGCAAAGAGTATCTGTCTATCTGTTTAAAAATGTCGCACAGAGTGAAAAAAATACATCCATTTATCCCCCTGCAAGAGGCTTATAAAGAATGCTGGTTTTATAACCAAAGACACATCGTCCTAAACAAAAATGGGTCAGCTACGCAGCTGCAAATTGGAGAGCTCCAGCAGAGATCTCAGAATTTCCCCTGATAATGTTAGAGCCAGCTCAAAGGAGTGTCTACCAAAGAGTTATGAGATGGGCATGCTGAGGGATGGAAAATATAGAGTAATTACAAGTAATTTCCATGTACTGAGGCCCAGGGTCGTTTGTGTGTCAGTCCTCAATACCACAGCAAATGGGTTTAGGCTATCATAAATGCTGATGCATTTAGAGCACTTGGCTTTCTGTTCATAAGGTGCTTGGGTGAAATACTACACTTTTATAAAAAAATCATCTTAAATGGGTTCACCTCAAGTACCTATTTTTGAAAGGTTACTGTAAATCATTAGGCTTGTACAGATAACCATTTGCAAGTGATGCAAATGGAAAATAAAGACAGGCATTTATAGAGAAGATTTGCATCAAAAGGACTGAGAATAAACATTGCATCAGACATCTTAAATGTCTTCTGGAAAGATCATGCAGAACAATAGATTAATGACTTTAAATGAGCTTAATTAATTATTAGCCAGTAGGCTTCATGAAGGCTCATAACTTTCAACAGAATATAAATCATAAGTAAACTAGATGTAGGGTCTGCATTATGCTGAGAAATAAAACCAGACTTCATTTAGGAGCAGACAAAATTGAAAAGAATTTGTTCTGTAACACCACTTATTTCATCAGGGACAACAACAGAGTTGAAGCTACACAAAAAAATGAAGCCCAGTGACAACGTGGCAGTGATCCATGGCTGAAATACTTGCAGGATCTTCTTCAAAGTCTATGGCTTCTGCTTCATTGTTCATCTTCAAAAACAGAGACATGGAGACTTAGGCACAAAGAGAAGAAACTAAATCTCAGGCAACAAACCAAAGAACTTCTGGCTGAGGCTGAAGTGTGGCTGTTGGGTCACTCAGCTTGTAGTGAAACTGTCAGTATGTATCAATCCCCAGCAGTGTTGGGTTTTGTCACAGGTTGCAGGTGTGAAGCTGTAACTTGCATGGCTGGTTAAGATACAGATTCTCAGGAAGCTTTCTCAGGCTCCACGTGTCAGCTGTCCCTCAGCCATGCAGGGGCTAGTCTGGCATTGATATCTAAAATAATCTGGGGAAAAGCATTGAACAGATTAAAATTTATTCCATCTAAGACCTGTGCATCCAGCTCAAGGCTCTCTTGAGAAGTAGGTGTTGTGCCATGCACAATGAGGCCAATTCAGGGAAAGGGCACCTATTCCCTCCTTTGCACATACAGTTTGAACAACACACTAAAAAAAAAAGAAAAAATTACCCTACACAAACCACTTATATTCATCTATCAGCATCAGTCTGACATTCCTGAGCAAGGCCACAGACCTGGATCCTCAGCCCCATTGCTGGGTAAAGATTGCATCAAACTCCTCTAGCTGATGCTAGCATGTGATGCGCTCCCTTTTACTTCTCAGAGGCTTTGTCTGTGCTTCAAACGTTCTCCAGCATACATATGGGTATGTGTGCATGCTATTTTCCACTCAGATGTGAACTCCAGCTGCCTGTGCCTCTCTTTGCACAGATGTGAAACAGCTCCAAAACAGGAGTCATGTTGCTGTGGTTAGTGCAGAGACAAGGCTTTTGTATCTCTGGATCATATTTATTCTCAAGCTGACTGCAGCTATGTCCTTTCTTCTTCAGAGAAGGCTCACATCATGCCACTTGCAGGACAAACAGTGAAAAAAAAAATAAAATCATGATTTCCTACAAAAAGCAATGTCGGCTTTCTTTTCTTTTCCAGCTATTTCTCTCCAGCATGAAAAGCAACTGTCTTTATTCAGTGAGAAATCTCACCACAGCCAACTGATAAGCAAAGAAAGCCTTGCTGCAGATGCAGGTTATCCTGGTGGGTGTTTAAGTTTGCCTCCTGGCAGCATTCCAGCTAACAAGGTTGGCTTCAGGGTAGGTGCCCTCAGGGATGGCTGTAGGCGAGCAAGATCAGCACTGTTCCAACAGGCTTCCTGCTTTGTAGGACCCAGGGCTACGTGTCCTCTCCTGTGAGCCCACGCTTCAGACTGCTCTCAGTTTAGAAAATGCTGCAAATCCACCCTGACACCCCCCTTGTTGATGATGGCAAGTGCTCTCCTATGAGGTAAGCCCACTGACAGGCATCCACTTGGTCTGCTCAAGCAGACTCTAAAAGGCAAAGCAAATTTGTGTTGTTCTGCATGTCCCAACTTAAAGAGAATGAATTGAATAAATAATAAATAGCAACAGGGGTTAGAGCGCAGCTGCTCTGACTTTCCAGGTCTTGTCAGCTGCCTCTTCCTACACTGCCAGCTGACCCACTTGGTTATAATGCAGGTACTGTGGACATGTTTTATGAATGATGTTTTGTTTGCTTCTCTGTCATCCACTCTTGTCAGACTACAGCTAATTGGACACAAGGTCTTCTGATTACATCCCCAGGAAATAATGGTCAGGGCAGTTCAAACAGAAGTTTTCCACAGTTACCCCTTCTGTCCTTGCCTTTAGGTAGCTGTTTGTCTGTCCACCTACTTGCCCACCCCGCTATATCCCTCCTTCCTGTGCATGCTTTCCAGTGACAAACATTTGTGAGGGATCTGCACTAATACTTAGCATCAAACACCGTTTTTCTATTGAAAGTACTCCACAAAAAAAAAAAAAAAAAAAAAAAAAAAAAAAAAAAAAAAAGGGAAATGTGTCTATGCTTGCATGCAAAATAGAGCTATTGTTGGGGTGAATTGTGTTTGCTTGCATACAAAACAGAGCCATTACAGGGTGGGGGTCGTGTTTTCCTTTTATGTAGCAAAAGAAAACGCTTTTCCATCAGAATCAAAATGCTTTGCAAGAGTTATTTTCCGCTGAACTTTAACCTGTATAATCCCTCTTGTCCAGTGTTTACTGTTTGCCAAAGGGAGAGTGGAGTGCAAACACAGAAGCCTCTCCCACCTGAGAAACAGAAAAGGACAGCACTGCCACTTCACCTCAGATTCCCTAAAGACTGAGATCTTCCACGGACCTACTTGACAGGAATGACCTTCACACGCCACAAAAGTTTTTGTAAATTTTGTATTCCATTCCAGTGAAAGGAATGGGAAGGAGAAGACAAATCTTAAATTCTACTGTGTGGGAAAATATTTTCTAGTCAGCTCAAACACAAGCTAATAAAATTGCATCTCTCAGGATTTAAGTCTCCCATTTCCTGGTTTTGCTTGGTGGTAGTTGTGCATCTTGACAGGTTTGAGAATGGAAGCATTGTAACCATTTATTCCATATTTTCTCTCTCTCCCTGAACATTTTAAGTTTTCCCAGTGATTGTTACTGTCTGCAACATATAGGAGTAAGGAGAGACATCTTTCATGACTACACTAAACTTACCTGTTAGGTTTATCTGGGCATGTTCCTGCAAAATGAGTATTTTCTGTCTCTGACTGACTTCACAGGAACACGTATGTTTCCAGAAGTGGTGAAATGTCTTGTCTCTGGCTATACAATCCTGGTCACAGAAACCTCAGGGATTTGTCCTAAACATAAAAATGAATAGCCCAAGCTTCACTTATAATTAACTCCAAACTTCAATTGTTATTCTCCAGCTGCTAGTCAAAGAACAAAAGTATATGTATTTTTATGTTAATTTCATTTTGCTGCTTGATATATATCAAAATGTAATTTCTGTAAATGTCTTTGCATTGCTTTAGTTCCATAATAGGGCAAATAACAGATTTGCTTGTAAGATTAACTTAAAACTTAAATATAAAGGAGCGGATATTATGTCAATCTTGCCATCTGCAAAGTTACAGCAAAATATTTTTAGTGTAATAATGAGGGCAGACTGGAGATTCTGGTCTGATCCCTTTAGTCTCCAGTCAAATTCAGAGAATCCAAAATGGTCATAAGCATCTTTGTGATTCCCTGATCTTTGCTCATTACACAGCAGGCTGGACCCAAATTTCAACTTGAAAGTTGAGAGACTGTTCCTGTGTGACTTTGAGTGCCAGAAGACCATTCTGGCACCACAGGAGAGCCCACGGTACAATGGCAAGTCAGTGACTCCCTCTTTTCTATAGGTACACAAAAGGAATCCTGATAGAAATGGTTTAAAGCAGCTCCAAGCTCATTTTGAGTCTTAAAGACCTACTGATTTAGTTGTCCTGACTGTAATTTCTTCTCTGAATATTCATGATGGCTGTTGTCTTTTTTTCTGTGTATGGCTTTTTTCAAGGCACCAGCGGTGCTGATCAGTATTTCCAGACAGCCTTTGACCTTATATTCTCAGTAACCTGGAAGCATCTTGACAAGGGATAGCCTTATCTCAATCTGTCAGCAATTGCTGATCCTGTGTCAGCATGGAGCCAATATACAGCAGTCCCTCTATGTCCTGCAAATGCCACCAGCTGCCATAGTCATCTTTATTCTCCCTGTAGTGAATGGAGTATATCTGGAACGTATCACTGCTCACTGAAAGAAGATGATGATGTCTAAAATGGGCTCTTGATCCCTGCTCTCCAAATGCAGGTGGTTGCCTTGTGGGCTGCGGTCAAAGTGGCCATGTGCTGCAGAGTGGCAGGAGGTCCCTTCTTTTCCTATCAAGTGTGAGAGGGTGGGTCTGAAAAAAAACCCTAGAAGGAGTTACCAGCTCTCAGTAAATAAAACTGTGGGCCCAGTTTTCCTGTTGAGCTTTGCCAGTAGCCTGGAAGGAGCACAAGAAGTGGAGGCTGAGAAGCACAGGCTGGTTGCAGCCCCACAGCACTGAGGTTGGAGGAGTGGGATGGGAGAATCATAGAATCATTTGGGTTGGAGATGACTGCTCAGATCATCAAGTGAAACTGCTAACCCAGCACTGCCAAGCCCACAACAAAACCATGTCCCCAGGTGCCACATCTACGTGTCTTTTAAACACCTCCAGGCCTTGTGACTCCAGCAGTTTCCTAAGCAGTCTGTTCCAGTGCTTGACAAGCCTTTCAATGAAGACATCTTTCCTGATATCCAATCTCTACCCCTCCCACTGCAACTCAAGGTCATTTCCTCTCATCCAATTATTTGGTACCTGGGAGAAGAGACTGACCCTGACATGGCTACAGCCTCCTTTCAGGCAGTTGTAGACGTCTTCCTGAGCCTCCTTTTCTCCAAACTAAACACCCCCAGCTCCCTCACCCACCCCTCATCAGATCTATGCTCCACACCCTTCATCAGCTCTGTTGCCCTTTTCTGGACACACTCCAGCACCTTGATGTCCTTCTTGCAGACAAGAAATTCCCTGTGAGAGAAGCAGGGCTGGGCTAAACAAGTGCATGGCCAGGGTTACTCCTTCCCCCCTTGCTTAGCTTGGGCTTTCACTCAGACATCTCCTTTAATCCACTAACCATCCATGCACAAAAAGCTCTTATCCAAGGTTAATTTGGTCCTTTCAGACTAAGTTAGTTGGTTTGCGCACAGCTACAGGCAAGATTTCCCCTCAGACCTTGAACATTCGCTCTGCTCAGAGGATTTAGGCTAAGTCATGCAAGTGCTGACAGACCTCCAATATTTTTACACAGTCTCCTTAAGTGCCCCAAAAGTGATTTAATTTTTCCCGCTGTGAGAGGACTCGAGGCTTGGTTTGATGCAGGTTGGGGACTGAGAGGCTCACACATGACCTCGGCACCGGCAGTGCTGGGTGTACCAACACCGCAAGGGTCACCCCAGTGTGATTAACACTTTCATGCAGACTGCTGTAACACTCTTCTCCAGCTCCTGAATGCAAACACAGCTGGGTTTGAAAAACTTCAGACCTTGGTCAAAGCTTGGGGATTTTCACCCTGTGCCAAACCACAGCTCCACTCCAAGTGTCCCAGCAACAGTACAATCAAGATGGGTGTCCTGGGTTGTAGTGTGGGATGTACACAAAGTATTTATTCTATCACCATCTTCACGAACTGTTGAAAGCAAGTGGGGCACTACTCTAGTGTAGGGCCATCTTCTGCTAATGGCCCATCAACGCCTTGCCCATGACTCACAGGTAACTCCCTCCAGGGGTTATCTCTGTTTAATGGGCCATCAAGGACCCACTTCACAACTCCTCATCCCATTGTGAGATGCTCTGCCCAGGGGGAGGAGCCAAGCATTCTCACCTGGATATAAGCTGGGATTTGAGACAGGACAAGCAGCCCTGACCCACTGGATTCCCAGAGGAGCAGAGCTACCAGACCTTTCTACAGGATCACTGCTTCAGGAAGACCATCTCATCTGGACTGCTTCCACTATCCTGCTCAGGTTGTATTCTGACTCTGTCAGTGGTCCTTTTTGTTATCGCATTTATTTTATTTTTTACCTTTTTACCTTTTTTTTCTTATTAAATTATATTTCTGACTTGGAGCCTCTCACTCGTTTTGCTTTCAAACCATGACAATGGGACATGCACCACCCTGATGCCCAGGACCCAAGAGTGTTGTATATACTCTTTGTGTGTTTTGGGATACCTTTGCTGGTAGAGGGAGTGTCTTTGAGTGCCAAATGAGCAGCTGATCTGATGAATCTTGTTAATTTTTGATTCACATCCAGCCCTGCCCTTGTGCAGGAGTGCCTTGGTTCATTATTACCTATTGAAACAGTTCTCATTCTTAGCTCTGAGGTTGTTCTCCAGAACATGGATTTGCACTTACAGGTCTTGCATTTTAGCTCTTCTTTGGTCTGTAGCTGTTTCTGGTTGCCTTTCCTTCCCAGGGTCTGTGAGCAGAGGGCACAGAGCACTTAGCTGTTCACACCAAGGGGCCTAGTGACCCTAATCCACATGGATTTCCTAAATATTTCTAGTAATTTCTGGCATCTGTGTTTAAATTTAGATTACTTGTAAGTGTGTTAAATTCCTTGCATAACTTTAAGCAAACACAGAGCTGATGTTTTCTGGATCCCCTTTGGAAAGTTTAGGGAAACATGAGGAATGCTGCAAAAAGTGGGAGTAATTTCAGGCTCCTTGGGAGTTAAAGCCTCTACCACAGCCAGGAAATTCTTTAAGCCAGAGCCAAAATTTTTCGTGCATATCTGCTACCATATAATAGTATAAATAATATATTGAAAAAGGAGAACCAAAATCCTGTCTGGAAAAGGTCAAAAGAGTTTTGATGTGCAGAACAGTGTGGGACAGGCCTGAGAAGTACCTGGAAGGGACTCACAGGTGGCATCAGCACTTGCTGATTTTTTTTCTGAGCATGCTATTACAGAAGAAGCATTGAACTCGAGTCTTCAGAGATTTCACCTTAGATTGCTGACCCCAGATCCCATCTTCCATTTCCCACCTGTGGAAAAAGTGGCCAAAATTTTTTTGAGTTTTTGAGGACACCTGATTCATTTTTACCAGCACTGCCTGGAGGTCACCCTGGGCCACCCCTAGATAAGAGTGTGAGGTAAGATCTACCAGTGGGTAGAGTCATGGCCATAGCACTGTAGGGATATAACTGGACTGAGATCCAGCTATTAAAGTGACCGAAATACCATGACAAGCTGACTGTGAGATTAAAGCAGTTTTCCAGCTTCAGGTCTGCTGAAATGCCACAGAAAACAGGCTGGTCACAAACAGAGGGGAGCCAACACTCCAGGGACTGCCACTCTGCCACCACAAACCGGGGCACAGAAGGGATGCAGAAGGCCACCCCTCGAATCAGCAATATTTTCTACTTTCTAGTATTTTAGAGGCTGGAGAAGGCAAACTGCAGGTCAAGCTACAGAGAGGCCTTTCCCTTAATTTTTGAGGTCAGCGACGACTATGTGATCAGAACCTGTACATTTAAATTTGCCTTTTAAATACTCTTTTGCTCATCCAGCCAGAAGTTTCTCATTCTGACATCATAAGGCTCTGCTGCAGGGCACATTTTCCTGTCACAGTGAGAAGATTAGAGATGAAAGAAGGCTGTAAAGAGTAAGAATTCGATGCAAAGAGGATGAATTTGCTCTGTAACTTGAGTGATTAAGAGAGATATCTAGAAGTAAGACACAGAGGTTAGGATTCTTTCTTGGACCAGGAGCAAACGAGATTAAAAAAAAAAAAAGTGGAACAGAGACAGTGACAAATCAAGACCCACATGTTCACTAAATGCAAACAGGCATCCTCCCACCTTTTCAACTTCTCATTCATCTGACACCGTGGAGAGCCTTGAGTGTCACAGCTTTAAGCTCTGTTTACTCTGCCCACCCTTTCTGCACAAATACCTGAAACACAGCTAAAGAATAATGAGAGTGAGCCCTAACCTTTCAGACACGGATGAAACCTCATATTCCATAGCCTTGCCTTTCTGCCCTTTGACTGTGCATGAGGGAATGCCTCTCCCTGTTTTCCCTTCTGCTGTCATGTGAGTAGCCCTGCCGGGCTAATCACATATTTATTCAAGTAAACCTTCCTTGGTAGAAAACACATTGCACTTTATTGTTATTCTGAAGACACTTGCATAAACATTGTGTCATTTCTATAATTACACACCTAAGTAATTAGGCTGCCTGATTGAGCAGATTGTTTACTGTTATTCTTTTTAAAATCTTTTTATTTCAGTAGTTTTCTTTTTAGCAACATGATAATATGTGCTTTCACTCTAATACTCTACAGGATGCATGCTAGGAGGAGCAGATTGTTGACTGTTGTTTTAATAAATATTTTTATTGAGCTAATTTGTGTTAAAGTGATCTCTTCTACTAGCAGGGAGAAAAAAGGTTTCTAGGATGACTAGCCAACGTCAACAGACTAATAGCCATCATTTGTAGCAGTACCTTCAAACAATTACAACTGGAAACACATGCTGTTTCACAAAAAAGCACGTATTATGAAATGTAAAAAATGCATCATGTTTAAGGTATTCTGCCTACAGTACATGTTACTGAAGTGAAAGGGCACATCTGTGTTTTACTTATTCAGATGACTATTTTATTCACTGGATGACGGCAATTTATTCATTGATTTCTGGATCCCAGATTGCCAAAAAGATATCAGATATCTGGTTGATGTTAAAGAACAGTTGGACTATTTATTTGAATCTGGTTTCTTGTAGCTGTTTAAAAATCATAACTGAATATCAAGTAAATGAAAAAGAAAATAAGCCATCATATATAATTGAATCCACTGTGATCCCTTGGGGAGAACATGCGCAGATTTACTCACAGGACATTTCCCACACACTCTGTTAAAACTCACTTGGCCTGTGTAGATACAGAAGTTAAGGTCTGGATCACAACACGAAGATGTTTCAGGGGATGGTCATAATTCACATTTCTGCCTTGCAGTGCCAAGGGCAGGTTGCCAGCACCTAACAAGTAAATAATAGACATGGTGGAACCTTTACTTCATCTTTAATTTCCACCTTTTTCTGACAGTTCAGGAGAGGGGAGGTCTCATGGTTTCCTTCCCAAGCTAAGAGCATGAAGATGAGTTCTTCCCAACAAACAAGGTGCAAAACACATGTGATAGTTGCCAGAGCACCAGTATTTCATCCCAGTTTCACTTACAAATGTGTGGGCTGGGAAAGTGGGGAAGAATCAAGGCTGGCACTTCAACCATCACGTGTCAGTTTTCTCCTCATGGTGTGCTTGCCTCTATGACTGATTGTCACCTCCCTGTCCACAGACCATAACCAAACACCCCACCTTGCCTCCTGTGAAGCTGAGTTGCAATTTTCACCTCTGAGGGATAACAAATGCAAAGGAAACAGAACTTCCCAGAAGCATGAGAAGATCCTGTGTTTCTATACAAAGTATTCCTTCCGTTGTGGTAGAAGACATCAGTGTTTGCTCAAGTTATTTTATTCCTCTCCATCTTGGGAAAAGACCATGTAAAATTACAGCTTTTACACACCAAAATAATTCTTGATGGAAGTATCTTCTGAGGCAACATGCAACATTTTATTTACTTTTGCCTGATCAGCTCCATAGAAAATGCTGTTCATGTTTAGACATGCAAAGCCAAAATGGAAAATTATTCTTTTATTTTTCCTGGCCTGTGTGGTTAGGGCAATCTCAGCCATAGTGGATTGTTTCAATTAAGAGCAAAGAAGACTGGTATCAATCAGATAATGTGGAAAACACAGTGCCCTCACCACACTCTTCCTTCTGCAAAATCAAAGCAGCCCATCCGCCACCAATGAGTTTCCAAATATACTCACAGCTGAACAAACACGGAAGAAAACAAGGGGATGCAGAGAATCACAGTGGTTGGCTGTCATGTGTGCCAGCATGCCACACTGCAGAGAGGAGCCCAGGGACAGTGGTGGCACTGAAGGGCAGCAGTAGAGGGGAACCTGCAGCACCAGAGCAGGCAGCCTCTGCTGATTTAGGGCAGGAGTTGCCAACCTCAGCCAAAAAAAGTGTTGTTTTCTCTCTCTCTCTCTCTCTCTCTCTCTCCGTCTCTCTCTCTCTTTCCCCTGTGTGTGTGCATGTGATTTAGCTCCTAGCTGGTCAGACCACAGCAGGCTTTGCCTTCAGTTGTGGCTTTCTCCACTACCACCACTCATCAACGGGTGTAGTTGCCCTGAACAAAAGGTTGCTCGTTCACTTTAAACACATCTTTGACTGCTCCTAGGCATGTTTACTGTAATTTGAGGAGGCAGAAACACAGACTCCCCCACCTCGTCATGGAGGGATTGTCAGAAGTCATAGCTACAACAAAGCAATGAGTGCTGTGCCACTATCAGTGGTCTTTGTCCATTTCCCCAGGGATGGAGCGGTGATTATTAAAAACATTTACTGAGGGGAATCTTGAAGGTGACCTATCCAAGCCCCTGTGGCTCTAGCTCAGGTCAGCCACACCTGTGCCAAGGCAAGACTTGAAAATCCCCAAGGACTTCACAGTCTCCCTGGATGCCATGCTCCAGTGCTGGACACTCCTCCCAGCAAGGAGTTTAACTGTTACTAACTTCTTTCCAATACTAGACAAAACAAGATATGAAGGCTACTCCTGGCACAGCAGCGATTACGTCTTGCAGGCACTGCACATTTCTGGTGGTACCAAAAAGCAAGGAAACCATGGCAGAGACCCCTCAGGGATGTGCCAGCATCTTCTCCCTGGTGAGACTGCTGGCATGGCCAGCCCACACAGGAACAGCAATAGGATGCCTTGCAGCTGCATGGTTGTGATCTTGAGAGTCTATTTGAGAAAGAGAAAGAGAGAAGAAAAAAAAAATTGGCATCATAGAAGGAAGACTGTGGTAAAAGCCATAATTTGGCTGGGATTAAAGAAACCACTGGAAGTTCCTTAGTTTTAAATTTTGCACAGATGTCAACTATACTTGTTCCTACTGTCTTTAATTTAACGTCTGGAATATTGTGGTAATGTAATTCAGATGACACATGACTGGGAACCAGCCAGACCAACAGATTTGTGAAATTTTCTTTTTATGTTTAGATTTAATAAAAAAAAATCTCTCATGTGTGGCTTTTCTGCATAGCAGTGAGAGAAAATGCTTTAGAGAGCTATGAAAAGTATCTGCTAAGTGCACTTGAACATGCCTACAGACAGTCCAGAAGGCAGGGGCACATCATGGCATTGCTGTTTTCCCAGCTCAGCACACCATGGCTCTTCCCCTGCCCACCAAGGAGAAGAAAATACCAGCACACTCTTCATTTCCTTCAGTCCCTCAACCCGTTTTTCCCCCAGGAACTGAGGTGAAGAAACATATGGGCACCTACCCTGAATTGCTCTAGCTATTTCTGAAGTGATCACCCTTGCAGAATGCTGCATTTTGTTCCATATTATGCATTCCAAAGCAGTTTGGTTTGACACAAATGCCCTGAATATGGTGTTTGGGGGTGGTTTTGGGAATAAAAGACTCAAGAAAACTAATAAGCAGGTCAAACAACCATGATCAGATTTTTGGTCAGGACACATGGATGAGCAAAAGACAGGGCTGTGCTTATCTAACTTGGTGGTGCTTAGACCTGTCTGTTGAGTTTCCATAGCAAATGAGAGCTCGTGTCATCTTAACCTAATAGAGATCTAATTTAGCTCACTTTACCTGCCAATACAGAGAAAAAGATTCAGAGATTGCTTTTTAACAAATAAAGGTACCTGGCAAGAGCCAATTATTTCCTAGTTCACTGTTACTGACAAAATGCTAAATAGTTAAAAAAAAAAAATCCTTGGAGCTACCCTGCTGAGTTCTTTTTAGGCTTTCATCTTCATGATGTATTACAAAATATATTTGGAGGACATTATACTTTCAGAAAAATAATGCTGGTTTTAAGAATCCTTCAATAAGTTACTTTAAAATGCCAGGCTGCTCTCACTGTGCGTGCAAGTGACTTGAATTTTTTGGGATCTGTTTGCATTCTTGCATAATGCAACTGCAATAATATGAATTTCTCCTCAGAAAGCATCTTTGAGCCCTGCTCACGTGCAGAAATAGATTACAAATCCTCTTCCTCGGCTTTCTGAGTTAGCTCCTCTTTCACTTTCTTTAAATGAGAATTTATTGGCATATTTGTTGTCCAATCATCCTCTTTGATTTGAAAATATACAGTAAATTCTATGGTTCAAAATTTAGCCACCAGAAAGAAAACCATGGCAATTGTTGTGTATCTTCCTGCTGATTGCTTTCAAGAAAATGTAACACACACAATGGCCTCAGCACCTTTGAGACTGAAACTGTTATTTCAAGAAACTTACCCCTTCACTGAATAACTGTGGGTCTACAAGGGCCTACGTTTTTTCACTGGAAATGTTGACTCGGCTTTAATCTTAAAACATACGGCTGTCATTCTCTTTTTGCTCAGAGGCACTGATGCAACTGAAGAAAGACATTAAGTTTCTGGAGAGAGGCCAAGTTGAATAGCATCAGCATAGAGTATACAGTGCTTCCATTGACATCAGATCTGGAAGCAGATCAGATGTGAATGGGAGACCCACAGTGAGTCAGGTTTGCATGTAAACCTCCAGTGAGGCTGGATGAGCTCCAGCAGCAAATGTGATGTCAATGAAAGAACTGCGCTGTATCCACTTCCAGATACTCCTGCTGCAAAATCAGATTGGTTTTAATTCATGGATTAAAGTTCAGCCAAACTGTGGGGATAATTTTTTTTTTTTGGATCCATCAAAATTTCATTAAAGGATTGTTAAGATATTACGCCAACCAATTAAAGCTCAGAAATCCATGGTTAAAGAGGCCACTTAAAGAGGTTTTAGTTAAAAATAAGAAACAAACTAAAAAAAAGAGATATTTTTGACTGCAATACTAGTTTTACCTTTCTCCACTTGACAAATATTTATTTTCGGCAGAGGTTTCTTGCTATTATTTTTATATACTATTGGCAATTGCAGGTGTTTTTATCCCTTGGTTTCTGATTGATGGATTTATTAGTTCCTGAAATCCAGGAAGATTTTTGTCTTGGGATTAGAACAATTTTGACTGAACAAAATGTAATTCCTTCCTGAACAGCTTTCAATTATAAATATGTAGGCTATCAAGTATTCCCCTGATTTTTAAAATACATTTTCTTTTATTGTTTTCTGAAATGTATATTTTATGATTACATCAGTGCTCTTCTCCTGATCTCTGAATTCCTGCACCAAGTTTTTGAGAAAGAATAAAGCGGATGGGGAAGCCAGGAGGAAACAAAAGTAGCCCAATTCCCAATAATAAATCACCACCTTCTCTTTGTTTTGCAGTAAGCAACATGCATATTGTGTCACATTCTGCAAACTCAAAGTGAAGTACATAAATGTTGCCATTTCTTTCTTTCTACTGGAAAGTTACTGCTCTTCTTTTTTATAACCTTGCAGTCTCAGAACTTCTTACTTACTTACTGATTTCTTTCTGTTTCTGCTGAACAGGAGGAAAGAAATACAAATCCATTCTCATTTCAGTGAGGTATTTTAAAGGTGCTTCTTACCAACTCAGGAATAATTCCTGCTCTGCAGCCCCATCCTAACACAGCATGCTGAGGTCTGGCTGGGTATGAATGTCATACTGCAGAGCACTGTCAGCTTGATATTTGCTTTCTTGCGTGTGCTTTACTGTGTGTCAGTTACATAACATCAAGGCATTGCAAAAATCTATTGCATTTCATGACATCAAGTCAAGCCCAGAATAAATTTTGTTGCCTTTGCAAGAACCCAGTACAATTTAAGTGTGGTTAATTTGGGTTATATTTGCAGCCAGGATATTAGACGTGAGCAGAAGGTATAAGCTCAATTGCTTGTGCCCCAGATCAGCAGTAAGTGGGTGAATTCTATATTGGAGGATTTCTCTCTGCCAATAATTATTTATGCCACTGTAACAAAAGTTTTAGGCTTACAAATAATCATAAGATCAAGGACCTCATCGTGGATGTAAGACATTTGAGGCTGCAAATCAAAGATGTGGTTCTTTTCATCAAGACCACAAAGCCAACGTGTTACTGTGTCCCCTCTTCTCAAGTTTCAGGTATACTGTAGGTATCCCTTTCTCAGGTTTGTCTTCACCCCAGCTCTGAGGCTGCCCAGGGGTTTTGTTGTTTGATGTCTATGTTGTAGCATGGTGGCAGCCTCAAAAGAATGGAGTTACAGGACTTTATGAATAATTTTGGTTTTCATATTTTTGTAGCATGCAAAAGCTTCCAATAACAGAGATGAATTCTGCTCTCAGGAGTAGACATTCAATACCACATTCATTCAGTCACTCCTTTGTTCATCCTATCTCTATGATAGAATTGACATCCACATTATTTAAAACGTGCTGAACATTAGGGCATCATCCTGGTTTTAGAACCATGCTCATAACCTGGTAGCTGAATTCTGCTGAGATCTCTGGGGAAACACTCACTTCAGACTCTTATTTTGGGAAGCAGCATGGCTCTGCTTCTTCCAGTTTGTGAGTTTGTTGGGTTCTTCATTCCCATCCACGTCCTCTCCCCTCTCCAACTGTTATGCACGAACCCAAGGGATCACTCCTGACGTGCCAGTTGGATGAAGCCTTCTCTTTCCTTCCTTGCAAGGGAAACTGATAAGCTCTTGTTACATGATTTTCTGGGAAGGTTTTATGGTGCTTGAATTTTGAGGCAACCAGCAAATACCACACCTTTTCTTCAGTGCATTTGTGAAATTCAGCTTACTGGTTTTAGAACGCAGCATAGACAGAGTCTGCCACTAGAGTCTTTGTATGTGTGAACTCTCTAGGTAAATGCCAGCTTGACTCATCCCATAATTAAAACTTGTCAGAAGGAGATCCCAGTCTATGTATTTGAGCAGTGTTATTGTTCAAGGGACAAGCATAAGCCATTCATCTCAATTTGATTGAGATGGCAAAGAAATGAGTGAGAAAGACGAGCAACAGATGCCCTTTTGTTTTCTTTATGCAGTGGATAAACAAAATAGAAACTGAATCCCTGAGTTGTTATTTTCGTATGCATATGAAGAAAAGATATCAGACTTGAGTGAAGGTTTTAAAAAACCAGTACATTTTATGCATTAACCCACTCCTTTTATGCACTGCAGGTAAATTATGCCTCTCTTCAGTCACGCAGGAGCATTGTATGCAGGGGAAATGGTTACGGCTCCATGGAATCAGAGAATTACTTGGGTTGGAAGGGAACTTGATCATTAGTTCCAACTCCCCAACTTCCCTCTTCCCTGTCCAGGAGTCATCATTCAAATCCAAATATAGGAATAAACATCTGCTACAGATGACCATATTAATGCCAGGGAGGGAGTTATTATTAATAAAATCCAAGGATGGTTCTACAGTTCCAAAAGCTATCCTACATCCAGAGGAATGTCTGTGCAAACATGAATCAATGCAAACTGTGTCTTTTTTTTACCAGTTTCCCCACGCACACCCTGGAATACCCTGTGTGGCAAAGGAAGTGACACCTCCTTTCTGTGAATTAGAAATCAGGCTACCATATACACCCCCTGCACAAGAGGCTGATGAGTTGTGTAATAACTTTCTTCTGGCTGTGTCAGCTTTAGGATGGTTGTAATCTGGATTACTGGTCCTTTGATGCACAGTTATTCCCATGTGGTTTTTATCCCAGAAAGTAAAGGTGTATGTGGTCTTTTTTTCTGGGTTCCTCTGAAGTAAAATATATCACAATATATCTTTCTAATGTATAAAAAACTGCCAGTCCAATTCAAATGCTCTGTCCCATTTTCCCTGTCTCTCCAGTGCCTCTTCTGCATCCCATTTTTCTTTCAGGGCAGCAGTTATCGGACTCCTTTTTTGAGGCTCTCAGCCAAGCTCAAAAGCCAAACAAAATACACAGAAATCTCTGAATTGGATTATAATTTTTTCTTCAGGGCTCTTGACCTATTGATCTCCTCAATCTTAAGGGTCAATCACCACCACAATTAGCTCCCACCCTGTAACTCAGTAGTGACCCTGACTGTATACAAGCTATTCCTTGTCACCATTCTGGCAAGTGCACAAATCCACTTTGATATTACTTGCATAAATTCTCACATTTGTGGATGTTTATGGGATCACAGGCTCAGGGAGGGAAGGCATAGGTCCTGAATTCACCTCTCACTGCAAAGAACTTGGTATGTGAGAAACAAAAATTTCTTCTTATAAACGCTTCTTATATACTCTTGATACAATGCAGTGCAAAAGTATGTCTTGGTATTACCAACTGCTGCAGCCTAAGAACTCAGAAAGCAGTTGTAAAAAATGTTGAAATGCCAGTCTGCACGAAATTGGTGTGTCTCCAAACAAGTGTGTTTGCCATTATATGAATGTGTTTTCACCAGTGAAAGAGTATTAGCGTAATAATTGATGACACTGGTTAAGATCATTCTCTTTTTCTTACATGAGTGGAGCACAGAGTGACCAGGTGGTTGTTTCTGAATGGAGGTTTGTGAACACTCACAAAAATGGTTAGACAGCAACACCAGTTGTTGATTCTGTTGACTTCTCCAGAAAAAAAAAAAAAAAAAAAGGAAGGAAAAAAGATGGATCCAGGCATCAGTCCCTACAAACACACTTTAAACAATGTGATTTCACAGTTGCTTAAAAGTCACAGAGCAGCTGCGTTGAAATTGTAAAATCTGCAGTTTTATTATGCCAATGACTTTCTATTGGCCTCAGTCATAAAACAACATACTCTTCACTGAAGTTCTGTGCTAAACAAAAAACACATCCAGACTGACTAAAAATCAAATTCAGACAAGCAAAAAACAATTTGGCCTTAATTTCTCTCGGCCCAATTGGTCCAATAACAAACAATTTTATTTTTCTTCCTCAGTGCTATTCCTACTGACAATTACCTTATTCCCAATGGAAAACATAAAGTGTTGAAAAGTGCTGCTGGGAGGAATTCACAGAATGTACCTTGTCCTCCTGCAGGAGCTAATGGCATGCTGAAATTCTTCTAACTTTCTCTACTACTACTTTTGCACAAATTTTAAATTTGCCAACTGCAAAGGAGGATCTGCTGAGGAGGTTTCTCTCCAGCAGAGAAGACAAGCAAGTCTTAATCATTCACTACTGCTTGGGAATTCAGGTGATGGCTTTCAAACAAATTCTTGCTTCTAGAGTAATAACTATTTTTAGCCTGCATCCTCTGTGCCCATGTCTGGAGTTCGAGGGTACATTAAGGTCTAGTGTACTGTTTACTTTAGGCAGAATAAAAATAGGTTCTAAATATAGAACTAACTTGAATGCAAAATAGATGTTCTGGATAGTACCTCAGGCAGTGAAACTACTATGACACTGTACTGCTTATAATGTCAGGGAAATGGAGAAAACAGCCTTTTTCATTATTTCCATGACGACAGGTAATGTTTGATTCCCATACTTCAAAACAATGAAGATATAGGTAGGAATATTGCCCTTTGTTCAGTTAAAGCTGATGATCTAAATCTGATTTCTTTGTGCTTTTTCACCTCGATTTTCTTATACCACATGTGGGTTTTTTCCTCCTTTGTACTCTCTGACAGCAGTGACTTGTCAAATATTTGAAGGACTACATGCAGGGGTAGATGGGGGTACAAAGCCTTCTTGAGGAGTCTGTAAACATTATATTATGACTTGCATCAAATTATAATTGTATGGGATTGAGCCTGTTAATTTTGTATTTGTAATGGTATTTACCAGCCATATGACAGGATAAAAAGAACATGGTACACTGTGGCTACGATCAGAGTATCAAATATTGAATCAGCAGGAAGCCCCAAAAGACATTCTGATTATCCATTTACATATCTTAGATTTAATTCAGCCTGGTGTTATGCATACCCTTAGATTTAGAAAACAGTGAATATTAATCTTCTGAAAGTATAAATAAAATTGATCTCTGTGGACATTATCTGATGACTCATCTATTGGACTATGTAGAAATTCAGTTACTATCAAATAAATTTTATTTTTGGAACAGCTACAGCTAATGCAGTCATCATGCTGACAATGTGTATCATTTAACCTTAGGGCTTTACATTAATTTTACAGTGGAACTAAAACCAGAGACCACGATCATTTAATAGACTGCCTAGGTACACAAGCCTTGAGCTGAATCTAGATTTCCCTGCACTCAGGACCCTGAATTGCTACTGTTCAGCTTCCAGGGGTAGCAGCCTATCAAATGCGAAGGGGCCTTTCCTACATATCAGAGATAAGATTTCAATTGCTTGCAGGCTCAGTGTGATCCTCTTAAACTGTTTCTACTTTTATATTTGGATGACAATGGCGAGTGGATTACCTCATTGAAGTCAGCCAGAATTATTCAGTCTTCTGTCTGCATCCCACCTTGACCTTCCACTTCAAAACTGGCATGAAGACACTGAGAGCACCACAAAAATCTCTGCTCTCAGACCCTCCTCACAGACAGGTTACTCTCCACCAAGCACCACAGACCCCTGTGAAGAAAACCTGACAGCTAACAACATTTATTTTTCTTTTTAATTACCTGTTGCAAGGTGTCACGTCAGTTCCCAGACAGTCCACACTTCTCAGAGCTCTTGTTTCAGGTATGTAAAAACATGACCATGGATACATGAATTCTCTGAAAATTAATGACTAATGTTCTTCCAAAGCCAGAGTTTCCAATTCCAAAGAAGGCAGTTGGGAAGAAATGCTGGTAGGGTGCACCACCATGTGTCTCCATTTGATCTCTGTACAGATGGATAAGGAAGTGATCACGAGGAGCACAGGATGATTCCTGGAAAGCTGTGATAAATCACAGGCAAAATGATTCAGAGCACTCTGGTGCTTGAAATTGATACTTCACTGAGTTGCCTTCTGGATTCTTCATTAGCTATACAGGCAACCAAGGTTCTAATTTAAGTACCCAGGCTCTCATGTATAATATTTATCTTGGGCATGCAAATTCTCTTGGGCAAAAACACTGAACTCAGGTTGCACAGACCTCAATAAAAGGCATAAGGTTTACTGTAATCTTTTTTCTTTTTTTTTTTTTTTAAATCTGTAAAGCTTCCAAAACCTTCTGGATGTTAAAAAAAAAAAAAAAANAAAACTATCTGAATATAAAAAAAAAAAAAAAAAAAAAAAAAAAAAAAAAAAACACAAAAAAAACCCCCACCTGACAATAAGGATAATATTAAAGTATTAGTTTGAGGAAAAATAATATTTTTTGGATAAACTGGGTGTTTGTTCTGAAATTTCATAATGTATACCAGAAATGCTGTATGATTTGTCTTCCTCAGACATGTCTGAGCCTAATTCTGCTTCATTTTCCTTTTTTTCCTTCCCAAAATATGTCATTTCACATAATTAACCTCTCTTTTGTATTTTTTGTTTTCAATAATCAAAGCAAAAAGCTATCCTACTGGGATGGACTGTAAAGCTGTCTGTTATCTAATGCAGTGAAACACAATGCATGATTTTCGTTTTCTTTAGCTGATTTAAATCAGAGCTGCATTGCAAATTCCTCCTTGTCAGAGAGAATGTAAAGTCTGGGCAGCTCTAGAGTTCTAGCAAACCTGAACGTTGACCTTGCACATCTTTTCTTTCACTTTTTGAATGCTCATGAACTTAATTTGAGTGTAAATGTTTCAAAGATCAGTCTGAAACTGTGTTTTTGAACTCAGCTGGGTCATAGGAACTTTCTCAGCACTCCATTCTAATTTGCAGTTTCACTATAATAAAAGCCCCAAATATATTGCTACTGTCTAGACATTTTATCTGAAACAAGTGTCCTTTGTAGTCTCAGAGGACTTTTCTATTTTATTTCCAGTAAATCAAAGTCTGTGAAGAGCTTTGGTTCTTATTAAGACATACCCTTCACAGTCCAGCGACTGCCAACAGAGACAAGTCATTGACAGTTCATTTACATATAAGTGATGAGTTCCATCAGGTAGCTGGCTCAAAAATACAATGGACATTTAGAGCATATCCAATATTTCTTGTTCTTTGATGAGCATCAAGTGCCAGTTTATACATAGAAACTGACTATTGGAAGGTGAAGTCTTCTCTTCACTGACCTTACACTGCCTTTTGCAGATCTGGAGTGACGTATTGTCATTCCACTAAACACCATTTAATTCCTCCAAAGAGGTGTGTAAAGGAAGCTGGTACCAATAAAGATCAACTGTAAAGAACAACTGTAAATTTCACAGAAAACACACCCTGGCTGCATTAATTGGCAGCACAAGTCACCACATTTACCATAAAGAGGCCAGTAAGGTTTGGATTTAGGGGAAATGGGAGGAAATGACCCCCAGCACCTGGACCAGGCAAAGCAGAGGTGTGGGGGCTGCTGCTCCCTGAGCACAGCTGGACAGACAGCTGTGGGCTGCAGCTGGCTAGGGATAATACAGAATAGGGTTCAGCTCTTGATATGGCATTATTTACAAGGTCAAGAGTGCAGCAGCAGAATTTTTAGAAAATAATAGAAATATAATAATAGAAAATTTTAGTCTATAGTAAAAATTAGGAAACAACAAATATTAGAAAATATAATAACTAAAATAATTAAAAAGACTGGAACAGGCAACTCCTTTTAGTAGCTGAACAGAGCCAGATTATGTGTCCCAGAGCAGCATCTATTCGCAAGATTGAATTTTACATTTCTTTTAAAAAGTATGGAGGGAAGCAGAAAAGAAGCCTTCCAACTACCCTACTCTTTCCACTGAGAGGAAGCAGGCAAAATCCATGAAGCAGCAGCAGCAGCAGCAGTGGCACCAGTGCTTCAAAACTTTCCCCAAATTTCCCTCTGTACCCAGGTTATCCTCAAAACTGAAGCATTGGTAGTTGATATGCAACCTGCTTTCACCTTCAAGCTAACCAGCAGGAGGGTGGTTAACTGGTAACCTCTTGGGTCATTTTTAATCTCAGAAACAATAATCGATTGATTTCCTTCTGCCAGATGCTTAAGCATCTTGTTTTGGCAGGATGAACATGAACAGCAGGGGATGGACAGTTGGAAAGTCCCAAAGGGCATCTGCTGGCAGAGGGTAGACAGACACTCGTCCCTCAGCAGCACTTCTCTTATGGAGAGCTCCCATTGCCTCTCACCTCCAGGTGGGCTGGATGCTGAACCAGCTGCTGGTGTGCCTGTGTGGCAATGAGGGGAAAAAACAACAACAACTCTGTGAAAACAATATCCCTTCAACAATTTTCTTGCATCAGTTGTCAGCTCTGCATGCATACAGAAACAAACTCGTGTTGTCTGCAGTACTCAGTACAACAGTTTCAGAGACTGAGGTAGAAGTGCACTCATTGAGAAATATTAGAGTTGCCATTTACTCTTTAAGGCCACAGATTCTGAAATATTTACTGCATTTTCACAGAAGGACAACTGTCAGAATAAAGATTTGTCCCTTATATGGCTTAAAGAAAAAAATACCTAAATAAAGAGACTCACTGACTTATATGTTACTCTAGGAGTTGTACATTTTCCTTATCAATTCACTATAAGAGTTTTGATCTTTGACCCCAATGTGTACATTGCTCACTGATTCACCCTATCATATGGAAATTGATACATGTGGGTTTTTTAAGTGCTCTAATATTTGTAACCTGCTCAATTTTCACTTTTGTTTTTATGTCCTCATTAAGATGGTCTTCAGCATGAAGGAGTCCTGTGCCCTGCTGAATCTCAAATATAGTATTTTTTCCCTGCAAAGCAATGTCTCTACACTGGAATTGATTTCTAAAGACTTCACCAGTTACTTTTCACACAGTGGCACCAGAAATCCTGATAAGAGAGGCGATTTTCTTCTCTCACTGATGAAGTTGTTAATGCAGCTGACAAATGAAAATCAGCTGGTTTTGACTTTCAATGGGAAAATGCTGCAGTAAAGAAACAATAAACATTTATTAGTTAGAAGAAAATCATAGGTTTAATAATTAGAAGCTTGATAACAAAGGTCAATAACTCTTCAAAACCAAAACCCCAAATTTTATGCTATTTAGACTGGGATAATAAATTTCTTTCCCCAGCTGAGATTATTTAGAAAAGATCAGGATGACTTTTCAGGCTGTTTTCAATAAGATGAAACTCATATTAATAAAGACATTATTAGCTGAAGTGACAACTTGACTTCTTTTATAGAACCATGCTGTACTTGCAAGAAAACTTCATTTCCACTGCCCAACTAAGATGCGAAGTTTTAAAGTTATTCCTAGTTTCAATTACTGGATTCTTCCAGATCAGTAAGGTTTCAGGCCATGTAGAACTCTTTCCCAAGTGATCAAAGAGTAGCTATTGATGGTTTGGATTGCTCTTAATTATTTTTAAAACTTTTCTTTTTCACTTTATAAACACCCTAACACATCCTTAATTTGGCCATGCTGTAACAATCAGTTTATTCACTTTTAGCATTTGCTAACACAGTTGCTCTGTAATGTTTCTGACTGTTTTTAGAAAAAGAAAATTGGAGTCAGACATGTAAAATGCAATCCTTACAAAGAGCAAAAGGGAACATTTTAACATTTTTATGAAGCAAAATAATGAAAAAGGAAGTGATTTGCCATGTGGTCCTGTAACTCCAGAAGTCTCCCTATTTCATTTAATCTTGCCTGATGTTCGGTCTTACTTTAGTGGTAAAGGAATGGGAAAGCTTGTATAGGAAATTTTTCTCACTCTAACCAAGTCAAAGAAGAAAAATACTACCCGAACACGACAAGAGGAAAGACTTATTAGTTCCCAATGAGAGGGAATGAAAATAGGACCAAAAATACACCATTGTACATCAGCCAGTCATCTACAGAATGATATTAGAGTTGACAAAGAAGGTCCTAAGTGCTAACCTTTTATTTTCCACAAACTGAATACCCTCTTCTTTATGTTCCCTGGAGAAACACTCCTAAAATGCAAGTGAAAAGGGAGTGCTAGGGAGCCAGGTACAGTTACATTAAGTACATAAGGTCATGCTTCTCATTCTTCCTAAAGAGTAGCAAGAAAATCCATATTTTTACAATTAAAAGGTAGATTCAGGAAGGAGGAAGAAATACTGCTTTCTGCTTTGCATTCATAAAGCAGCCCCTTGAAAACTCAGCTTGTTGCACAGAAGTGCCTCACACAGTAAATACTCACTTGAAAATAGGACCAATACCATCCAGAGCTATGTTCTTGGTATATATATTTGGCTCACTTTAAAGTAAAATAAAATAACATATATTTAGCTTTAAAATGGCACATATTTGGCACAGTTCTGATGAATAGGAGTTTACCATGTGGATATTACTTTCTACAGAAAATAGACTATTCAAAAGGAATAACAAGAGCAGGATGCTTTCTAATATGTTCCAAAAGTAGAGAAAACAAACACACACACAGAGGCAAACAAACAAACAAACAAAGGACTTTGTTCTGCAAATACTTTCACATGTGAGAAAAGAGCATTTTGCTGCCTCCATGACAGTGGTTATTTTTGCAGGAAGTAGGACCAGCATTAGGACCAGAAACAGGACTAACATTATTGCCATCAGACTAAGAGGTTAGTCAAATGACTTCCACAGACATAAAATAATGTAAGTAAAGGGGTGAGTTTTGTTTGCTTCTTTGTTTTGGGAAATTTTTGTTTGTTTGTTTGTTTGGGGTGGGTTTTTCTTCATTTTGTTTGTTTTATTGTTTTGTTTGTTTGTTGTTGGGGGGGCTTCTTTGGTTTTTTGGATTTTTTTTTTTTTTTTACTATCTGTTTTTACTACAGCAGAGGATTCAAATGATCCAGGCAGGCACATGCACACTTCTATTTCACACTTTTACCCAGTATCACCCCATTGGAGCAGGTTGGGCCAACAGGTCCCACAAATCCCATGATTGCTGATGGTGAGCTGCCAGAGTGAGTTTGGCAGGAGATTTTGTGGCCCAGGTTAAGGACCAGGCAGGAGATGTGGAGCTGAGTGAGAAGTTTTCCTTCCTGCATCACTCGTCAACACAGCCAACACCATTTTGGCAATTCTGTTACTCCTGCTGCGTCTCAATGTCAAACACGTTCCCTATGAACCCTCTCAAAAGATTATTTGCACCTTTAACATTCTGGCTGAGCAACACAGTTCTCTGTGCTGGTCTCCAACTGAAAAATACAATTGGAATCGCAGGAGAATAATTATAAAGAGTATAGAAAGAAACAATTGCCAAGAACATTTATATTATGATTTCAAAGTTCTAGCCGAGCCTTTCCTCCATCAGCAGTGAAAACAAGGAGACAGGAGGAGAATAACAACAGAAGGGATAAGAAGGAGAAGCAGCTGGAAGAAATAAGCAGGAAGCCCCAGAATGGAAAATCTCTTGGCAGGATTTGTGGAAAATAGACCCATATCCATAGAGTTGAACTGTATAAAATAATCCATTACCAAATAAAGATTTAAATAATACATGTATTTAAACTTTTGTATTACCTATTCTGCCCAAGTGAAAAAAAAAAAAAAAAAAAAAAAGGACCTTTGATAGTTTGGAGAACAGTCCAAAATAAGAAGTGTCAAGTGAAAATGATTTCTTCCTCTGCAAGGTAAACTTAGTCTCTTCAGGTTTTGTGCATGGAGAAGACTCTCCCATCAAAACTCCCCTTGCTGGATAGCATCCTGGTGACTTCTCAAAGTCTCATCAGCACTGGGGTGTGTCAGAAGTGGGGCTGGATAGTAGGAACCCACAGGAAGCAACAGCAGAAATATTTCATTAAAAAATCCAAAACTCACAAGAACAAACATGTTGTTAAATCAACAAAAGCTCAAAATATTCCAAATTACTCCTCAAGGTAATTACAGAACAAATAAAGAAAAAGCTGCCATAAGCCAGCTCTCTAAGATAAATCCATGCTGCCTGAAAACTGACTTGCAGGGTACAAGTACACTGCTCAGCAGAGGCAGCCACTCAACAGCACTGACACATTTTGATGGGATCCTGATGCTGAGTATTTTTTTGTTGTTGTTGGCAAAAAAACTTAGGAAAGTCTAAAGCACATCAATACTTGGTTTTGTAGTGGCTATTTCTGTGACCTTCTGTTGCTTTTGCAAAATGCCTTGAACACGCTTTGTGGCTGTGGTGGGGCAAGGTAACATTGTCTTGGTCACCTGCCCCAGCTTCCTTATCTTGAAAGTTAGGATAATAATGTTTTGAAAAAGTTAATTACTGACAACATTTAAAAAGAAATTATTAGATAATTGGTGTTAAAAGTGCAGCAGGAAACTCACAGAGTTCATTTGTCAGGCATCAGAGGTACAGCAGCCTAACTCACCCTGATGGGTGTTACCTTAAACTGAACAAAGACAAAATTGTATGACTTTGTCACACAATCAGCTGCAAACCTAACCAAAACTTATAGCCACAGAGAAAAGACAAAGGAATACAGGTTATTTTTAAAGGAAGACATGTTTAGGTAGAAACAGGAATGAAGGTATTCAGCTTTCAAATAGCCGACCACTAAAAACTGCTGAGATTGAGGAGAAATCAAGTACGGCCTGGAACACTGGAAGGTAAAGCAAACAGGATCACTTGGAATCCTGTCATGAGAAAGAAGCTACAAGCTCAGATCTTTGGTGATACTTGAGATTCTTGGCTAAGTCTTATTAACATGAATGAACCATATTTGCTGCTTTTGAATTTTAAGGCATTATGTACAATACAGATGCATAAGTCACCTTGTCTGTTTAGAAGGATGCTGTTGTACCTGTTTACTGCCCTTAGACATTAAAAGGAAAGTTGTACTCATTAAAAAGGACAACAAAGACATTTTTGAACCACTGGCATTCCTGTAACTAATTAGGATCACAACTAATTTTTTAATAATAAATAATTTCTTGTTTGGTTGGGTTTTTGGGGGGGTTTTGGGGGTTTTTTTGGTGGTTTGTTTTGGGGTTTTTTTAATTTTTTGGGGTTTTTTTAGGGGTTTGTTTTGTTTTGTTTTGTTTTTTGGTTTTTGGGTTTTTTTTAGTTCTTTCCTTTTTTACTTCAGCTCTTTACAGAAGTAGTGAAGACATGAAAACAGTCTCAGTCCTATGCTGGCTCAAGGAGGTAGCAATATTGTAATGTAAGTTTCTGTTGCAAAAAATTCATTAAAAGCAAAGATGACAGCTTGACTTTCAGATCACGGGCAGAGTTACAGGGCTGGCATGTAAAGAAAAAAACAATAATAGTCTTACTAGATGTGGAATTCTCTGAGATAATAAATATGGAAGAGTGCACTGACATTTTCGGTCAGTCTCTATAACTAATAACCAGATACTTTGCTGTTTCACAACCTTGGCTGAAATTTACAGCTATACATAGGCAGATTTCCCAAATCACCACAGTGGCAACACAAATAAACAATGAGATATACAGAGGGATGTGAGCAGTGGGGAGAAAGCAAAGAATTCTAATACAAAAACAGAAGTGGGAGAACAATAGAAATCTTAGACCTTTTGTCTGCTTTTGTTACCTAAATTTGGGATTGAGAAGCATGAGGGTCAGGGAAAGGCTGCCAGCCCATGGAGACACAGCCTCACCTTGACTTCAGAGCAGCACCAATGACCAAAAGTTCAGGAATATTTTCTGCCTCCAGAGAAGCAACATTCCAATACCTTCAGAATGTCATTTAAAGTTGGTAAATCCAATGGAACAGCACTTGGAGAAAGACAATCAAGTCTCTGAAAGATCCTGAGAGACAAATACGATAATTTTATAGGAAACTGGTACTTAATACTATAAACCGCTTTCAGATCCACAAAGTTTGAGTACATGCATCATTAAATGCATGTGGCATACAACAATGTATGTCAGTCATTGGGATCTTCCTAAAATATGTCATGGGAATTTCCTAAAATATGATTCCCTTAAAATCCAGGCATTTGAGTACCAACTCTCTCACTGTGCAGTTCCCCTGAAGAGTTCAGAAATCACCAGGTATATAATATTGCACTGTGATCTAACAGCTTGGAAAAGCTGATGTCTGAAATTATCCATTATGATTTTAAATCCAGAAGCACAAAATCTGAAAGAACACAATTTCAAAGTGAGTTGAGGTGAAAAAAAATCCCAAACCAATAAATAATCCTGAAATATTATCTAAGTTGCAAACTTGAAAATAATCTATCCTATTTTCTTTATATATAATAAGAAGCCACATCATGTCTCTGTTAGCACTTCCCAGACTTAGCTACAGTATATGTGTGCTGATATGGGATTATGCTCTGTGCATTATGACTGGTTACATATTTCTCAAAACTTAATCCACTCTGAAATTTATTAAGCAGTAAAACTAAAATTCTATTAACCTTAATGGGATTTACACAAGGGAATTCACACTTAATATGGATGCAACGCTGGCACATAAGACTGTTGCCAGGAAAAAAGGAGAGACAGGCTTAGTGTAGTTAAAGCAAATCCATCACATTTTCTATTTATGTAGTCCTTCACAAGGGTAATCCTCTGTGTATTAAGGAGAGAGAAGAAGGAGCCACAGCCTGGTTGGTGTTTAAGCCCCTCAGATGCCAAGTGAGATAACTGCATTTGCCAATAAAGGGTGATCTTACTGCTGTGGGGCTATTAAATGTTGGTAGGAGGATGGGAAGGCATTATCTTTGGTTTTTTTATGGGTCCTGAAAGTGCTATTGCTCACATTTTCTATGGCATAATTCTCTACCATCACATTGCTGTTCAAATATGTTCCCTTTATTGTGGAGTGGAATGGGTACAAATTCACATTCCCCTGTACCAGCTGTTCCTCAAAACCAAACTAAAGTAAAACTCCTCAGATTTTTCTCAAGAGAATACTGATCCTTGCAGTTTCCAGGGTAAAATTAATTGTGGAGCAGCCTCTAAGTCATCTAGTGGGAGATGATTGACTTGATTTTGAAAGGCTGAATGTTATCTGAGTATCTGATCCTGAATTCAGTTTTCCAAGAAGAAATTTATCAGACTAAACGCAAGCTTGCTGAAGAGATGAGATTTCAATGGGGAAAGAACAGGAAAATCCTGAGTTTTGTTCAAAGGGGATCAATTAATGATGGGTGTACCAGAATCAGGGCTGCAAAGAGCAGGGTCCCTGGAACTTGATGCCTTACCTGTGCAAAGGAGGTAAATGACTCCTGGGCAGATCCAGGAGTTATTGCAGAATCAGGAGAATATTTTGTCTCCTGCAGGTACAACTGTAAGGCTCCCTCAGCTTTTAAGCTGCCCTGGCACCCTTATTTACCTGTCTTGATGAAAATATTTGTAATATTGAGGGCTGATCTTCTGCAGAACCAAGTCAAACAAAAGACCCTGAGCCAATCATTAAAGAATTATAAAAAGAGAATCTCATGCAAATTAATAGAAACATCTCAGATTTCACAAGGTTCCTAATTCAGATTCCCTGATATAAAAATAACACCCTGAAAGAAAACTACTGAAATAATGCTCTAGCACAAATTAATTTGTACTTTTAGGATAAATCACATTGTAAATGCATTTGGGTATACTGACATTTACACGCAGTCTGAAATGATAAAAAACAATCTCTTCCTTTCCTATGCTACTTTTCTTTCATTAGAAATTAAATATTAACAAAATAAAGCCTTTCCTATGCTCTTAGCATCTTTGCCCTTCCTTGACAATGCAACCCTGATATGCTAGCACTAACATAAAGTTTTCTAATATAGATTTTCAGCTGGAAATCTGCTTTGTTATTCTGTTTGTGTCTTTCTGCCCAGAAGGGTTTGGAAAACAACCATTTTAAAGACAGTAAAGTTGAGTTCCCCTCTTCACATTGTGATTTGCTGTGTCAACATTCTTCATTAGCTAAGATAAACTATGCAAAAATCTGAAAATGAAATTAGATGGTGCAGAGATGAATTTAATGTTAACTATCTTCTGAACACAGAGATAATTTGATTTTGATCTTACAGTAAGCTGTCTCATACATAGAATAAGAGCCAGGCTGTGAATCTGAGCCTGGATCTTTTCTCTCCATGTGGGCTGAGGGTTCATTTGCAAGAGCATTTGCATTTGAGGATTTTGGGCTTCTGTAGTTTGGATTGCATTCTCCTTTTCATCACATAATTGCAATAATAGAAGCATAACAGAAAAGGCTTCATCTTTCCTTCTGCATGCCAGGAATCTTAAAAAGGTGATTGAGTCTGGTCATAGCAACTGGTCTGGAAGAACAAGCAGTATAGGAAGAAAGTCCCAAGCCCCAAGACAATCTTTCAATAAAATGTCTGAAACTGGACAGTCTGGCACCCAAATCTTCACTTGAAATCCTCTCAATGCAGCATGAAATAGAAGAGATTCTTTCCATAAGCCCAGCAAATTTAGCAGAACCCTTCCCTGCCATCCAATAACATACATGTCTGTGGAGTGGGTGAGGTCTCAGTGCTCCCACAGGGGTGTGCTCAGGCTCCTTTAAGTTTCCTTAGTACTGAGATTAATACCTCACCCAAGGGCGGATTGAACAGCAAGTAGTTCTCCACAGTGGTTGAACTACTCAGCCAGGGCTTAGAAGTGGTGTCTACACACCAACCTGGTTTGGAAAAGCAGATTAACCATCCCACAGAGCTTTCTCCTGAACCTTCTCACATGCAGGGCAAAAAAACTGAATGCTGCTGAATATTTAAGCCATGGCCCCTTGTGGTGCACTGAACTTCATTCTAAGATCATTGAAACAAATACCACAGTGCTCTTCTTGTATTTCCATTTTTTTTGTAGTGATATTGAGGACTATTTTACATTCAAATGCTATCTGTCTTGAATTAATGAGGATAAGAAGCATGCAGTACATTGCTACATATTTTCAGTAGCCCTTATGTTGTTTTCACCCTGTGAATGTTCTTGAGGGGAAATATACCACAAGAAAAGACATATATGAAAGGAAAAAGTAGTTATACTGAATTCTCTCTCCCTTCTTACTCATATATCTGTCTTTATTCTTTCAGCAAAATATCCACATGGCTGACAGGCCACAAGAGAAAGGATAGAGAGAAATATTGAAAGAGAAAGAAATAAATTGAAAAGGTTTGTTTGCCTTAAAAAACTGTGCATCAAGTGGATGACAGGCACCATAATTCTTTCCTGATATTCTAAATGGTTTATTGTTTCCAATCATATTCAGTGAGGAAACAGCCACGGCATCTGTACCTCCTTGCTAATTTATCATGCTACAGAGTGCTCCAGTAACCAACCTCCCCAAATGCTCAGATCAGGCATTGGCCTGGTTAAACTGGTTAAAAATCCAGTCATCATTCCATGCTGCTAAAAACCCATGTACAAGGAACTGGAAGTGCAACCAGGTTTAGGCACCTGGATGCAGAAATTCAGTTATCTGGACAAGCACAGATAGGAAATCTGAAGGCTGGCTGTCCAGGATCATTTAATTTCTGCTTTAATTACTGGCTCACCAGTCATGTTTTTGTATATATACATGTGTATGCATGAGTGTAAAATCTATGCATCCAAGCATATATATGCACATATGTAGATATGATTTTTTCTCCAGTTGTACCTGTATTACCTTTAAATACACAATTAAATTGTTGTAAGTTTCACTGTAATATTTAAAATCCTAATCAAAAATTTCCATACATTTCATTGCAGTCCTTGTTAAATAAATTCATTAATTTTACATAACATTGCAATTAATTTTAGTTGAATATTCAACCTTAATGTAATTAATATTTAACATGTTTCTGCAATCTGTCCAAGACTGTTTTCTAAAGAACAATATTATTCCTACTGCTACGTTTGAAGCAAGAATCGCTTTAACTCTGAGAAACTGAGAAAGTTAGGAGTTCACAACAGAATATTAGATCATGTCCTTATACAACACTCCTGAAACATTCAAACATACCCACACATCTGGGAAGCTGTTGCTATAAAAACTCTTTCATACAAGTAATCCTTACTCAGCCTTTAGTCAAATTCCAAACATTCAACAAAGCTCATCATTTCCTGAAAAGTCAACATTTTCTTTCAGAGGAAGTGGCCGGGGAGTCAGGTGATGAAATAGAAATGTTGAAATAAAAATGCTAAATCAAGAATTTCAGAGATAATGCATACAACTCATTTCTCCAAGATGTATTTCTCAATAATTTTTTGTATCTGGGAGCAAAAAGTTCCTGATCAGTTGAAAGCCAGTACGTAGTTAGCAATAAACACATCTTTTGTCCTGTAAGAATTTGTCATTTTATCTCAACACTTAATCAACGCTTACAAAGTAACTCAATACTTACTTTTTCTGTCAGAATCAGCTGATCTATATGAATAATCATAGATAAAACTATTTTATGTTTCTCGGGCTCCTAAATATTCTTATTCTCTGTATTGTCAGCTCTCACAGATACGAAAATTTACTTAGAGTACCTCTGCTCTGAGAAGGTGGGAGGATTAAACATTATGGTCCATAGATTCATGACATCAGACATCCACTGTCAGAAAAAGGGAAACTTTTGTGCAAACTGTACAGACTTTTGTTAATTAATTCTATCATTCCTGATCTTTCCAGAGCAAGACAAGTAATGGCAGCATGGTGCAAAGCATCCAGGGGTTTTTTTTCAGGGCTAGTATTACTAGTAGATGGAAATTTGTCTACATAATTGCTATGATGTTTATGAGCCCTGCATGGTTGTGATGCAATCAAATAAAAATGTTACACTGGGGTTCCTTGTCAAACCTCTCCTCTTGATGCACTTTGTATATTTCAGCTGACCTCAAATACTGTTCCAATTCTGATCCATATTTAGCCCTTTAAATAGGGTTGTTAAAATAATTTCCATGCAAAATCTGTAGAGAAATTTAGGATTCTTCCCTATTAACAAGAAAAACAGAAGGTAATGTTATTTAAAGAAAAGAGAACCATAACTGAAATGCAAACTGGGTAGTTACCCAGATCCCTGCTTCCATGAGTGTGAGTATTTTTACCCTCTTTAGTCCCCAGTAATATTTCCTGTATCCTGGCCATGTTCTACAAAGTCAAAAAGTAGACTGAGACAAGAAACTGAGGTTTTCCACTCCTCATTATTAAGGAAGGCTACTGAAACTTTTAGTCTACCCTGGCCAAAGATGAGGCAGGGAGCCCACTTCTTTCAGGACCATGAAAATATTTGGTAGCCTTTTCCAATTTTCTCATCACCTCATAGAATCATGGAGTGACTGAGGCTAGAAAGGGCCCCTGCAGCTCATCTTGTTGAAATTTGGTTACAGCCATGGACATCTTCAGCAGATTGTTCAGGACCATGACTTTCGGATATCTTTGAAGGTGCTGGCTCAAAAACCTCTCAGGGAAGGAGGTGGCATGGCCCAGACACCCTCACATTAGAGAAATGTTAAGTGGATTTCACAGAGCAGGTCAGGAAAGGGTTCCCCATAATGATATTTTGCAGGCTTTTTTTTTTTTTCTTGCATGCAAATGCTTGAGTGACTCTGCTTAAGCCCTGTTTCATTGACCATCATAGAATAATTTAGGTTGGAAAAGACCTCTATGATCACCATCTAAGTTAATGGAAGTCCATTCATTAATTCAGCACTGCCAAGTCCACCACTACACCACGTCCCAAGTGCCACACCTACATGCTTTTTTAACACTTCCACATCTGGCAACTCCTAATCATCCTGGTCTAATACTGTTCAACCCTTTCAGTGAAGAAATTTTTCCTAATATCCAAGGCAAATCTCCCTGGTGCAGCTTGCTGCCATCATCTCTTGTCCTGTCTCTTGTTACCTGGGAGAAGAGACTGACCCTCACCTGGCTACAGCTTCCTTTCACCCAGTTGCAGAGAGTGATAAGGTCACTTTTGAGCCTCTTCTTCTCCAGGATAAACAGCTCCCTCAGCTGCTCTTCATCACACCTGTGCTCCAGACACTTCCCCAGCTCCATTGCTCTTCTCTGGACACGCTCCAGGACCTCAATGTCCTTGTTGTGAAGATCCCCAAAGTGAACAGAGGATTCAAGGTGCAGCCCCACAGTTCTGTGTCCCATCTCTCACGTCACCCCACGCCCTTGAAGAAGATCCAAGCAGCTCAGCCTAGCCTTGTCTTTTAGCTGCTGCAGTCCTTTTCTTGCATAGGCCCTGAGTCCCAAGGTCCCAAAGCCTCTGGAAGGGCCTTTGCCAAGCAACTTCCAAGCCTCTCCCAAAAGATCTGCCTTGCATCCACATTTCAGAGCTCTACCCTGTTCACAGTAGTCACTGAGTTTTTGCAATAAAATCTCCTAATGCCCATATGTGGCAAGCATTTGCTGTTTACACAGCCATTAGCCAATCTTTCCAGAAGATTTCTTTCTTGCATGCTATTTTCTAATTCGGGTTACAAGAGCAAAAAACAGAGGCCTGTAGTAATATGTTTTAACAGGCAAAAACTCAAACATGAAGTCACAGCCATATTTTTTTTTTCAGATGTGCTTTTCAACATAGTCTAAGGGCAACAGAAAGAAAAAAAAAGCAGTATTTTTTTCTGCTTTCATGGTAAGATTTAGTTTAGAAGATCATTTCTTCAGGCTGATATCTACATTGCAAGCAAGATTTAATCAAGAATTACATTGCTTAATACTGTTTTGCAGAGCTCTGATGGATTGATTCAGCCTTTCCTGAGTCATATGACAAGTGACTGGAATAAACAGTCTCTCTATCTGGTCTCTCCACGCTCCATGGTATTCACACCAGCCTTAGCAAAACTGCTTTTTAAGATCAGTCTAAAAAAGAAAAAGGTCAGAGCCTATCACAAACTACTGTATCAAAGAAATATGCAAATCTTTTCTTGTTCCATATTCTCCCTAGCCTCCCACTACAATTATTAAATTACAGGGTATTAATAGAAACTAAATGAAGCACTCTGAAAAGATGAATTCCAAAGATGCAAAATTCAAATGCCAAATAGAGAGCATGCAATTAGGTTCTTAAATAATTCTTATCACAGCTTGTGCTAATATTAGCACTTCCAAAAAACAATAGAAAACTGCAATATTCCCAGAGACATCCCATTGAAACAGCACAGTGAGGCACAGTGAAAGATTCTTAGCAAATTTCTGTATTTTGGTGCTGTGCAAAAATAACATTTATCTCCCATTGCAATACAAAAAAAAATATTTCACACTTCTAAAAGAATTCATAATATTAATGTGGTGATACTAAGGAAAAAAGTTGTGGTTTTTTTTTTTTATCTGAACCAATGCAAAAAATGAGGCTTTTCTACCTAGATTTTTCAGAGAGCACAAATTAGCACAAACTTTTACCTAATTGGGCTCTTTAAGTAAGTATTCAGCAATGAGCATTAGTCTTTCCTCATTGCTTTTTAAAACCTTTATGTCTATCCAGGTCCCATAGCCTTAGAGATTTTAATGGCCTTAATGAAGAAAAAGAGCATTGTTATTCAATTTGTCTCAAGCAGATCTCCATTCAGAATGACAATGTCGCCATTCACAATGCTATTGTTAGAGTTGTGTCATCCTTTCTATTTTAAATCTTGTTTTTCATGAAGTTTTAAGTTGCCAGAGATTTTTGTTCCATGAATCTCAGGCTTAGCAAATAAAGTTGGCCAGTGGGTTGGTCAGTCAGTCAGTCAGTCAGCCAGTCAGTCTATTATCTACACACATAATCTGAATTCATGCAGTACACAATGCCAAAAGACAGGACCATCCACCTGGTGAGCTATTCAGAATTTTACTTTATACAGCTCAAAATCACTGTTCTCCTAAAAATTAGGTTTGGGAATTGATTTCTCTTCCATACAGTCAAATTAATTTCGAATTTCTGATGACAAAAACAATCTTTGAGTAGAGTGATTCAAACCAGAAATTTGCCATCACCTGCAGTTAGATGCCATCTCAGCATGATATGAAATATTCACTTTAGGGGACGCAATTTGCAATGACACACACCAAGAAACATCAGGAACAGGAAATGGAAGTTGAGTATTAGCTGAGTATCATCAGTGGTGCAGCTCTCAGAGAATAAATTATTATGGAAGAAAATATTGCTTTCTACATGCTGGATCAACTTCTGTGAAGAATTGGAAGGTGAGAGGAACAGATGGTCCTTGTTTAGACCAGGGGAGGCTGAAGGGAAATAGGAAGATTGAGAGAGGGAGAGTGGAAAAAACTAATACCAGAACTCCTTTCATTTTTCTCTGCTCGCTCACTTCTCTCAGAAAAACTGAGTAATGAAAGCCTGGAATAACTAGTGTGACTGCAGAAGTCACCAAAAGAGTACCACAGCCTCGAGAAAAAGCTTTCAGCCCATGAGAGCTGCACTAATGGAACCACACTGGAGCAACCCAAAATGCTCAATAATGGGTTTCTGAAAGATAAATACTACTTTATGAATTTAGGCTTAGATTCTTGCCTTAGAGCTGACATCAAAGATTAGATTAGATATGCACTTCTGTATCCTCTTTTATATATAGGTGCCTAGAATGGAGATTTAAATAATCTCTTCTTCTGTGAAAGCTATTTTTAATATCAGATCACCAATATATCTAGATAAAGTTTCTGTGCATGCAGATCGAACACTTACGTAGATCTATCGCTGTATCAGTCTGACTTCATTTTCTAATCATAAAGTTTTTTAAACGTGCTTTCTTGCTCTGAAAGGTGATCACTTTTTTTGCAGAAGAGAAAGTTTTCCCTTTACTTGCTGGCAGTGCAGTCAGAATATGGTTAGAGCTGACTAGATGTATTATCACCTGTCAGCTATTTAGAGCTCCTATTAAGTTAGAAGAGAGACCCGCACTGAGTCAGGGAAAACTACATCTGCTTCCAGACATCAAACTGACATTTCCTGGAAAGAAAACACCCCACCTGTTCACTGTAGTCTTTGGAGTTGCCAGTAGGGCAGGCAGACACTATTTTCAGGTTAACCAAGTGAAAACACATTAAGGAACATTAAAACTTTGCCACTCCGTTATTAACCCCAGTGCGTTGCTGGGGAGCATTTTTATTAAGTATGGCACCTGCTGGAGACTATTCAGGAGAAACAACCAGATCAAGGAACTAGGCCAGTAACAATTACTCTGGGTGGCGGGGG
>VWZU01019072.1:263412-296278 GCA_013397095.1 Sterrhoptilus dennistouni
GGGAGAAATGCCCTGGCACAAATAGGTTCCTATTTTCCCCAGTACTTTGACTAGAAACTGTCTTCTCATTGGTGCTTAGCACTGTGTTTTAATGTGGCCAATGTTTTATTGATTTTTGATTCTATTAATCCACAGGCTGGTTTTATGGGATGCAGCAATGAAAATAACTGCATGTATGCAGCTTCTTATGTGTCTCTGGATAATCTGTCATACTCTCTAGCTATTGGGATGTCATCAGGATCTCAGACAATCTGTTCACCAAAATAATTGGTTCAAATTTCTTAATTTGAATTAGACATCTTGAAATGTCTTCTCTGCTGATAAAGGGAGGTGTTCGCTAAGCAACAGTTTCAGCATTTCTCTTTGTGATTGAAATCCTGAGAGCAGTTATAAATTCTAGAAATGCCTGAGCCATAGAAGATATTCAGCAGACTGATTTGTTACATTAAAGAATTCCATTGGCAGCAAAAGAAATGGATGTGAGCAATGTTTTGCCTGTAGTACCCAAAGCAAATGCAAGCAGGTTTTTTAGAAGGATTAAAAACCATGTATTCTACATTGATTTCAAAAGCAGACAAATATGTTGCATATTTTAAAATCATTTAATTTTTAAGCATTACAGAAAAAAACAACATAAACATATTTGTGAAAATTAGCACACTAGCTAGTTAGAACAGGGGAAAACGAATATAAATACGTGTGTGGTAATTAAGAGCAAATATGTTTCAAGAGCCAAGAGAGAATTCGTAGTTTCATAAAATACCCTTTTAGGGTTTTAGAAATCAACCTTGCCAACAGATTCCACATTCTAAGGACTGCAAGCATGAATCACAGATTTGAAAGAAGCAAGTTTCTTGACTGCAAACGTGACACTATATTTGTGTTTGGTTAATTGAATAAGTGGTTTTTAAAACAAAAAATAGTGTTTCTAGTGCAATTAAGCTTCTCCCCAACACAGTCCCGAGCTCCCCATGCCCACTAGCCTTGTTTTCTTAACCTTGTTTTCTTAAAATTATCAGGAAGATGCTAAGCTATCTCCAGATATCTATCTTGGAAGGGTAGGTGGTAATTGTGGTGTTAAAAACCATTTTGCACATCTTGAAAGACTGTCTTGCTTACCGCTTCATGATTTTGAGTATCATGTTATTTAACTGTAATATTGCAATTTCGATTTTTAATGGATCTGGTTTCAGGGTTACAGTTGTAACCCATTCCCAGCAGTATTTTGAAATGCAGCTGAAATACAGCTCTTCTTGCTGTGGAATTTCAAAGCTTTTAAGTCATTAAAATTGCATGTCTTTGTATGTTTGCTATAGATAAATACAATGCAGTAATTTCCTTGAGATAATTATGGTCCTCTGAAGTCAAGGCTTTGTTGCAACCACTGGAGTCCAACTTGAATGCCTTTTAGAATTTGCTCAGAATTTTCTTCCTCTACCTACCTGTTGGAGACCAGGGCATCCCTCTGGGTGCCCTGGGAAGTCACAGACCTCGGTAGAGAGGCCTGGGACCCAAGAAAGAGGGTCTGGGGTCTGTGCAGGGGGGTTTGCCTGGCACAGAGCCCAGGAAGACACAGTCTTTGATCTTGGCCCATGTGAAAAACATCTAAAACAGAGAAGAATTGCAAGTCACAAATGTGTAATAGACAGTAGTGTAGTTTATCACTGTGCAGAAGATTTTGTAGTTTTGGATTTTTAGAATGTAGATGCAAAGGGACAAGATGGTGATTTTGGGGCGGTGGCCTGAGTCCTTCTTCTTCTCCCTTGGCATCCATCTTCTACAGTGACATGGGCACAAAGTAGTTTCAGTGGATTGGATCAGAGTAGAAATGACCCTGTTAGTATAGGTGATAGACATTGGCACAGAATTGTAAACAATGGGTACGTAGTTATCTGTATAAGAGGTAGCGACCTCCCATCACAGGAGGGGAGTCACCTCGTGTCCAGGCTGCTGAGAACACCATGGCCGGACACAGGGGAGTCACCTCGTGTCCAGGCTGCTGTGAACATCTTGGCTGGACACAGAGAATTGTAAAATAAGAACTAATAAACAACGCGAGAAACCAAGAAATCCAAGACCTTGAGGCTCCTCATCATTCTCTCGCGCTGCACCAGACTCAGCACAGAACACAGAGACACAGAGTTAGACAGCAGACCCTAAATCCTTCAGAGGTCAAGAGGGAAAATCACTCCCTTCGTGCCCACACGGACCACCAGCCGGCTTTGGAATCTCCGGTGAGAAACAACCAGATTAAACCCGAGACCTACCCTGATCTGAGAAAAATGTTAGTAAATCTATATTTATGCCAGTAAGCACAAAAGACAAATTTTGAATTTTCCCTTCTGTGATGTTTTAGTATAGCGACTAAAGGATAATAGGGTGTTATTAGTCTACCAGTTCTTCATAAAGAACTACATGCATTTTATTATTCTATATGAATTATGAAACCTTTATTCAAGCGAGCTCTGCAATGGTAGGCAAGAACTATAACAGACTCCTTATATTTTGCTACTATTCATTGAACTGACCAGTACCAAAATTAATAACCATAGTTAATAAATGGGACAGCTTCATTATCTTTTCTGTTTGGGAGAAGTAAAAGCAGAGCTTCTTAGATTAAACTAACTTTCCATCATTCTGGTGAATGTGCGAGCAAAAATTATTTTCTTTCATAGCAAAGATTTCTCTGTGTAACTGTTGGGTTGTAAATTACTTGCAGAGCCTTTGCAGAGTAGGACAAATATTTCTTATTCTGCAATTAATTCATCAACAATGTTTCTCAGAACTTTAAATCTTAAGTTCAGGGCAGAATTCCAGTGAGATTCATACTGCAGTTCTTGATGGTATCCTTGTAACATCTTTGCAGACCTTTAAGACACTTTGGTTTCATAAACTCTCTAACCAAGTTGACTCCAGCTTTCAATTAGGATTCAAGCCGTTGGCCCACTGGATTAATACGTAACTTTATTTAAACATATAATTATATTTTTAAAAGATTTATCTTTCTTATAATATTTATCATTTGCTTAGAAAAAGCTTATATCTTGATTCATTATAAGCAAATCATAATCCAGTAATAAACAGCAGTTAAGAAAAGAACATACAAATAATATTGGCTGTTAGATATGATATTTTTAAGATTGGTCTTAATTTACAGGGAAATAATGACACTTCAGTTAAGTAGAACTTTTTAAAAGTGACAGCTTGATTAAAATTTTTCTCCTTTATTTTGAAGGGTTTGAAATTTGTGTTTCAAATACATTGAAGGAAATTCTTAAACAAAAAAGAAGTATCACTGAAGACTGCTGACATCTTTCACTCAAAGGATGCTGAAAAGGGTGCTGACTACGTCAGTCAAAAATAAAAATACTTTTAAATGAGCAGCTGCACTTTCCTTAAAGAATTTGATGTAATAAAATAAATAATAATTACATATGTACAATGTTTGTTAATTATACACTTATATAAAAATGGATGTACACAAATATGTAATTCTCTGTATTAAAGTGCTTTGGGAAGTCTGATCTTAGCACATGCATTACATTGTGTTTGTTATCAAAAAAATCAATCTGAATTGCTACACAAACACCAGTCCTCACATGTTGCAATGTATTATTCTTTACATCTAAGAAGCACTAGTTTAGCCCAGTAGATGTAGAACAGTTTAGTAATGATCCTATATGTACATTTCTAGAATTTTAGATAGTCCTAGAACACTTCAACATGGTTCAGGCTTGATACTGTGAATACATGCCTGGAATAATTTTAATATTTAGTGGCACTTTTCCATAATTACACCCTGGCATGCCTCTACATCTTTTGAGTAAACTTCCAGGGGAACAGGCCTGAGTAATGAAAATCCTGCTTGAAACTCAACACAAAGTCTTCATGTTCCATTAGTTGTGTTTCAGTGGGTCTGTTAATCAAACCAGGACCAAAACAGAATTTAAGGTGAGGTTTAATTGAGTAGTCACAAACATGCACACAGCCCTGATTTCAAACTCTGGTTTTGCAATGTGATGGATGAAATTTTAGAAAAATTCTGGCACTCCAGGAAGCTCTTACACACAGAGTTAGACAAGAGTTGACTTTACTCAAATTAATGGGTGTATTTTATCGCTAGTTCCTTACCTACCTGAGTGCCACATTCCCAGAATCATATGAAAATAGGACTAGAAGAGATGGGACATTTCCCTTTAGCCTTCTTCAAAAGAAATTTCCTACACTTCTGTCCACTTTTTGTGGCGAAAGCAATTTTAAAGAAAATCTTCCTTTCCGGGCAGCCAAACTGCCATTTCCAATATTACTAAAGGACTTTCAGGCTGAATTTCACTTCAGAATCTTTTGATATCCAACACAGCTCAGGAAGCTAAGGAGTGTTCTGATGTGAAATGTCACTGTAAAAGAGCCACAGTTGTCGTCCATAGGGAAGCACTGAGATGCCCCTGTGTTATCTGCACCTTCTACAAATATTTGTGTTGATGTGCAGCTTTTATCTCCTGCTGCTTATGCTGAAACCATTTTGAAAACAAAGACTTTGCAGTGGAGAGCTTGAGCTTTCATTTTGTGAGTCCAAAAGCTGCATTCCAGTATGCTTTTTAGGGACAGCTTCACAATCCTCCACACTACAGAAATTATACTGCCAGGCTACAACAGAAGAAGAGGCAGCCTTACAGGAAAAAATGCAAAGGAAAAAACATAAACACACAGTAGATCTTGCTGGCCTGGCCCAGTGGGCACACATTGTTGGTCACAGCATGGATCTGACACCATGGGGTGTGTTTACAGCATGGGGTGCAGAGAGCTGCATACACAAACAATCGTGAGAACAGTATATTTTTTCTTATGTCGAATGCATTGACAATTTAGCCTGTTGGGATATATAAATGGGGGGACCGGATTGTTGTGGAAATTCTACTGGGTTTTTTGTGCTTTTAAAAAGTTGAATTTTTTTTTTTTTTTTTTTGAGTGATCAAAAGTGTCTTTGAGTCACAACAAAGAGGGCAAAGACTACATATTGCTCCAATTCTGGTCTTCAGGACATCTTGTAGAGATTAATGGTTGAAAGATATTATTAGAACTTTTTATTCCTTTATCCCAAACTGACACCATATGAAATGCTTGCCATGATAGCTCTACAATATCTTTTTATTATTATTATTTTTGAAGCTATCCCATGTAAATTTAACTGGTAAAATGACATCAAAGCTAAAAGAAAGAACTAATATGCACTACATATACACTTTTAAAAACCTGTCATATCCTCTGTTTCTTGGGTAGAAGAATAATCACTCTACCTCTTGAAGTGTCAGTGCATCAGCCTTTCATTTTACATTGCTTCATCTCTGCTTCTTTCTTTCCCCATGGGATTTTTAGCCCCATTTCCAAAGCTTCTTCTCACACAGAAGACCAAACAACATCACAATTCCTGTAACTGGTAGGACTCAAGACTTTCAGGGCCTTCTTATCACAGATTAGTCCAGCAACAAAAGGAAAGGCTGATGGAACTGCATCTATCCTGAATATCACCCTGGCATAGGAAAACATCCCTGGAGAGACTCTAAACATCTGTGAGACAGAGAGGCCCTGGTACTAAACAGTGGGTTTCTAAATCAGTTTCTCAGTGAAAGGCTTCTCTTCAAAAACATTTTACAACCTTACTCCTCCATTTGAACTAACCGCACTTAGCCCATTATTGTACTATCGATACTCATAATTTCAAGGTATATGTATAGTTAGCGGTAGCAAAATAACATTAAATTTTTTGTGGCATTGCTTCTTTGTTGCAGAAAAAAAATTGGGAAAAAAGTCATATTTTACAGCAAAAAAACCCCAAACCAAACCCAAAACTCTGCATGGTCTGGTTCCATAGAGGAAAAAGTCTTCTGTAATTGATAAAGTAAAAAAATTGTGTCATTCCTTAGCTAACTATCAAGATGAAATATTGTACCACAGATCTAATGAAGAACAGTCAACTCTATACCATCATTGATAGTGTTATACTGCTTAGTATTTGCTTCAAATTACTCACCTGGCAAAATAAAAGTATTGATCAATCACCCACGCCATTATTTAAATAAGGAAACCATGCTGTCTTCTTTCACCCAAAGGCATTTCAGAAAAGTGAATTTGAAATACTGTCCCATTTTCAAATATTGAAACTGGCATATATGGAAAGTTGAAATGCTTGCAAAACTTATCAAGGTGACAAAATTCAATGTGAATTAAACCTTGATGTCCTGGCTCTCTAATCAGTAAAGCAATCTGAACATAAGAGCTGGCAAATAAATAAAGTGGGAAGATGCATTTCCATACAGTCATTTTTGCTGAGGGGAAATGAATTTTATCTTTCATTTTCCAGTTAAAAAATACACTGAAGATTACTCATCCTTAAAAGAGATGTTAGCACAGTACTTACTGGTAATGTAGGAGCGATAATAGTTGATACAAGTGCAGAAGTGTTATGAAAACATGCCTTGTATATCAATGATATGAAAAAACTATTGTATTTCAGAAAGCTTAAAAGCTTAATTCCAGCACATTTAAACACTTTGCAATCCTTAGATTAGAAAAAAAATCCATAATCTACATATGTGAATCCATATATGTCTATGGGAACTTCTGCTTGTGAATTAAATACAATCACAGCTGAAGGATTATTTACCTTGGTTTAGATCTGTATCAAATAATAAAAGCCTTGCCTACAGATGAGTTGGCAAGGGGATGTTCACCGCTTCAGGGTTACCCACTGAAAAGCTCAAGGCATCTCAGAAGCCACAAAACCAGTCACAGTAAGCAAAATTATAAGGCATGTATGAATCTTGTGGTGTTTATAAGTATTAGTGGTGGAACACACAATAAATTTCCAGGTCTAGCCAGACCTAAAATGCCTATCGGAAGAGGAGACTCTGAGCTACAGAAAGTCCTCCTTCAATAGACTGATCTCTTTTCAAGGCAACTACTGCATCTCTCTTGTCAACTAGCTTAATATCTGCTGTAACTCAGGAAGATGCAAGAGCCTGGTCACTGAGCAAAAAACCCGACAGCCTCCAGAGGCAGATCTTAGCATATGCATCATAATCCCACTTGGAGATCTGTTCTTGCCTCCTCTGCTATTTTTGTCAATGTCACAATCAAAATCTGTCAGGCCAATATGCTATCAAAGATCCAAATAAGCATTTTAAATGAAAAGTATCTAGAATATTGACCAGCATGAGGTGAGCAGATAAATGCTTGAAGTCTTGGCAGACTTCAATAATCTCACACAAATGGCACCTGTCTGTGAGTGTTATGTACCAGCCTTGCTGCATTAAAATCAACAAATACTTCCAGCAGACAGGGATCTGGCCCTAAGAGAGTATAATTGAACATGCCACAGCACCAGTTCAAGCATAGTCAAAGGCACTCCTAATGGCACATCATAAACAGGGAAAAGCTTTTGGACTTTTGCCTTAGAAGTATCTTTTATATCTGCAGGCAAAAAAATCCTTTGACATTTCATTTCCTATCAGAGGTTTACAGTTGTTAGAATCATGAATTATTGCCTATGTAAAAATAGTCACAAAAAATTAACCCAAATTTTAAAACTTATTTTTGAATATGTTTAAAACATATCTGACAACCTAAATTTCGAGTGAGATAGGAAGTTATTTTTGAATAATAATTTCTTCAGCACAGCAGCTGTCATAAGGACACTTGTAAAAAGTGATGGGAGAAACAGTCTATCTTGTTAACATATCAAAGATGAGCATAACTCTCTTAATTTCAATCCATGTCTCTTTTCATCTGAATGCAGCACAGGAACACTAAATGTCTGGGAAAGGGGTGGCTCCCACTCTCCCTGCCATTTATTACTTCTTTCCATCAATCTTCTGACTTATATACATATTTAACAAAAAAACTCATGCTTGTAGAGATAGGTGTTTCTGTTTCAGTGTCCTAGAATTCCACATTTTTGGGCAACCTATAGAGAGTGATGGTTTGGGGCCAATATCCTAGAAATAAGTTTAGAGCATAAATGAACAGCAAGAAAATCCCATGAAGATGTGGGAATAACCAACAAAGATTTTTATCTTGAATTTCTAAAAACATACAGTTTAGTTGCTATTAACTGACAAAGTAAGGGGGAAGAGTATAAGGCGAGTAAATCAAAAACCATTTCCCATACAGATTTTATCTGACCCCTAACTTTCTGTAAGGAAAAATATTCTGACACTAAGGACTAAAGCCTGCTACACACTTCATAGTTTTGTGGAGGCTTTTAATTTTTTTTCCTTTTATTTTCCCCTCCCATCTGCTCACAAAATCCCTGACTGCATTCATCATCCACTTCTCAGTGGAGTCATGCCCTGAGACAGGGGAAGTGTATCAGCTTGGACTTTGGAGTAGCTCAGTCTGGAGGGGCATCCTTCTCTCTAGCCTTCCCACCTCCTCTCTTCAGCACACACTGTGGATTCTTTCTGCACATCCAGACGTAAATATGGAGTTACTTTGCATATGATCCTGACAGAAAAGTGGCATAAAAACTCCTCTGCCACTGAATCTGAATCTTCAAAGAGATGACAACAGAACACGCCCTGCTTAATATTAACTCACAGAGAAAAACCATTACAGGTTAAGTGTGATGCTCAGTTGCTGAATTAGTAGGGTTTGTGTTGGGAGCTACAGCAAACTAAATATTTTATCTCATCCTATGGAAAACCAATAGGTAAATTAGCTCAGTTTTGGAGAGTACACAACAGTTCTTCAGCAGCAAGGGTGGTGATGGTAAATTTCCTTGTGGAGCTGTATATACCACGTACACAGGTTCCAGTAGATGATGTGATAACAACTTCATGCTCTTCACTGCATAATTACATTTCTGAGGGGTTGAAAATTTTACCCAGTATCTTGGATCCATCTTTTTCCATCCGTGAGAGAGTGCACCCACAGTAGCAGCACTTTAATTAGGTTCTTCAGTTTTGCAGCAAGAAAAGGAAATAATGTGAGAGCCATTTCAAATGCTTGATGATTTTTGATGCTTCTTATAGCAGCAGTTGAAGCTGAAGAATAGGGAAAAAATGTATAATGACCAACATCTTTCCTCTGATATACATATAAATGCAATTGACTTTCACAGTAATAACCTGTACAGATAGATTTACTTTTGTTACATAAGCAAAACACATTAGGTGGAACAGGGAGCTTCAGTAAGTCAAAAGGTTGAGATGTATGTAGGGTTATAAGTTGTGGTGCTGCTGGACATGATTAAAAAACAGTACAAAGGTGTCTAGAATGGAGAGATTTAATTGATTACTGTTCTAATACTTCAGCTAGTTCAATATGCAGATGGCACTCACTAAATAATACTATTCAATCTTTTCTGAGTAGAGGCCAGTGATAAGCATGGCTAAAATTTTCAACAGCATTCAGAACTTAATGGGAGATAATGTGTAAGTATTCTTCAGACCATTTGAAAATCTCAGTCTTGATACTTAACTGCTTGTTGATCACAAACTGATACACATCTGAAGTCAGACCACTACATTATTTGGTTAAAGAAATATTTGTTAACTGAATCTTAGGAAAAAAAACCCAAGAACCATAACAACAACAACAAAAAGACCAAGAAATAGGAGAAGGAAATAAAATTTCAAGTAAGGAGCTCTTATCACCACACTTTATACACTGGTCTTCAATGGCTGCTAATCATGACTTATTTTTCTATGAATTGGATTAAAAAAAAGGAGTCCATAAATGAGTTTGCCCCTATAAGTGTATCTCACATGTACTTCTGCACTTGGGATGCCTGAGACCTCATGAGACCAAGGAGCTGCGGCTCTCACATGTGGAGGGCTCACTTCCACGGAAACAACTTCCCTTGCTCCTGACCACAAGAACAATTCAGGCAATGCAAATTTCTGGATATGACTTTTTTGCAGCAGCAACTAGAATAACCTCTCTAGTGTCAGAGGCGAGAGGGGAGGCAGTTTTCCTGTCTGATTAACATCGCACTGCAATACAGAGCCAAGACAGTGATAATTGTGCTCAAACACCTGAAGCACCCTTTGGAAAAGGAGAATGAACCCAGTTCCTTACAGCACTGCACTGCACAGGTCTTTAACTGGGCATATCTGAACCTACATCTGGAGGAAAATGGATCTATATTACTCAAGAAATAAATTTCAAGGCCAATTCAATGCTGGGCTTCCAATGTTTTGTTGTTACAGTTCAATAAAACCACTTTGCGTTACATTCATTTCTGTATAAAATAAAGTGAATGTCACACTTTTTTGTCATATCATTTTTATTTAACAGGGGTTTTTTTCTTTATCCATTAGTTTAAAAAGTTATAACAAGGCAAATCATTTATCAAAATGAAAAATGCTTTACTCCTTGAGCAAGGAAAGGGAGTCTAAATAGAATGTCCCCGCTCTTAAATTAATGGAATCATCTTACATTTAATATTTTCTCTTAAGTAGTTATGTAAGCACTCCAAGATCATTAATGAAGAAATACAGAATCACAATTTACAGCTGAAGGGCAAAACTGCTAAAAAAGAATTTCAAAACCTTGTCATCGAGTGATATAGTCTAGGCAAATGAATGTAAGGATCATTGATCTCCGATATCATAATTAAATGGACATAACTCATCACAAGGAGAAAGGACAACAAAGTTCATTGAAACTTGACTTTAAGATGAAGATGCAGAACTAATCAAACAGATGTACTAGGGGAGGTTCAAGTTTATAAACAAGAAGCACTTTCCATTTGACAAAAAGAATTTTTAAAATCTTTTTTTTTGGTAACTATTACGATTTTCACTTAGAGTAATGGTTAATAGTTATTAATAATACAGGCAATTCATATGTATGCAACATCCCCAAAGGTACCCTTCATGAGTTCTGGTGAAGGTGGTTCTGGTTCTGCTGAGCTGGTGTTGTGATACTTTATATTTCTGTCCCTGCATTTGAATTGTCCTTTGTAAATTCAGCTCCCTCTTTGCCATCTAGACTCTAACAAACACATTCCTAGCTTTCTTCTTAAATAATCCATCAGAAGAGATTTACCTAGACTTTATTAAGTAATGCAATAACTGGTTTTTAATGTACAAAATGTTTATTGCAACAAAAGTAAATTCACAGAGATCAGATGGAATACATCCCAAAGTGCTAATGGAATTTGCAGAAATAGTGTTGGAGTTACTGGCTATTATTCTTCAGAACCAGTGGAGAAAAGCCAAGCTCCCAGAGCTGGAAAACTGCAAACCGTATTATCTATTTTGAAGAGAAAAATCACAAAAGCCAGACAACCTACTAGAGGAATTACAGAAGAGAGACTTCAAATTTGAGTTGCCAAGTCAGCTAGCAAAGCAGTCAGTTTGCAACCTGCTACAAAGGCATGTTAAACATGGTGATAAACAACAGAATTAAGAATTGGCGAAGACAAAGCATGCCAATGATATAAATATTATTGAACATGGGTCTGCTGTTCTGTGCTATTGTTATCACTCAACAATTTAAGACACTTTCACACGTAGCAGCAAGTACAGTAATCACTTCAACCGCATTTCAGGAGCAACAATCTTCCAGTCTAATTCTTCATTTCTCCCCACCACTTGCACAGGAAACCTGTATTTTGTCAACGTCCCCTTATACCCTTCAAATATTTTCATTAAACTCCCTTGCATTTGTCCAGGTTAAATTGTATGCTGAGAACACAAAAAGACTCACAACATATAACAGAAGATGAACCATAGATCCATCACACTCAGATGTGGAATGTGGAATATGGAATATTCCCATGTAGGGATTAGGTCTTCAACAGTAACAAAAACCGGTTTAAGAATTGATTGTGAGGTTTTGATTTGTCATGTTTTAGGAAGGTCATGTCCCTAACAGTTTCAAAAATCTTCTCCTTTTGAAAATCCAACAATAAAAATAGATTGCTCTTTAATCCCACAGGACATGGGAACTAGATACTAGAAAACGCAGAGGTACCTAGAACAGCCAGATTTATCAGGAAACACAAACAAAAACTCTTCCTTGTTCAATTTAGTCATAAAATACTTGGATAAATAATGAGTTAGTATTTTCCAGAATATATCACAAAGTTTCAGGAAACATTTTTTCTATTTTAGTAAATATGTATATATATATTTAAAAATATAAAAGTTAAATTCCCTTAATTTTTACATCCCCTTCTTTAGGTGAACATACGTGGAATTTTATCATCTATCATACAAGCTATTTTAGTTTTGCTTCTTCAGTACTGATAGCCTATTTTCTGGCATAGTATATATTCCTGTATTTATTACATTGAAGTTCTGTATGTAGGTACTCAGTCTGGACTGGGTACTGTGATCCTAACTCTTACCAGGATCATATATATGGTGGAAAATCTCAAATGGGGACTGATGGAAGGAAAAAAATTTTCTTCTTCTTCAAAGCAAGTGAGGCAGATAATTCCAAGCATGAGCAATATCATAAACCAGAAAGAACACAGAAACCTATTAAGATCATTAAAAAGTACAAATTTAACCAGGGAGAATTATGCTGCTGCTAACTCAACATCTTTTGCCCCATTCCACAGGCATTGAGTGAGTGCTCTCTTTGCAAGAACTAGAGCATTTACTCTGTAATTCTATAAAATACAAATGTTTCCTGCTACTGGAATCAGGTCTCTATCACCTGGCTATAAAAGTCACAGCAGAATGTTTTATTCACATTTCTTCTTACTGCTACTCCAAAATATTTTATTTACTATAATTCCTTTTGAAGACTTCTTCTTTTGAAGACTTGCCTTCGTTCTGTTAGCCATCCTGTATTCAATGAGAATATCTAAAGAAGTGCAGAGATATGTATGCTTAACAATAATAATAATAAATGTTTAATATAATAAACAGTCAGCTAGAATGATTAGAGCTGATGAGAAAGACCAATAGTACAAAACCCACAAGAATGCATACTTGATTTGCTTACCATTAGTGCTGCATCTGTTTTGAAAACTATACACTCTAGTATCAGAAAAAAAAAAAATCCATTATTGCTTTCTTTTTTAAAATTCTACAATTATTCCCATCCTAGACTTTATTTTTTCTTATAATGTTATACCCTTGCTGTTAGAAAGCCCAGGTTTTCTTCTGAATGTTTTTCTGAACTCTGATTCAAACAACATACAAGGTATTGCCCTTTTCCCCCAACACTTGCACTTTTTCTATGTGCTGTTTGCTTCAGAGGCAGGAAAGCAACCCACACCTGGCACCTCACACCACATGCCACTTCACATTTAATTTGTAGATAGGAGGAAAAATATTGAATGAGAGAAATACATTAAAAAGAAATGTAAACAGGAATGTAAGAGTGATCCAAGCGAATTCAAAAAATATGCAAGGAAAAAAACACAGGTTAGGCTGAAATCTCAAAAGTTGTATTTCTTAAAGGTGTACCCTGGGATTTTATTTTGCCCCCCTCTCTTTCTTTTCCCTCAGTTTTTCAAGTCAAAATGTAAATAACCTGTAGAACCAAACAGATTCTTCAGCTAATTTTAAATTACTTTTAAAATTACTTTTAAATGTTCCTCTCTGGGGCAAAACCAGACCTTTCAAAGATTTTGCGTATTTAGAAATAAATTCAGAGGATGAAGGACTCAAAAAAAAAAAAAAAAATCCTGACAACATTGGAACAGAGATTTAAGGAAATCCACAGAATTTTCCAACTTCAGACCAGAACTCCATCTATGAAGAGATGGCAAGAACATAGGTAAGAGAGAAAATGCAGGGAAGACAGATTTCACATAAAAAGGGTAGATATATTTTTCCTTACAAAAATTACTCTTTAAGTCTTGAACCATGATTAAAGTTTGGATTACGTGTGCAATGCAATGTGCAACTAAAATACATTTCCTACAATGAGATAGTTGGAACAGATATACAATACCCCTCTAAATGGATTGTGCTCCTGAAACTCTGTTGGAATAAACTTTACATTTATTTTCATCAACATGGCAGACTTGTCTCATTAACAAGATTCATATTTGTTTTCCAGAAGATTTCAATTGTAAGTATTTGGTAGCCAACTCTGAAAAAAGAAAAAGTGTATTAATCACTCCCCTAATATAGACATATGAGAGCCTGGGGTGCAATAAAGCTTGTATTCCCTCTGGTTTAGGAAAACTCTATTAATAACAGGTGGCAGAGCTGTAAATTAGATGTATGTATTTTTCCCAAACAACTGTCAACCAAAACTTTGTAGAATCCTCCATGCAGAACTGCGTTCTCATGTCGATACTCAGGTTCCAAGTCAAGAACTGCTCAGGCATCAGAACTCCTTTTGCATGTGCATTATGATACAGTCCTTAATTTCACAGTCCTGTCTCCTTCACTGCACCCAGCTGATAGTGTTCACCTCTTGAGCAGTTATTCAGGATATTTTTTTTCTCCTTTACCAGTGTTATCCTAGGGCTTGATTATCATACAGTACTCATACTCTGAGCAGAAGACAGAACTAGCAACTTCCTGTTTCTACACAGGACTCACCACAAGTGTATCAGACATTCAGAGACATTAAAAAATTTACCTTTGTGACAGCCTCTGGGAGGAATAGGTTTTATTACTGCCATTTTACTGCTTAGGAGTTAAGGCACTGAGGATCAGATTTTTCACAGTTAAATAAGTACTCAAAAATGCATGAAGGAGCCTAATAGTTTTCCCAAAAGTGCTAAAACACTTCATTTAAAGCACAAGGGTGCTTTTGTAGTTTCTTCCATGAGACTGTGCCCATCACTAGCCATGCTAATAAGTATATTTTAAAATCTGAGCAAAAAAAAATTAAGGATGGGGGCATCAATATATTGTGAGTTCCAGCTCTCTGACATCTTGGATCTCATCTCCAGTGTGTTTGGAATTCTACTAATATTTTGTATGCCTGAAACACAAGCTTTAAGCTGCAGCAGAAATCTAAATATCATTTGTAGCTCTGAATCCTCAGCATTTCTGCATATCAGTCAACATGATCCCAAGTCAGGCATCCAAAAATACTGAAGACCTCTGCAAACACTTTTACATAAATGAACTCTCAGCAAAAAGAAACTCTGTGGAGCTGCTGTGGGCAATTTTTGAATACTCTAACTGAGTAACCATTCTCTCCCTGCAATTCTCATCATCATTTGCTGCATACCTTCCAGCTTCTGCAGCAAAATGGAGGAGTCCTAACTGCAATCTCTTTCACTTCAAACTCTGAATCTCTTGTACTGGATGGGGCAGCAATTTCTCACAAAGATGCACATGATTGTGCAACTGAAGACCATTACTCTATGTATATACATAGCGACCAATTTGCATTTGTAGTGCAGCTGATGTGCAAAATACAGATCACTTGCCTTTGCAGCTCCAACAGGGTTCTTTTAATGCTTTGCAGATTTGTTGTTGGAGGAGTTTTTGTGGCATTTCAAATATTAGAAAGAACATACAAACAAAAGTGCCCTCATGATTTAATGCACTGTCAGTCTGGAGTTTTTGGCAGGCAGAGAGCCATTTGCTGCCCCACATACATGTAGGTGCCCTTGATTATAATTTCCATTATAAGAAGGCAAAATTCAGGGTCTTGCCTTTCTGGTAGATGTGAATAAACCCAGCTTCACTATTCCACAGTCCTCAGATGAAAAGTGTCACTTCAAGGCACTTCATTTCCTCTATGAACACCAAGTAAATTCTATTCTGTAGTTAAACAGATAGCCTTTTCTTAAGTTAACCAACTTTTCATTTTTTTTACTACTTTATTTTCCTTGACATATATGAGTTATCCTGAAATAAAGTGGTATTTGTCATAGTGATACCAAGTCAATAGATCCAGCTCTGCACATGGAATCCAACCCAAAAGACCTGCAGCAGTTTCTTAATTTATTTTTGTCTCCTCTTGTATAAATGAGCTGAAATATTTCATCATATAAACACTTATATTACACTAGAGATGTGCTGGCTTTTTACAATTGCATAAGTAGTAATTATGAAGTGCTATTTCCACTAGCTGTTGCAATTATTGCATCAAACTAAGATTTATCATATAATAAGACCTCAAAACTTGAAGGACATATGAGGACATTTTTGTTCCTGTAAAAGTAATGGCTTATCACATCAATTGCACTGACATAGATGTACAGAAGAAATAATAAATGTGGAGTCAAAATTGAAAGCAGTAGAGGCTCCTGAATGCTCTAATAAATTTGCGGTGCAGTGGAAAGATACTTCAGTTGTTGGCTAACACAGAAACAGAGAGTAATCATAAGCATATCTCCATCAACACTGAAATATGTGTAAGGACAATAAAACTATATATATATTCTTTTGTTCAACATCTTTGATGGAGAACTATCATTTAGAAATAATACATAATAGCTCTATAATGTATAATATATAATTACGTAAATAATTAGTATAATCTTGAGATGAGGGCTATTAGTAGCAGTGGATACTTTGAACCTTGCACATTTAGTCAAAAAGACCAATGACATCCAATCAAAGTTCCTTAAAATGAATTGCAACAAACAATGGCAGCACAGCTGCTATTAGAATTATAATTGAGTTTAGCAGGGAAACAGCAGCTGAATGCAAGGCAGATAATTAAGGAGCAAGCTTTTGTTAACACTATCAGTAGGGTCATGATTCTGCAGATTGTGAACTTATTATGGCTGAACAAACTGGTCTCTTTTTACAACAGAGGTATATTTCAGCTTTTTAAGCCAATAAAGGGTATTCTGGCTACTAGAAAACTGATTACTTATTTATTTAAAGCTATCCATTTAGAGAATGATAAGCATTTACAGAATCTAAGATTACCATGGAAACATTATTCTTAAACGCCAAGGATTATGGGAACAATTGGTTATACAATTGGATGGGTAAATAGCAAGCCTCTGAGTATGACAAAGACTGTAGCTACAGAATTACATTAAGTAATTTCTCTCTTTCAGGCTAATATACATTTTATATTAACCCAGCTCCAACAGGGAAGCTGTTTACCTTCCATGGATAAACAGTGAAAAGAAAACCATTATGGTAAGCAGAAAAAAAATACACTGGGTTCTCTTGGATTCCTAACATCTAACCCAAGTGTTAGGGAACTACCAAACCCAAGACAGGGAATTAGAAAAGTGATCCAGAATTTGTGTTTCCTGTTGTATGTTGACTAATGTTGGAACAAAGGTAGAAAAAACAAGCAGACAAGAATTATGAAGGGATCCACAGTCACTCCGACCTTGAGGCTTGGAGCCACAGTCAGGCAAAGCAAGATGCTTGACCACTCATCACCACGAGTCAGGGTTCAAGAAATGGAAAGATGGACATTAAAATCTCAGCAACAACATCACATGCCGCAAGCAATACTGCTGTTATAATACCATTTTTTCATAATTACCCATACTCTTTAAGCAAACTGAAGGATCTGAAGGTTTACCAAAGATATTTTCATCATCATTGCACTCATAACCCCTGTAACTTGCATAGCACAGACTCAAGATCTTTGGTTTAAGACAATCCCACTGACGACCAGAGGTCGTTTCACCAGCAAATCTAAATTTGTTAGGCAGAAATGAGTAATCCTACCTTGGAATTTCATTGACCTCCATGTGTAAATAAAGCAAGCAGAATGTGTCTGACTGGCAGCAGGCCATTACTGTGCTGTGTGCAATAAAAACACTAATATGTCAAAGGGATTTTAAAAATACGCCTTGGTATTCCAACCTGCTGAAAATTCTATTTTTGACCCTGCAACCTCCTGAAATAATATAACAAAAACTTTAAAAAAATATTTCAGCATTGCTAAACACTTGCACTGTGGTAAAGTCATTTGCAGGTTTTGTGTTCCTGGTTCTGAACTTCCTGAGGTCTCATTTCACCTGACTGTGGAGGAGGTAAGCAAAACCTTGTGCAGATTTGAAACTGTTTTTATCTCTGTTTCTTTAGGAAATCCATTCCCAGCCTCAATATGGAAAAGCTTATTTTGGTCATCATTACAATGGAATTCAAATGTGCTTCAGTAAGATGTGAGAATGTGGACATTTCTGCCCAGTTCCTTTTAGGGGTATCTGGAAAAGAACAGGTACCAGGCAGGAATACAAAACCCTTCTGCTCATATGCACAGCATCTTGTGAGTTCTACTTAGAGATTAGTCTCAGATGTCAGCAGAAATCTGAAGCACCTTTCAGATTTTATAAAATTACTGTTGGTAATTTACTAAAACTTTACTCTTTTCCCATTTGCAGTGGGAGTAAAGGCATGGATGTTTGCCTGGAAATGTAAGAGACAGAGCAAAATCGAGGTGAAACAAACTTGCAGGTTTTCTAAAGCATGATATAATGGTGACCAGTCAAGCCAACTCCTCTCGAGAGTAGGATCTGAGTATATCCTGACTTTTACTCTATTTGCAAAGGAAATTTCAAAGGAATATTTGACTTTTATCCCCTACTCCCTAAATATTCATAGCAGGTTTGGTATCCTGCAGAATAAAGAACCCTGAGTTAAAGTGGCCAACAAAAAGTTTCAAGATTACTACAGACAAGGACCTTAAAAGATTCTAAAACCCAAATGAACTCGAAGTCCTGGCATTTCCTGTCGGAGGTAAATTATGGAATACTCTTGAAATGGATAGTTTTACTGATTTTTCTTTTAAAAACTGCTATATATTACAGATGAAAAGGGCCCTGAATTTGCAATTTTAGGAATTCTCGATCTAGGAAGTATAAGGAATTGTGAAAATAACTAATGGGCTAACATTTATATTCTGAACAGTTCAGAGAGTCAGTGTGATTGAGATGTGAATGAGGTAATGGCATATAAAATATGAAATTAACGTTTTTCTAAGGGCCATCAATAAATATATTTTTAGCACCTTCTTACTGGAAAATCTGGGAGTTTTCCTCAACATGATCAGATTTCATTAAGGCAACAGCACTGGGGGCCTGTCCCTGTAAAGCAAGGCCTGTTTTCCTAATCAACCTCTGTAATAATCATTTCAGAGTTTGCCACTTCAAGGACTTGGAGCCCAACAGAAGATCAACATTATCTCCTTTTGGCAAGAATTTTTTTCTGCTAATTTAAAATTAAAGACTGTTGCTATGATTGTATATGTTGTTATGATCACCAGGGAAGACAGCGATGCAGAGCAGAGAACAATCTGGAGCTGCACCTTTTTCCAGCTTCATTAGACATCGCCCTATTGCAAGGCTGATATATTTGAACATTTAAACTCACAAAGCCCTCTAAGAGAGATATACTGCTCACCAACAAATGAAATCAACTTTTGAACATATTTAGAATTTCTTCTCTCTCTAAATGGATATGGTTTTTACAGTTCTTCAATTGGAATAATGATTTCAAATATTTTGCACAAGTTTCACTGCTGGGGTGTCTACCAGAAGCACTAAACAGCTCAAACCAAACCCTCCTCATTTCTGTCACAATTTCCTGGTATCATCTCCAAAATTCTCTGACTGAAATACCTTCTACTTTTTATATGATAGCCTGATTTAAAGTGCACATGTTTCCTGTTTACACTGAGTACAGTTATAACGGAAATTCAATAAGAAAGTGAATTTCAAAAGAATTAACAGGAGCACTTTTTTCCCCTATGCAAAAGAGAAAAATAATCAGCCTTTCTAACTAAAAAAGCTTGCAAAACTTCATCTGATATAGTAAAAGCAGGTAGAGTAGCTAATGAAGACGAAAATGTCTGGAAACAGAATCAGCGTATTGGTAGGTTCTACCTAACAGCTCAGTGCCTTCCTCAGCTGGTCTGATGTCCCATCGAAGGGTAGGTGAATATCACTTGTGACACTTTTTCTTCTAATTTTCCTCTTCAATCAAGAATAAGGCCTCTCATTCTTAAAGGGTCTTTAATTCAACAGAAAAGAATTAGAGTAGTGGGAAGTTCTGGAGATTTAATTCTCTTCCTGTCTTTTGTTTTCTACCTTCTCAAGGGGCCATGATTGAAAGGTCTGTCATATTGTGAATAATTTGGATCTGGAGGATACCATGTTTTTTCTTGCACAGCTGCAATGGATGTCTATTGGCACCCCAAAAGCAGCATTTCACCTGAATAAATATCAATAAAAACAATTTGGTCTTCATGATTTTCTTTATCATGAGCACATGATAATGCAGGAGGAATAAAATCCAACTCTGATTTCCTTTGCTGTTGGGGAAATAAAAATAGATTTTCAGGTAAGAAGCAAATACCTGACACATCATTAAACGTGGAAACTTTCCTAATGCAACGTGACAGGATGATTTCTCAGCTGAAATCCGTTTACCCCTCCCTTTACTCCTGAACAGCAGTTAACACTATTGAACTGAACAAGTCATATCTGCAATTTTCTTTCTATTGATGAGAGCTTTCTCTCCATAGTGATGTAATTGCTACTCCAGAGAGTGGCTGGGAGCAAAGTGTGGAGTTGGAACGTCCCTGACTGTTGTACCATGCTGCCACAGAGCCCTCAGTGGATGCAGAGGGCTGCAAAGCACATTCCAAGGAGATCAACTTTTATGTGGGAGGCTTGTGGAACACAACTCAGACCAACTGCAGTGAGGAAATGTAGCACAGTGTAGCAATATTTGTTACTTATAGATCACTTTATTATTTTAAAACACCTTATGAATATTGATCATGCAACCTCTTTAGTATCCCATGAGGTGGGATAACACTCCCTGTTAACAATATTGTGTTGGGTTATGTGATCTATAAGTCCACATATATTTGCTAAAGTCCACATAAGATTTGCTAAAGACCTTGAATTCTATTCAGACTTTCATTCTACCTTCAGCTGTATGGAACTGAAGGCCAGAAACTGAAATATATTTAGGTATGCAACTTCCATTGATAGCAGTACAGGTGAGGCAGATAACCTCTGAGAATCTGAAGTCAAATACTTTCAAGACATGCGTTAGATGACAGGACAAGCATTTTGTTTCCCCTTTTCTGTCTCTCAGTATTTTTTCCCAATGGGAAAATTATGTGGCAGCTTTCAAATTATTTTTCATTTATTTATTTTATTTCTGCTGTGCTTCACGTGTTTGATATTGAGGCAAGGTTAATGACATGCAGCTTGCATTTGGAATTGAAAGTGGAGATGTTTAAGGTTGTTCCTAGATCCTGTGGGTATATGGTAGATATTGCCAGAATATACAAGAGATTAAATGATGCTTATCAAAAATCAATGTATACTAATTTTTTCCTATCTGTGCAAATTTGCTGGGTTCACAACACAGTGGAGGTAATGCCTGCATTCCATACATACTAGCTACCCAAATTCAAGGTCAAATCCTAAATTACTTCTTGAGGCAAAACTCTCAGGTAGTTGATTAATGTTTTGGCTGTGGTAGCACGTTAGGTTTCACCTTCTGCAATGATTATATATGAGGCATCACTGAAGGCTTGTATGGAATCAAGGATGCTTGATTGATTCTTTTAATGCCTTTAAGTTGTTTCCATTTAAAAATACTTCTGAAAACTGTAGCTGTAATTAAAGGCAGGACAATGGTTCCCTGTCTCCATAGAGAAGCATAAGATGAATAGCATAAGGTGAAAAGAGACTTCAAATGTGTTTGTCACATTTCGTGGGAGATTTGTAAACTTAATGTGTGCTAAAAAGAGATATGAGAGGAAAAAAAAAAACAACAACCCCAAACCTGTTAACACAGTTAAATACCTGATTAAGCCACAGGGAAACCACAGTCAGAATCTGTTTCTATTGATGATTTCTTGTGTGACTGTTGGTAAATCCTTAATTTTCCCATGCCTCCATGTTCCAGTAGAAAAACAGGCATAAGATCTCATCTTTCTTCAAGAAAGTATTGCTGAATCCAACAGTGATTGTGAGGTATTCACAAACTACATGTAGGGGAGGACAAATAAGATTTTCCTTGACATTTTTTCCCCTCTCATGACTGAGAGCCAGGCTACATCACCCAGGAAATTTATGTATGTCTGGAGGCTCTCCCAGGGCTTGATTTATACTGTGAGTGTGGCTGAGCACAGTGCAAATCTCAGATATGAAGCATATTGACCAAGGAAGCCATTGCAATTGTAGAAAAAATTAACTGCTCTGTTGGAGAGCTCCATAAACCCGTTTGTTATTGCTGTTGGTCCACAGAGCCCCAACTGTCCAGCACAATCTCCTTCTGCCTCTACAGTCTGCTGGGAGCTCAAGAGCTCTTCTGCTGAACAATTAATCTTTTTGGGGTTGAAGTTTCCTGAGTTTTTTAGGGTTTTTTTACTATATAATAGTGCACTTAAAGCAACGCGTCGGGCACTGTTATGCATTTATTTACCATGGTGGGTTAATCTCATCTGGGGAGGTATAGAAACCCAATCATGAGTGCTACAGTATATAAGCTAATTGCCAGGATAAAACCAAATGAATAATTACTTAACTTCAGAATGAGGCCTGGGGGAATTTTTCTTTAATAAAGGTTTAATTCACCAGTGATAATGAATGCAATCTCACATACTACTGAACAACACCATTAGCATAATGGCTAAGATACAAAAACTATAATTAGAACAAAACAGAAATGTTAATTACAGCCACGAAGGTACCCAAGAAAAAGGGAGTTATCCTTTACCTTTCAAATGGGTTCCTGCCTGTGTAGCTTTAGTAATCCCTGCGAATGGGTCATCAATTTTGCTCGAGTGACTGACAGGCAAAAATTAAAAACTGAGGCTGGCTTTGTCTTTTGATTCCAGAGGGGACTGTGATTCACACAGGAGACTTAAACAGTTAGGAGTGCAGGTGAGGGCAGTAGAAACTGCACCTCTAATAACAAAGCTTAAAAATTAAGCTCCCATGTATCCGAATCCCACCCTTCAGTCCCTTTTCGCACAGAGGCAGCCCCATCGTGTCAGCTCAGGAACATGAGATCTCCTCCAAGTTTATTTGCTACCCCCAGGCGTACTTGCTGTGCACAGCACCGTGTTGCTGGATGAGGAAACGTGGGAGCCTCTTGGCTAGGAGCTGCTGGGAAGTTTACTGATAACAAGCAGCTTCATTTCCGGCGCTAACAACAATAACCAAAGCTCTTTGTACATAAAAATTTTCACAAACTCTTATATCTGCCTTAAATGAAACCTGGGAGATGTCCTCATGGAAGAGCACTCCTTTGTGCTGTTTCTGGTGTGCATTTTCTCTAATCTCACGCTACTCAAATATTAAATTTGCAGACTCGAGGACTCAAAAGTTATGAAATATGAGAATGAACATTTATTTTTCCCTCTTACAAGACTCAGTGCATAAAATGGACACCAACTGAATGGGGAGCTATTCAGTTTTTCTTTTTATCTTCATCATTCTGTGTTTGATTCCAGACCTTATTTAGCACACGTCACCAAAACCCTGCACTGAATACAAAATTACCAATTTCTCCATAGGCTTTTTTGTGGTTTTCTCAGCTTTTTTTTTTTTCCTGGTGGTGCTCTCAGCTCTCACTATAATTAATCTATCCTTCCAACACCTCTAAGAAATCATATAATTGAAGCACAGGGAGATGAAGGCCACTTTGCTAAATACTCAGTAATTTGGGTGCCTGCTTTGATACAAATAAGTTCTAATTCACGCAGCAGTACACACATTTAAAATACAGCCCCTATTCACTTGTACTTTAGAGATGAGCATTTAGCATGTCCATAAAGAGGAAATCAGTGAAAACTCTGGTTGAAGAAATCTGCAGATGATCTCATTAAGAACATTGTGATGAAGGCAGGAGAGGAGCTCAGCCCCTCACAGGGGCATTTGGCCACCTGAACCTCGAGACAACCCCTCAACCTGAACAGTTCTGCCTCTTGCATGCTACAGTCTGCAACAAATGGAGGAGGAAACAAAAAGGGTGGGAAGAAAAAAAATAATTAAATAAGAATAATGAAAACCTGAGAAATCAGAGAAATTTTTATTGTGTTTTCTAATTTCCTTTCAAGTTGGAGAACCTGGAGGCAGATGTTGGTGGGAAAAGCTCTTCTACTGTTCACCTAACACCATTGCTATTAAAGCTAATGGAGGCTGACTTCAGTATTTATAGCTGAAGTCCATCACAGTCCAGGCAGGGAATAAACCTGCCTTGTGGTGGATGCAGCCAGCTGACAGGGGGCTGAGAGTAGCTACGAACAGGGCACTTTCACTGATGTCCAGGAGAGAGGTTAGTAAAAGTGCTCACTGCTCTGGAACAGGAAAGTGATCAAAGCCCTGATGCTAAAGCATTGGCCAACCCATCTCAGAGGGAGGAGGCTCAAGGTCCATCTGTTTGAATAGATCTCTCAGCACCTGGCTATACAGGATATGATACCATTCCTGTTTAAGCTCAGCAAAATGTATTCAAGTTTCATTAGATGAACCTGTGGAAAAAAACAAAATCCAGCACCATGATAAGATTTTTAATGCAGTAAACAGGATGCTAGTGTGAGTGGTTGAGGGGCAAGAATCCTGGGCTATGTTTCTGTTCATGTACTTTATGCAGTGACTGTTCAGCATGAAATGTGTAATAACAATGGTTACAGTATGGATCAGTCACCAAATGCCTCTTCTTTCTAGTCTCTATCTTGAAATTCCATGTTCCAGGGAAAAGAAAAACTCAAAAAACGGAAAAGCAGCCAATCAACCAACCAAAACCAAAACCAAACAACAACAAACGCACGCACAAAAAAAACCCAAAAAAACACCAAAAAACCAAACCACCAGACAACCAAAACAAAGTATATTAACTTGATAAAAGGAAAAGCTTATTGTCCATGAAGGCAGTCAAGGAGGGGAAGAGCCTGCCTGGGAAGGTTGTGGCTCTCCCATCCCTGCAGGTTTTCAGGATGATACTGAATTAAATGCAGACCAACCAAACGTGACCTCGCAGTTCAGCCTTTGTTCAGCAGCAGGTGGGACCAGAGGCACCCTGGGGTTCCTTCCAACCTGAATTATTCTCTCTCACAAGAAAAGTGCTTTCACAGGAAAGGTGGTTGGTGGTCTTCCTCGTGAGAGCCTGTGGAAAAAATTAACAGTTAAAGCCATGCCTTAATGGGGACCTCAGAATTACCTGTAACAGAGTAGGAATGCTCAGCAGACAGAGCCCTTCACTCTTACCCATCTGTCTCATTGTTTCACAATGCTAGAAAAGCTATTTACAGGCAATTTCCATGCACAGATTTTGTAATGGACTTTCATTTTTTTTTCTTTTATTTCAGTAATTCTGTTTTTGAAGACCTGTTAGCCTTACTAGACAACAAGAATATATCTGTCTAAGCTGATTTTTACATTTCAGAAAATACTAGTTTTTAATTTTGGACAGAAATTACCTATTAGCCTAAACTGCCCACTCCATCAGAATCCTGTGCAACTTTAACAGATTTCAATTCACTCTGTTTAAATTATGATGCACAAAGCTAAACAATCTTCTCATATGAATTTGTCTTTCATGCAAAGTAAGGTTTTCTGGAAAAAAAATGCTGTAAAACTAACAAAAAAGAACAAAGGAACAGCTGTAAGTCAAGAGTTCTTATGCCAACACACTGTTCAGCTGGGTTCCACATTCATTTCCATCCCCCACATCATGCTGATTACAAACTTAGATGCAGTTCTAATGTTTTCATTTAATTCATTTTTTTCCATATTTTAAATTCATTGTATTTAGCGAGCATTCAGTTTGAAACATGCACTATCAAAAGAAACCCCCACAGGTGCGGGGAATTTGAATAATCAGGTCCACATGATCCCTGAACCTCAATCCACTGAAGTCTCCCCGGGACCATTTAAAATGTGCAAAGGAAACAAATGTCCAAATTACTCTAAGCAATCGAGAGATAAGAGATTAAATAAGGTAGATGATTAAAATATTGATACTTTTATTACAGTAAGGCCTTCAGTCCCCCCCCTCCAGGGATACTGGCTCTATTGTGCCAGGCATTGTACAGGTACACAGGATGGTGCTCTGCCCAGGGGGATTTACAGTCCAAACCTGGATTTCATCAACATCCATCTTGTAACATCAGGACAGGATTAGTCAAAACTGAGTGATGGAAACAAACAAAAATATGAAATAGCTATTCAGGTTGCCCAGTAAGACTGTGGCAGAATTGGGCACAATTCCCAAGGCTCTACAGTTCTGGTTTTGTGTTCTGCTTCCCAGACCTGACCATAAAATAATCTATTTGTGTGTTCTTCTGTCATCCAGAGCAGTTCAGTGCTGGCTGGCTGCACCACCTTTTCCAGCTTTGTAGGTGCTTCAGTTTTCCTCAAACTATTGCCATGTGTCACAATTACTCATGTTGCTGGATTCTCTGCAATGCCTCTTAATTTTAGTTGGTTTTTTTTTTACTTTCCCCTTCTTTATTTTGCAAAAGTTCTCAAATTCACATTTTGACCCACCATTAACTAGCAGAGTCCTCTAAGGCTGACTGCTATATCCCAAAGACAAGGAACAAATAGAGATATGCAGAATGAACAATGTAGTGCACAATCTCAATAAATTCACCTTCTGTGCTCACACTGCACAATCCATTTGATATATTGTTGAAATATAGCCAATGACTGAATATAGCCCAAAGAGCTGAAGGACAGCTTTCTCCTAAAAACTGGCATAGTCTGGAGAAAAAAAAAAAAGATAAGGCATAAAGGAAAACTTGTGATGTACTTAAAGCCTTCAATTCTATCCTTTGCATGTTGTAGGACATACATGCTGATGCAGTGTTGGAGATACAGCACTGGGAAATCCTGCATTCCTACATTACACACCTGACTGACACCTGGGAAGGGGACTGTTCAAGCAGTTTCTCTTGACAGCTTTATCAATGGGCCTGAAAGCACTCACAGTTTCATATCTTTCAGGAATGTACACTCAAATCTGATTATTTTGTGTAACAGCACTTTTTATCTATTTTCCTTCTAACTGAAAATTCCACTTACTGAGATGGGTGCAAAAGAGAAAGACTCTGCTACATGATAACAAATAAGATGTTGATTACTCCAAGGAATGAAGACTTTTAGAGCAAGGCCTGCTTTATTGAGGTGAAGAAATTTCATGCAACCCAATCCTTTGCTATCAACTCAAGTCTTTACAAGTGAAAATACCTAGAAGAGGTTTATTCAAACCAAATTCGAACCAGAAGTCATCTGCATAATGTACACGTCCTTCTCTGCATCCATATGAGAGGCAAAAAATAGCAGAGATACTGAAAAATACCTGCTGATACATCATGTTCCTTATTTATCAGGAGAGTTTCTTTAGATATGGCTAAACCACTACTTTTTATTTGGTGAATGGTTGCAATATATCCAATGACTGAACACAGCTCACACCCAGTTTGCCTGTAATGCAACTAATAACTCTCTTTTTTGCAGGGTAAGTAAGAACCCAAACAGCTAATTTCCTCACCCTCTACCTGGAAGCCAGGATATATCTATTGGTTCCTAACTATGTCAGGCTGTTGCCATTTTTATTTACTCAATATGCTGAAAAAATTCCATTACACTGTATATTTTGTTGCAACTTCTTAGACTTTTACAGCACTTTTTGTTTGGGGATTCAGGAGGGAGAGTTAGATTGGCGAGGATGTTTGGATCTGAATTATTTCATGAGAGCAAGAATAGGAAACCATGATTCCTCTCTTATCTCTACATTTATTTTATTATACAAGACATTTTCCTTGACTCCATACTAGGCTCTTTCAAAAATCTGCCATGTTCTGAGACATGGGTTTAAAAGCCTAAACTTAGGCTCTCAAATCTGAAATGTATTTGCCTGCAGGGTGCCAAAGCTCAAATTCACCCTTCATATCAGAGAGTGCTGTTTCTCTGGCTTCACTTTCACCATCAATGAATAAGTTTATTCAGTCTCGAGAATGTACTTTACCACCTGTCAACACCATTTTTTGGTTGTGATGTTTTTATAATGAAGCTTTACCACCTTCCACTAATTTCCAAGTGAGCCCGACCTTCTCCTAGAACAAGCAAAAGCTTTACAATTAGCTGGTGTTGGTTTGTTCCTTTTCAGCAATGTATCTTGCATCTACACTGATTGCTGGGCTTTGGAAAGAGACTGAACATGTATTTATTGACTAATCAAAAATACAGTAAAAGTAGAAAGACACAGCAATATTTAAAATCTAGCTGATTACCCTTTGGTGGCAGATGACTAACAGCTTACCTCAGCAAAGCAAAAATTGCTGCCAAAGGTTTCTTCATAGAAATAATCCTTATTTATTATCCAAGTTCACAGCTGTATACACTGCAGGCAGTAACTAAAAACACTTAAAAAGCACGATGCTAAAAAAACAAACCCCAAGCTTACGTGACCATGATGCTTATTAAAGGTCCAATTCTTCCTCATTAAAACCAACAGGAGGGGCCCTGCCAATGATTTTAGTGGTAAAGGAAGTCATCTCAGGGAAAATATTCAAAGTCATAAAGCTGCATTCTGCTCATTAGCAGTAAATGTGTGATTCTCTCTGGCATGAACATGGAAAGTGCTAAACAGCTCCAAGAGTTCTCAGGTTACTCAATAATCTCCTTTTTGAAATAATGGGACAACAATAAAAGCAATTTTCTGCCCCCCATGTACACATGCAGCCACAGCTGTCTGAACCCTAGTATTTCTTTCAGAAAAAAGTGATTATACACAGCTGTTGTAATAGTTCTTTTGGGGCTCATTCAGCAAAGTTTACATGGAACATTATTTTTATAAGACTTATTAAAACCTTAACTATTATTACTAATCACTATTCAGTTTGGTGAAATGTATGGAATAAGACCAGATGAAGAGTGAATTAACATTTACTAAGCAATTCAACCACTTTACATTGTTTGCTTGGAGGGAAGAATACAAGGAAATAATCTACTATTCCTCTCCTGTCATGCATTCCATCTTCCCCTCACACAGGTTTATTTGTCCTTCCTGAGCCGCTCTCTGCAACGTTTTCATACAGTTAGCAGGAGCCAAATATGAAACTGAGCATGGCTAGGTGACAAAATACCAGCCATTAATTCGAAACAAACTGAAATGAGGTGGAATCAAACAGATTCTCCCCCTTTCTTCTTGTATCACAACTGAAGGAAATAATTGCCTTTAGACAAAAAGATGTGATCCCACTTTTCCTGATACACGGTTGGAGAAGGATGCTGCAGTGGCAGCTGTGTGGTTCAGCAGTCAGACCTCAGCATTGCTCCAAAGGGTGAAAGGTGGGAGCAGTAATGAATAATGTAATAAAAAAAAGTCCCCTTGCACCCTGCACAGAGCCTGGGGCCCTGTCAGGACTGGAAAGAGGACTCTGACTTTGAAGATCACCTGCCAGAGCCAGCAAGACAGAGAAGAATGAAAACCTGGGGAGCCTGTATGAGGAAACAAGCCTCCGACATGAACTAAAGAACTCGGCAGATTGAGTAGGGGAAAAAAAATTAGTATAAGGAAAATGTGTGGGACACCTTTGTCAGTCCTTTGAGGTTAAAGCTGGTGAAAGCCCAAGAGCTTCTGTGCCATAAGGTCTCCCAAAAAGAGAGCCATCTGAGGGCGTAGCTGATGACTCAGTCTGCTCAGAGAGCCCACAGAGACCTCTGAATGAATTAGTGGGCTGACATACATCATGCAGCATTACCAGCTCAGCTTCCAGAAACATGATGAGATTCGTGTTAAATCTGGACTAATTATCCATGTCTCCAAGCAAGGCTAATTAGTTCAGGTTCCACATGTGTGCTGACACAGTGGTATTGTCCTGGCTGAAGAGCTAACCCTGCAGTGCTACAAACTAAATTCCATCACACAACAAGAGCAGCCCCTAAAGTAACAAACACAAGACATTTAAAATTTTACGAGTCCAAACTAGTGCTCTAACCCATTCTGAAAAAAACCCAGCAATTGGTGCTGGTTATGAATGAGAGGTTCCCTGTGCTTACACCACACCCATCCAGTTCTCCATCAGAGAATTTGTATATAACCATTGCTGGGATCAGGTCCCTAGCCAGAAACCTTCTGGCATCCTGGCAATGAATTTACTGGGATCCCTGAGGCAGTGGGAAAGCTGAGCAACCAGGAGTCCTTCAATCCAGTGCTTTTTCCTACAAATTTTCTAGTTCAGGTCTTCTTTTAGCACATTTTTTTCTGTTCTCTTCATTATGTTTATAACGGTCAAAACGTCATTCAGTCCCACAACTCAGTATGTTGCATTAACAGCTGGAAAATGCTGTCCAGATGTTTAAGGCAGTTTTCAGACCTTGTGTTCACACCTCTTATGAACCACTAACTTCCTTACTTTCTTTCCCAGGAAGCCACTGATGAACCCTAACAAGGGCTGGCAGTTGCCTATACAACAGCATTATACTTGGAAAATGTGAATATGCCAGGGATTTTCAACCATTCCAATTCATCCCCTAGTTACTCCAGTTACATTCTTTTGTATATTTTTTGTATTTGTATTTTTTATGTATTTTTTTGCATGGTTTTGTATACCTAGGGTTTAAAGGGTTGTGATTTCTGCTGTATAAGTAATTCTTCACCTAGAATGTATGATTCTTTTTTGTATTCAGTTTTACTGCGCCTAAATCACAGAAACACGGGATGGTCTGGGTTGGAATAAATTAATTAAGATCATCTCATGCCAATGCCCCAGCCACAGGCAAGGACACCTTCCACTAGACCAGGTTGCTCAGAGCCCTGTCCAGCCTGGCCATGAACATTTCCATGGATGGGACATCTACAACACTGGAAAACCTGTGCCCGTGCCCCACCACCCACCCAGCAAATAATTTCTTCCTAATATCCAAGCTGAACCTAACCTCTCTCAGTTTAAAACCATTCCTCCTTGTCCTGTCACTTCTTGCCCTTGCGAATAGACTTCCGTCTTTCTTATAGGCTCCCTTCAGGTACTGGGAGGCTGATATGCAAGAGTCAGCTCAGGTAAAGAGTACTTTTTTAGGTTGCAGGATAGATATACAAAAAAGAATCCCAAATTCCTGAAGGGGAAAACACACCTATTGATTGTTGAAGTAATTCTGAGACTGATTTATTTTCCAGTAGAATTCTGGACTACAAAGCATCTACATTGTAACTGTATTGCTTAGCAGGCATTTCAAATATATATGTTTTCTTTAAAGGTAAGTATGTATAAACAAAAGGACTCTGTGAGAGTAAATTCATATTTGCCTATTCTCTCATTATAAATTATGTGATCTTTCCAAATAGAAGCACTAGAATAATTAAACTAATTTTCAAAAATTATTCTAGTATATTCAATTACAGTTTTTAATTATTTTGGAGAAATAATTCACAGTGTTAATGAAAGAGACAGTAGTTAGAATCATGGCAGAGTATGGGTTTCATGTCTCTGCATTCCATAAGCCTTATTAGAAATGTAAATCAAATATTTGATGAATACTAAGAGTCTATTGGGACATTAAAATGAATATTACCATTGTGACTCTGAGAATCAGGTTGAAGTATAACAGAAGTCAGTTAAGGTAAGTGGATTTCGATGCCAAAGGGAACATTAGCTGTTTTATAGAGGCCTCTAGAGTATCACCAGGTATTAAATGTGAAAAAATAGATGTTTAAATAACACTCAGGTTGTGACATGAACCAACAAAAGACACTAGAATTTCAAAGTTTCAGCTATTACTTCATATATATTGACCTCATCTCCCGTGTAAAATTAACTGAGGACAGCAGGATGATGGGGAACATATAGATGGCATAGGGGAGTTGACTCCAAGTCTCCCAATTCAATATTCCCTAATCATCCACTATCAGTTAATGAGAACTTTTGACGGTTTTTGGAGACAGAAAGGTCTAATGCTGGCCCTGGCACACACCTTAAAATATGACTTTGTATTCAATGTGCAGTAAAACCATCCAAAACTCACCATATTCTACAAAGGGCATTTTGGTAGCCTCAGAAATTGAACAGCTCTCAGCAATTAAGCCACTTCTACATATTTATAGCTAATATAATGTATAGTATTTTGAAAACTGTACAAGCTGAAATGTATTCTTTCTAGGAGATACCACATATTGGAGAAGGGGTAAATGGGAAACAAATAAGAGCTGCTTCTCCTAAGCCAAGAAGCAAAGGGTTGGTCAGGGAAACAGCTATTACACATTTTATTCCATCTCAGTCTACCCACAAAGCACTGTATTCCATTATTTTAATGAATTTTTAAGCAGTTATCTACCTCTGCTTTACGTTCATTTGAAGGGAAGGAGGAGTTACAGCAGCTAGGGAAAAAAGTATAAAAATTCTGTGTCTTGCTCTACCACATCCTAAGTGAGATACACAAACAAACATGACTGGTATTCTTGGGGTGAAGAGATAACTGTGTGCCTTCAAATTTGTGCAGCCTATGGTGAAATCTGAAGAGAAACTGTAAATAAATGCATATTTGTATTTGACAGAACCAAGGTTATGAAGAGTGATCCCCTAAACTTATGGAAATTTCTACACTTGAAACAGTTAGAAGATAAGGTCTATGCCAAATTTTTCACTATTTGAATTAAATTTCCTGCAGGTGATAGTGCTTGGGAAGTTTTAATCATAAGTGGGCTGAACTTGAAAGAAAAAAAGAATTTCATATTGTTCTAAATTGAACTTTTGTACATCTTGTACCTAGCAAACTCTATTTACTTACTTACTACTCATATTCAGACAATTTTGGGTAGTTATCTCCATTTTCCACATTTTAGCCTTTCCCTGTCATTTCTATAATTATATCTGTGGCCAGTACATTTCATGATCTATTATGTTAAGGTATCACTGAAAATATATTTAAAAACAGAAAATGTAGATGCAGATTTCCTTTGCTTGATGTAGTGCTCAAGATACTTCATCTTCAAGGGAAAGGAAGAACCAGTGTAATAGCACTTCCCCCCCGCCCCCCGCC
>VWZU01019072.1:296308-352764 GCA_013397095.1 Sterrhoptilus dennistouni
TACAGAAGTTCTGAAAAAGGCAGTGCTCAAACCATCAATAAAACAGAGTATTGCCAAAATATTTTCCCATTTTAGATTGCCAGTTTTCTCTTTGACCTCGAAATATGGATAAAAATGATAAAACTTCATAAGATAAAGAATTTTCCAGGGACTTTGCTGCAATTTTTTCTACAGAACCTAATGGAGTGGAGCATAAGTGAATCTGTGTAATGCTCATGGTCCTCTTTTTTTTCCAGGATACAGATATTTAATTTCAAATTATAAGGGTTTTACCTAGACCCTTTCTGTTCCATTCAAATAGCCTTCCACTACTAGAAAAACCAAATAGCAAAAGCAGATTTAGTAACTGTATTCATTCTGTTAGTGTAAAACTTTCAACTTAATTTTGACAGAGATTCAGTCATGAACCGTTTCAAAATAGGGATATAAGTGACTTAAGTCATTATTTAATTACTTTCACACAAATATTTAACTCAGTGTGACAGCATTATGCCAACACTTAAATGGAAGTTGTTCTCATGTCTCTAATTCTATGACTAAGACAATTATTTGGAATGATGAGCTTAATTCACATCAGTTTTTCTATTGGTGTCACTGGCCTCTGGTTTAAACAGTGCAAGCAAGGCCCTGTCTGTATATTTAGAAGACTTAATCATTTATTCTGGAATGTTTTCTAACGAAAGAACTGTAGCCATTATTGCATGTTTTTGGATAAGAAACTAGCATAACTAGGACATAGGAAATAGTATTTGCTTTTTTCATTTAACAAGAAACATTTATTGATACACAAATGCAGAAATCCACCATTTTCCACAGCTTTTTAAGTGGCAAAAATATATTAACTGCAGTTTCTTCCCTACAGTGTTGCTGACTTTCTTTAAGAGAGTGTAGACTATTGATGGGTATTCTACAGTATTCAGTCATCCACCACACAGAGATTTATTAGATGCTGTCTTAGCTACAGCAGGGAGACATCTTGGATCTTATCTTCCACATCTGTTCTAGAGGCTTTGTTTCAAGAAGTTGGATGGTTATCACAAAGGCATCTAATGCTCGAGGTGCTGTTTCCAACAGATACACAACTTTCAGCACAACTTAAAGAAATTAGAGTAATAATCCATGACCCAAAGGTGAAAACTCCAGCAATGATGGTCATGATGAGAGATGTCCCCTTCTTGCTGGGTGACAGAGAAAATCAGCAATAATACACTAAACCTCAGTTTCAGATAGAATAGCAGAACTGAGACCACTGTAATCCCAGCAAAACAAACAATAGGAAACCTAGAGGTTACTCATCCTCAAAACTGACAGCCAAGTCTGCTTTCTTTAGGAGAACACAAATACTGGTGGCCAAATCCCACAGTGCTAGAAGGACTGGTAATTCTCTAGGGGAGTTACGAAGACAATATTTCATGTTTATTTTGATCAAGCAGGTATAACAGTTGATAACAAGACAAGTATTCAATGCTTTTGCTGAATAGAATGCAAAACATAATTTAGAGGAAGATGAAATAATTATTCACTAGATCAAGTAATACTACTTCATATAGAGTTACTACAACAGAATGCAAAAAGATCATAATCCAAAAGGGAAAAAAAAAAAGCTCTTGATAAGTCTTGATACACAGAATGCTTAAATTATAGAATTCATGTAACTATAGGGCACACTAATTAGATTTTTTGTAGCATTATTAAATCAAGAGGCAGAATCTTAACCTATAAAATATTCTTCTGGACATGACCTTAAAGGAAATGGTTTAAATGAAAACCAATTGTTGATATCCCAAATGGTTGATGGGATGATTTTGCAAAAAAATTTGCTATAGAAGTTGGGATTTTGTTTTATTTTACATTTGAAGGGTGGATTTATAGAGGGCTGTTGTACAGAAAAAATAGAAACATACTATGTAAATCAAATGGTTGATTTATTTTATGCCATATACTTCATAGAAATTGCTGTTACTCAAGTAACTTAGGTAGCAGCATAAAGCAAAGACTCCCTTTGCTGAAGGAAGGAGAAAAGTAAACAAACTGTCAAGATGACAGCATATAACAATCCTGTTATTTTAAATATAAAGTTGTATAGACAAATTTTACAGTTAAAAACATTTCATTACAAATAGTAGTTTTTCCATTTTACAGCATGAAAGGGCTTTTTTGTCACTTCTTTCAACTGAAAAAAAATAATCCATGTAATAGCATAATCAGCAAAGTAATTTCAACAGAGCAAAGACCCTGTGGTCCAGCTTTTGTAACTATGAAAAAAATTTGAGTGTTTTATTACCAATAGAGTGAAATTTGCCTAAAATGCATCAAATAATCAAAACCTAATGGGAAAAAAACCCACAAAACAATATTAATATTTTACGATTCTATTCAAGAATTTAGGTAAATTCACTGGCAAATATTTTGCTTCAGATAAAGGAAGTTGGATTTTGTTGAAAAACTCTTCTATCTAATCAATCTCTTGCACATATTCCCTATTGCAAGAAAGAATTCAAGGACCTTTTTTTGTGAGTTCAAAAAAAGTTTTTTCTGGTTCAACAGGCAACAAGAAGTTGAGAACGTGTGTGTTAGGTAAGTTTCTGGAGGAATGGACTAAGCATGAGTGTGTATGCGAACACATGTAAAAGACATTTTAAAAATTCAGCTGCCCCTTAGGAAGCACCTATTTGTTCAGTATGGGAATAAGAATCAGTTAGAAGTCAGTTTTAAATAACTCAGCCTAAATTTATAGCACCAATTCAGTATACAAGAAGAAACAAATAACTTTAACTGTTCTTTATTTCTCCATTTAGGAAATGAGAATAATATATACTAACCTACAACATAGTATGAGAAATATCACTGAACTTTCAAAGTATGGCTAAAAATTGCTGAAAGAGAGATGACACTCTATAATAATCCATAGAGCAATACATTAACTGGATATTAGAATGATCCTCTCTTCACAGTTATCAAGAAAGATGTTTAAACTCTTTACATTTATTGCCTTGTCAAGGCATCTTTGAGTATGGGAACTTGTGATTATTCACTTTTCCTGCTGCTAACAAGGGATTTCTTTCACAGGTTTTTTCTATTTGTTTTTTTTTAATTTCAAGACTTATTATGCAAAATTTCATCTCTCATATTCTACATGTACTAGAAATACATATCCATGTACCTGTGTAGGTGCATTGTACTGTGCATGTGCTGAAATATAAAATATAAGTATGACAAAGGTCATTTTAATAGGTGTCGTAGTTGAATCAATTTGTATGGTCCATCTCTTTGCAGCCAGCAAGTTCTTCAAACTTTTGAAACCTAATATATATCTTTCTGACCAAGAATACTGCAATGTAAATATTTTCATGTACTGTTGAAGAATAAACCTTCTTGAAACATGTAAATGACATATTTCTGGCAAGGAATTGTGAGCATTTAATTTCTCTCCCACATGTTGCTCTTGTACTCTGGAATTTGTGAATCTCTTAACAGCTACCAAACCTTTAGGCTCATATTTTCTGCTGACTAATTTTTTCTTACTACAGATCAAAATATCCTACTTAGAGGGTGGATAAATACTTTCCTGTCAAAACTGAGGTGAAATACAAAGTGAGGTCTCAGAGAGGTCTGTCCTAAGTCCGGTTCTCTTCAACATTTTCGTTAATGACTACAAAGATAATGGAATGGAGAAGTCACTTTATAGAGCTTGTAGGTGACACCATGCTGGAAGCACTTACAAGCACTTTACAGGAGAGCAGTCAAACTCAAAATTGTCTTGATAAATGGGAAAAATGGCCCAAAGTCAATAACAGGAAGTTCAATTCAAAGACAAGTGCAAAGTAGTAAACTTGGAAAGAAATACTCAAATGCCAAAAAATGGGGAAAACTCTCTAGGCAGCAGGAAAGATTTGTGCTATAGAGAACAACCATCAGAAAGAGCAGTCAACAACACAACTGCAAAAAAAGCAAGTGTCATCCTGAGGTGTTTCAACTGATATGCTGCTATCCAAGTATGTGAAGTGATGAACATGTTCTATCAGCTCTGGTGAGCCCTAAAGAGCAGTTCCTCCAATTAAGGGGCTAAAGTCAAATTCTACATGAAAACAAGTTTTAAATGCTAGTGCCATTAAGACACAAGGGGAATGCAAATGCAAAATACACAAAGCAGCATTATAGTTATTTGTTAACCATTTCAGCGTGGCACATATGCTAATTTACTTATTCCTTTAAAAATCTGTTAAGATGTGTGCATTATCATATCAAAGGAATGAATTACACTTACTATTGCATGAAATATATTAGCAGACAGAAACACTAATGCTTATATAAAAATACAAATTCCCTGTAGTGGCATTAATGAAAACACAAAATGCCAGGTGGAAAAGGATCTGGCATGGTCAATCAGAGAATCATGGACTGGTGGAATGGTTTAGGTTTGAAGTGACCTTTAAAGGTCATCTAGTCCATCACCTTTGCCATAAGCAGGGACCTCTTCAGCTGGATCAAGTCATGCAGTGACTCATCCAACCTGATCTTGGATGTTTCCAGGGATGGGGTATCTCCTACCTCTCTGGACAACCTATTCCAGTCTTTCACCACCCTCATTGTAAAAAGAGCTTCCTCCTTGTATTTAATATAAATTGACCCTCTTTCAGTTTAAAACCATTACTCCTTGTCCTGTCACAATAGGCCCGGTACAAAGTTTGTCTCCATCTTTTTTGTAGACTCCCTTCAAGTGCTGAAAGGTTGTAATGAGAAATCTCCTTCTGGGCATGGGAAAGCCCATATGGCTAAAGGACAAGGCAGGAAATTTGGTCAAGCCACCCTATTGCAGTGACCCTAAATGGTGTAATTGGAAAAAGGAGGAAAAGAAACCATCCTAAGCTTCAGTAAGGGGGTAATACCCCACAGATTTGAGATAATCCCTTGTAATGAAAAATACTGGTCCAAGAGAGGTCCTTTCTCCCTGATATTCAGTCAGACGGTCCCAGAAGCAAACTTCTCTGTTTCCACTACTGGCCATAAGTTGATGGAAGCCAGCTGTGCTTCCCACTCACAACCTGCCGCTGGATTCTCTGTGACAAGAATAATCCTTCTTGTATTTGGGGGTTGGGAGAGGCAGCTGGTGTAGAAAACTAGTCAAATGTAAGGATATGTACCCCATGTACAGATGTAGAGAAGATCCATCCTTTAAATTTAAACATTCCGCATCTTTCTTTAGAGCAGATTTGATGCTGCACCATTATGTGTACAATCTGTAAGTGTAAGGATAGTGCTCAAGAGCCCTAGGCACAGGACAAGACCCTCGGTGCCAGATTCTAACACTTGGAACAAAAAGCAAGTCCAAGATTTTATAGGTTAGGTATGGCAGGAAGAAAGCACAGGAGAATGAAAAAAAAAGAGACAGCATCAGCCTGGATGACAGGCAGCAGTGTCAGAACACTGCTTGTTCAACTGTTGTCAACTATTCTACAGACATTGTAGCAAAAGAGAATTTTAAGGAGGAAGTTTACTTTTCAGGTGGTTGTTCTTACATAGAGTTTTAGATTAATTCTAAATGGGATATAAAATATGAATGGATCTGAAAAAACTCTTTTCATCAATTAAGTAGGATATTTGTTTTGTTTAGTTCTCAAATTATTATCAAAACATCTTAATAAAGCCATAATGATATTTTAGAATATTATTAATAAGGCCATAATGGTGCTTTGGAATATTATTACTGTCAATAAGAAATAACATTTTAACCATGTTTAAAGCAGGGTTGGTGACTGGACTAGGGTACTGGCCTGTGTGGGTAACCCAAACTGCATTTTCTGTTTCTATTTGCCACCCTCAGGAGGAGCATAGTGACCATGAGCAAAGAGGAAAATACTCAAGCAAATTAAGTTCTTAAGCACGAATTCTATCTTGCTTTAAAAAGGAAACAACAAAAAGAGAAACACAGGCTTTTCTTTGTATATATGTGGAAGGTTAGAACAAGCATTGATTAGATGGGTTTTGCATCCAGCAGGGATGTTGCATGCTTGTTGACAAACGTTCCAGATGTTGTGGGAGTTCTTTAACCTTTTAAACTCAGATTAATCTGTAATTCTTTTGGGAGAGGATCAGCAGTCAAGGAGAAGGGTATACTCTGTGTATTTTATTTCCTTTTGCTGCAGTTGACAGTGAATGACCCACAGTCTTAAAGACCTGAAGGAATCATTAGACAGATTTGCATTTAGCCTTGATCCAGAAGCCATTATGAAGGAAATGCAAAGCTTTACAATAGCTCTATTAAGACATTTTATTAATGCATCTATTCATTATCACTAACTCTTGCAGAGTTCTTACACAGTGGAATTCAAATTTCTTGATGTTATATTTGGCTTAAATGGTCATAAGGATAACCTTCATCTCCCTCAGGCCTCATTACTGCAGAGGTGTGGAGAACATTATTAAACAACAGTAGAATGCAAGAAACTCCTGAGTATTGTGTTCTGCCAGATGCATGAGAGCTATTACACCTTTGTTCCTACTACAGTATGCACAGCTTTCTGCTGCTTGTCCTTTAAGAGTTTGTTTAATGAAAAATAAACAGTTTTAGGAGGCAATTTTCTGCCAGTGATGCAGGAAGCATATTTTTCTTCAGAATGTGCAGGGTACTCAACACAGAGGGGTCCTGCTCTATAAATAAGGCTTTCCTGGCATAACTGCAGCAAAAATTGCTGTTAGGTGTTGTTTATTTAACAATTTATGCATATTTACACCTGTAAACCACAGTAGAGGAAGAACTGAGAGAGAAAATAACTGCAGGGTGCATTGGTGAGAGCTGCAGTCAGCCAGTGCCATTTCTGAGCTGAACCTCCAAAACCATGAGAGCTTTCCAAAAGTCCCAGCAACAGGCACCAGTTGCCATGGAATTGCCAGTGGGACTGAAAACTGATGAAGGTTCAGCAGGTGTCAAGCCCTGAACCACAGGTTGTGACAAGGGACTGCTCGAACATCCTCTGTCAGCTTCATGCTAAGAACCAAATCCTGGGGACCTCCTGCATCTCTCCTGCCTGTCTGCAGCTTGAGAGGGAATTGGCATTGACCCTAATGAGGATACCTTGCTTTGAGATGTCTCTTAGAGATCATTGTTTGCACTCTCATTTGTTGTTTCAGTTCAAGCCAGACCAGTCTGCAACCTAAAAGCTCCTATAAAAACCTTGCCTCCCACTAATATGTGAGTAAATTAAAATAAATGAAAAATCTGGGCACTTCTGTGCTTAAATGAAGAGATGGTTTACTGCCTCCCTGCAAATACAGAAAAACCTACAATGAGGCAAGGCCAACATAAATTGAGATGGCTTAAAGGCAATGATTCAAATTCTATGCAATATTGCATATTCTTAGCCTAAACACAAGATATTTTGTGTAAATATAGGACTAGATAACAAGATCATAAACACAAAGATGAAAAAATATGGATTTTAGTAGAGGCAACTCCAAAGGGCCAATTGCAGAGAAAATCCTTACTGTATTTACATGCTATTTGAAAACAATCCAATTATTAGGGTTCTGCAACTGTGAACAGTTTGCCTTCACAACATATAAACAGCTACAACTACTTCCCCAATCCAGTCCCAACCATCATTAATAGCAGCAATTGCAGTGACTGCAGAATACAGTAAATACCAAGATACTATGGCTGGACTCTTCAGCAAATATAGGAGTGAAATAACTAGCACTCCCAACACCTAATCTCCAGGCATGCATGGTTCCTCTGAACTCAGTGTAAAGTTTTACCTGAACAGAACATGCAGCACTTTGGATCAGCCAGAGGAGAAAAAAAGGTATGTTTAAACATAGGCTACAGTACTGCTTTCCAAAAAACGCTTAAAGAAATATTGTTCATTACGATTAGCTACGATGTCAATGAATGCTTCAAAGAATTTGGCATTAAAAAAATGATTGGTTCATTACCTCTATTTTTCCTGTTATATTCAAACAAAGTACAGCAGGGCATTGTCCTGACTGCATAGTGCATGGTATTCTGCTTTTCAACAGCAGAATGGTGTAGCAGCACAAATTGTCTTGAAATATGATGAAATAGTGCCATTACTTGTGTATGAAATCTCAAAATCAGTGCACTACGCGACCTTAATTTTAATTGGCTTTTTCACAAAGCCAGCAGCTAAACCTCACCACTGATGGAAATTCATTCAATTATTTCTGGGCAGTTCCTAACTCCTCAGCCAGCAATGTGTTAGGTACTAGTACAGTCACTGATTTTCCCTTACACTATGGGGAACAGGATATGTATATATACATCTAGAGAATCATCTGTGGTTACATTCATCTGAGCTAAAGGAAGCTCCCTTGGCTTCCCAGAAGCTGAAAAGCAGATTTCATAAGGAAATCACAGATATGTTTGTCTGTATAAGCCTCCTTTCAGGACTCCTGAGTCCACTCCAAGTATCATTCTCCTTCCTCTTCATTTCCTGACAGTGCCATTATTATAGCCTGTCTTGGGCAAATTATTGTACCAGCTCTGCTTGTACAAACACAGAGACTCAAAATAGTGTGTTGAGTACAGCATCATATATTCTCTTTTTTTTTTTTAACTCCACCTATTTTTTCTCATGCACAGTTCACGGTATTTTCTAACAGTCTTCTTTCCTATTTTGGCAGCAAGATCTTTATTATTTAATGATGACAATCATCCTTTTCCTACAAATATTATGGTTTCATTCTGATAATTTTACTACCTTCAGTGTCTAACCTTTACAAAAAATAAGCAGATCCTTTTTAAATTATGAATGACACTGATGTAATTAAAACTCACAAAAGAATATGTAAAATTAAAAATCTTCAAGCTTTTCCTGTTTATATTATTATTAGCCAAAGACAACATTCATTCACAACTGAAAATGGAGAATAAACAGGACATTTAACATCTGTGCACAACTTTTTCAGTATTGTCTAGTCAATTAAAAAAAAAAAGGAAAAGTAAAGTAAAGAAAAGAAAAGAACAGCAAAACCAGTAAGAAAGAGTAAAATGAGATGGGAAACTTTTTAAGAGGTCTGAATTTTTTTGACCTGTGTTCAGACTAAATAGCCACATGTTCCCTTTCCTTGTTTTAGTCTTCCCTGGATCATTCCATGGCCATGCAGGATGAAAAAGCTCAGGAACTATCAGTAGATCTCTCCACCATTCTACCTAGACACATAAACCTCTTCTCTCTTATCTTTCCACTCCTGAACAGGCGGGCTGATGGTATGGAATGCTTTTGCATCAGAATATGATTACATCAAATCAGTATTCAGGGAATCCAAACATCAACCAGTTGCTGTGTCTCTCTCAAGCAATTTAGCAAGGTTTCACTGTGCTCATAACTTGTCTTCAGAAATAATGACATTTATATTCTAGAATTGAGGAAGAGAGGCACTTTGCAGATAAGTGGAATTTATTCAAAATGCTTCCATGTTAAAAACCACTTTATGGGTGCCCTTTAGACTCAGGCACATCTCCATGTTTCAGCAATTATTCATCACTTACATGTTCACAATTTAGAAGAGTTTTAAAATCAAAATACATTAGAAGCCTACACTGCCTCAAATGGTCGAACAAGTCTTGATAGCACTTCACACTTAAGAGACTCTAAATAAATTAAATAAAGACTAGGGAAGCATGAACCTTTCCTGGTGTGTCTGTGAACACAGTGAAAAGTAGCAATAGTCTCCCAAATCTAGGATATAAGGCAAAAATCTGTCTCACAGTCACAAAATCTCCTGTTACCATAGTGATGGGGACTGAGCAAACGACTAAAAATACCTGGTCTCATTCACACTGTCTTAGGAATGCGACCTAAATGGCACGTGTTAGGTGGTTTTCCTTGAGAAATTGATGGCATTTACGAGGAGTCAACACTGGAAAGCAAGTCCCATGTGTGGTCAGGCACTCAAAGAGACCATCTTTTCAAAGATGCAGCTTGGAAAGAAAGCTCTCTGGGAAAAAGCATGCGAAGAACTATGATCAAGAGAAACCACATGTAGGTCATTTACAAGTCAAAAGAATCAATTACATGTGGGTTTCTCTCACTAAATAAAGTTGGACTTTAAAAGCATTCTTTGGAGCTGCTAATACATAAAATTAACCATAACCTCCAAAGAAGAACAGTGTCCACAAGAATCCCCCAACTGTGACTGTCAAAGTTAGGACAATTCATGTTTAGTCTAGCTTTGGTTCACAACACCAACATATGTCACTACAACCCAAAAGGGGGCTAATAAAGTGTGCTACAGGAGAAGCTGCCAGTGGCATCTCCCACATCCTGTTTTATGTACAAACAGCCATCTAAGAACCTTTTCATCTCTGAATGTTTCTGAAAGTTCCCTGCACTCAGCAGTTTAAGGGTGTTGGAAGGCAAACACCACAAACACCACTGAGTGTACAAAGGGGTTAATGTTGGCCTGGAGACATCTGCCAGTGCAGGCCTGCCACAAAATTTCTGTGCATCCTCTTAAGGATGTTTTAAAATGGTATGAGATTATATTCCAGCATTCTTAGACACAGTGGAATTCTGAAAATGTGTACTTTATTTCAAGTATAACAATAAAATGCTCAATTTTGAAAAACATCATCAACATCAGGTAGGGTCTGTCCTGACTATACTTCTAAGAATAGTAGTTTCTTATTCATGCAAGGAAAAGGGAAAAAAAAAATCAAGCAGAAAGCCCAAAGCCAGTAACATCTGAATGTGAAATTTTGTACCATTGTAATAGAGCATTTACAAGAAACCACTTATGTGAACAGGCCAGCTGGAGGACATACTGAATTTCACTAGGAAGTATTGAGTATCCACAGTATCTCAAAACTTCAGACAGATAATTTCTGCCCATCTTTTTGTCAAATTCTCCCTAGGAAAACACAATTTCACAAACTGAAAAGGAAAGACTTTTGTCAGATACATCTTTACAATAAGGTATTAGGTACTGGAGGTTTATTTAGAAATGTTTTTTCAGAAGTATTTCCTCATTTTTTAGAAATACTTCTTCAAAACTGAGTTAATATGCTTGAAATGCTTTGTATGAAAACATAGGCCTGTGCAGAGGTTGCATGATGGGGTACATTGCTCCTGACTTATTCTTGCACTGAAAAGAGTCATACACCATCCTTGCTGATGAAAAGGAGAGCAGCTGTGCTGAAACATCTCTCTTTCCCATATTAGAACCTCTCAATATGAGAAGGTGATGGTCAGCAGAACTGGTAGAAAGAGGTTGAGGTAAGTCAGAAATTATAGTGTTTAATGCTCTTTTTATACTTGACACTCAACCTAAATCAGTATATGAAACCTCTCCCCCTAGGGTAAAGGTAAGAGGAAAACTCAGAGTGGAAGAAATTTTCCTCAGTATTACTGTAATGGAAATGCCCATAGATACCTTGCCATAACTACTTATTAAAAAAAAAACAACACCACCACAAGGAGAACTCACAGCAGTAGGCTAACTGTCAATAATTTTCTTGAAAAAATTAATATATTAAATAATATAGCTCAAGGAGATTATATAGTCAAGGAGAGTAACTCAGAGATAGGTGTTGTATGATTTACTTCGTACTTCTCAGGAAAAGAAAATTACAAAATGAAAAAAAAAGCTTCACAGTCTCCTATATCTTCGTGTCCACAAAACATTTCAGGTAATCTACTTCTAACTCACAGATGTTTGCAGATTTGGTGAGATTCTACAAATCTTTCTCCCTGAGAGGCGGAGGTTATGAGTCTATCTGGTGTACTATTGATTAACAAAAGGATCAGACTTTCTGTAAGGGTTAACACCACTAGATCATATTACATCCCATGTTGTCCATGAGCATCTATAACATGTCTTTTTGTTTCAAAGCAGAGAAAATTAATGCCCCTTTAACATTTCAGGAAAACAGCATCTGCCTTCTAAGGCAGAGTTTGTACTCTAACATTTGAAGACCATAAAGAAAAGACAGAAAAGAAAAAAAGGCAATACATTGGGCTGCAACGTCTTAGTTAATGGGTGATACATTTCTATTTCTCTGAAAAGCCTTTTTAAAGAAGATGAAAAAACTCAGTATGTTTCTAACTCTTAGGTGTGAAAAAAATGGTTCCCTACGTCCAAGTTTCAGTATTGTGTTTGAATGTATAGTTGATTCTCTTTCTCTCACTTTCTTTCCCATGAGGGAAGCTATTTTTTAGTATACACTCGACTGACTAATCTTGCTCATATCCTGTGATGAGATGGCCACCTCTTATTCTGGAAAAAGAACTTGAAGGGCAATGGATGATACAAAAAGGATGTTTAGATTAAAATTTGTGTAAACTTTTCTGTTTTCCTTAGTATTGTCATATAATCCTTGAGGTGATAAGGACCACGCAAAGAAAAATGTTCAGAAGAGTGCAGATGGGAGTGAGCAGAGCACTTGGAACTAAAGAACAGGCAGGTTTGTAATCAGTCAACTATTTCCCCTTCTTTTAACACTTCTCCTGCTTATGTAGCAGAAGAAGCAGCCCATGTCTCTACTTATATATATATATTTCTATTCTATTGAATATATGAAATTTTTTTTAGCAGTTGAGATGTAAAAGAAAGTGGGAGAAAGAGTGCAATGAACATTCTGTTAGTCACAGGCTATTTCTCTACCTGAAAAGCTGCAAACCCCAGCATAAACAGTGCAATATTCAGGCACACCACAACTCTCTGGAGGCAGAGGGATCAAGTGTCACACGTGGCATTCTCCTCTAAAAACTGATACAGAACCTTCTGGAGATGGAGGGATGGGAATGGGCACCAGCACTGCACTCACTCCCACTGAATTCTTCCTAACCTTGAATGTGCAGAACAACCATGACAGTCAGACTGGCTGAGCATGGGGATTTTTAACAGCAAAATAGCAGTAATCAACAATTCTGATGCTGCTAAAATGTAAGTGCTGAATGAATTAAAAACCCAAAATAAAACCTTAACCTTTACTGTCTTGAATGTGCTGTGTTCAAACCACCTTCTGATGTATTGTTGAGTAACAAACAAGAGCTTTAAGTACTTCTCCATTGCCAGGGTGCTTTCTATTATCTCAAGAAACTGCAAAGACTTCCAAGGGAGTTACATTTTTCTTGTGAATTTGAAGGTCAAGGTGTTGGTCACTAGAAGTTAAAGGACAGCAGATTATTTTTTTCAGTTTGGTGGACCACAAATAAAAAATTCTAGAAGGCACCTAAAATAATTACAGAATCATGTAGAATTCTCTTATTTACATTAATAGCTTGAAAAGATTGAAAAGGAACTCTTGGTCACTTACCATCTACAATTACGGAATTAGGCATCCAAATCTCCTTGCCAAGTGTTCTGCTGCAGCTGGGTAGATCTGTACAGTGCCCACGGTTTTGCAAACTATAAGGATTAAGTTACTTTCAAAATTGTTAACATCTTGAATTCTTATTCAACTGTACAGTTTTGGTTTTGTTTGGGGTTTTTTTATATATATAAAATATGAAAAGTCATATTTTTGTGTGCAAATACACCGCAATTTGAGTAAGACTGAAGAAATATTTTACCTACCAGCTCTTACAATTGGACTGGTAATACAAGCTATAGCTGAAAACATTGAAAGCTTTAAGTGTGTCTTCCATATGAATGCCAACTTTCATGGATTTTATTAATGTGTATTCATTAAACTTGCCAGGAAATTTCACACATACACTCAAAAGAAAAAAAAAAAAAAAGAAATATTTTAGGAGACAGGAGAAATGTATTGAAACCAATCCTTTTCATAAGAACACAGCAGGAAATGCTGTATTGGAGATTTTCCTGGCAAAACAAGATAACAGAAATACCAGAAAAGTGAGGATATTCGATATCCTGGAATATACATGTATTTGCTACAGTAAAATTACTAAAAGTAATTTTAAAACTCTGAAAGCTCTCAATTTTATCTTGATACAGAATGAGTTGAAAGGAGGTCTTTGATATTTCATCTCTACAGTCCTCCTATGTGATTACCTGACTATGCCCCAGCTGAGGAAACGATCACAATATATATGATAAATAACAAAAAGTGTTAGATTTTGCATTTCAAGCAGTGCATCCAGCAGAAGTGTAAACCAAACCATACCTGAGGATTTTCTATCAACATTTAGGTTTTCTTTCTGTCCTGAAGATACAATTCTGAATAGAAATAGTCATTTTATACTAAAGGTCATGAGTAGCTGTGTGCATAAAGTCAGTTGTAATTTTACTTCACACAACCAGATTGTGCCAAGACTAAACCAATATGCTAGAAATAGCTTTGAATTAAGAGGAAAATGGAGGTTTATGCCTGGTCTTCATTCAGCAAGGTGCTGGTAGGATAAAATTCTTGAGCAATTGACATCTGGGTATTTCTCAAAATATTGTCTCTTGGTTTGTTTGTTTGTTTGTTTGTTTTTGATGTTAGAATATATTGAGGGTTTTTTTAATAAAATTACTTAGATGATTAATTTCATCTGAAACTGATCATTTTCTGGCATTCTATAGTACTTTCTCCATGTAATCAAAAGCCTGCAGGATTTCTCATCAGACCATCTTCTTAAAATTAAAAAATACCATTTGCACTTATTCATCACTCCCCTCTATGCTACAAAGACAAATCTGTTCCATCAATCTTGATCTCTGCACTGGCTAAAAAATCTTCCAGGTATTCCATATAACCTGGCTATATGGAACCACAATTGCATCATTCACCCACAATCTGACAGACCCTCTGACCTTTCACACTGGACAAGGAGCTGAACCCTCTACCAGCTTTACTCATCTCCATATCTGCAGAGACTGTGCATTCACCATTTTCCCCAAAGAGTCCATCGGAGAAGAACATTTTAATTTGTCTGTAGGGTTTTGAGAGATTGCAGTTTCCTAGGTTGCACAGGGAATACTCTGAGTAGACACCCATCACCACAGTTCTGTCTAGACAAGCCTAGTGAGGTCCAGGTGATGCATATCTGCTCTAAGACAGCAGGATGTGCCAAGAGTGGGGATATTCATGGGCTACAGGTCTGGACTGATCAAATCCACTGTCTTCAAAGATCGAGAAACAACATCATCTTAGATGCACAAGAAAAGGACTACCTGACTGACTATCTACATGGATATATAGAGTACACACAGCATTTCTCCAGATAATTTTTTTGTCAAATTTTGAGAAAAAGTTTATCCAAGGCAATTATCTCTGCTGGGAGGGCAGGGCCCATTGTGCTATATTGAAGGAAGAAAAGCTTGAAATGGTGTCATAACATTATTTTTTAGATTTATTTCAGATTCTACTTAAAGTTTGACTCTTCAAACAAAATCTTCAAATCAATATGTAAGTTGAGGAGGAGATAAATTCCTTGAGGAAGGGAGGGTACTTGGACAGAAGTGAGAAAGTCTTCTGAAAATCAGCACATTTAATTATTTCTTTTATTTAAGGAAAATGTGTTTCGGAACAGTTCTGATTAAGTTACCATTATATTTTTTGTAGATCCATGACAAAAAATAAATATGTGAAAGATACGGACAAGTGGCTGTTTGAAAGATCAAGTGTACAATCAAACCCTCACTTAGGTACAGCAGCTGTCTGCACTACAGATGTCTTTGTAAAATCAAATTCGTGCTGCAGATCTGACGGGAATGCATTGAATGGCTCTTCCTACTGAATTATACATGGGGCAATTTTTTTTTTATAAAATCACAATTTAATTTCATGCAATTTACATATTCTGATTAATAGTGCAGTGCAAATATATATTTAATATGCTCTGGCAGTGCTGTATAAATAATGTTTGATATCGGTATTTTGTGCAGTTCCTTAAGATTAATTAATTTTAAGGCTGTATTCAAGTTACACTACTTCTTCTATTATATGCTACAAAAAATATATTCTAAACTACCTTTTGCTTGTGTAATTTCTTTCAGTTACACTATGTCTAATGAGAACTTTTACAGAAAAATGTGTTGTTTTAATGGAAGAAGATAGCTAAATTTGAAAAACTGATTTTTATCTAAAAATGTTTAGATATACTTGAGCAGAACAAATAACAAGCATGAAGTTTGAAAAGGAATTTCTATCAATTTATCTGCATTGATGTGTATTCCATCACTTACAAATTTCAGTTCAGATAATGCTACTAATTAGTTTTGGCTGATATTGGAGTATTTTGTATGCCCCATTTATAAAAGCTGTTTGCCCATCTGTTAATAGGTTGGAAGTGATTAAAGGACACTTATTTTGGCTGTTGCAAAGGCCAAATCATTTTAAAGCTGCAAATATGTGACAAAATCAGCTAAAGGTTTGCCAAGTTCAGGACCTGATTTTCTTAAAGCATTGTGGTGTCTGCTTCCTTTCCCTCCTGCCTAAAGCACCTCTGAGTTTTCAGTATATAAAAACAAAAATGCATTCTACTGTGGCAGGCTACATCTTCTACTTTTTTAAACTGAGGTTTTAATGAACTTTGAATGTTTTTCAGATCTCTAGCATTTCTGCTGTTTGTCTACTGGCTTTGAAGCATTGCTTCTGAGAGCTTAATTTAAACGGGGCTTACAAGAGTACTCAGTACCACTGTATTTTAATACCAGTGCCTACTCTTCCTGTCTATTGTGTGCACAAAAGAATGGGAAAACCATAGGAAAAAGAAGAAGAAATAGGATAAATAGTTTGATTGAAAAAGACAGTCATGGACAGTGATCTGGGAATCAAAAGAAAATCAAAGCCTCTAATGATACAAGATTTATGTATGTCATTATGGAGAGACAATTAGAAACTTCAATTCCATGCAAGGAAGAATATTTCAGTCATAAGCTTGAATTCAATGAAGATAAGAATTAGCCTTGTACACAGAGCTGGAATAACTCCCACATGCCATTTACATCCCATGGCCTACCTGAAGGCAAAGCTCACATTTAAATTACACTCTTTTTTTCCACATATATTTAACTTAATGCTTTGCAGTATGAGGACAGAACCCAAGCTGACCCTTACACCCAATGAAAAGTAGCAATGGAGTTGTGAAAAGAGCATTCATACAGATATTCTACCCCCATTTTTTTCTGCAAACTCCTGAATACTTTTTTCTTGACTGGGTTTGAACTGTAATACCAAAGGGAAAAGACCAATAACTAACTCTAGACTTACTCTCCTCATCTGCAAATTTAATTTCATAAATGAGCAACATAAAGTGCTACCAACATGCATTAAAGAAATACCACCTGCTTCGAACTGCTTTAATGGAAAATCTGTCTAGCACTTTCTTTAATGATTATATGTCTTAAAAATTCAACAAATGAAAGGATTATCACTGAAATCATATTAATCTGCAAAGGATTAACAGCCTACTGTTGAAAGACTTTGTGAACTGCAATAGGAGAGGATCTGAAATAAAAATGCAAAGAGCTTTTCACGTAAATAGTGCAGAAAGACTGTTGGAGGTCGAAGCAGCAAAAGAAAATGGACTGAAATGAAGAAAGGGGATGTGAATCAAACACATCAGCAGTGGAAATAAAAGAAAATTACAGAAAACATTTTGTAAACTGTAACATCCTTAACACCTCTATATGCATTTTCTCATGCAAGTTTCTGTGACTGGCTGCACTCTCATTATAATTTCTAATTTTCGAAAAATTTAGATACATTATTTGAAATGTCTTGTTTAAAGAATGAAAATTTTATTGAGCATGCTGAACTTAATGAAACACTGAGAATGAAGCCTTGACTTCCTATGGATACAGTTCTTTTGAGGCTTAGAAAGACTTCCCACCATCTGCAAAACACTTTATCTTCAACAATACACAGTCTAGCTTCTAGAATTTCAAAACACAAAAAGAATGTTTTATTTTTCTGTTATATCTTCCCTGCCTGTAGGACATTAATGGAATCGTGGCCAGGCATTCCTTGTTATTTAATGGCCAACAGAGTTCATTTCATCAAATCTCATTCAGTAGCTATCCATATTCATGAAGACACTTAAGGATGTGTTTGATTTTAGCTTTAGTAGGACTTAAGGATATGTTTAAAGTTAGGCACATACTTAAAATGCTATGCTGAATTTGGATGGAGGCAATCTCATGCTTACCTGAGCTAAAGTTAAAATTAAACATATGCTTAAGTATTTTGCTGAATACAGATGGAGTGCTGAACTGCATCCCAGTGATTACTCATAAGTGTCAGTATGTTCTCAATCCAGAAATTATCACTTTACAAATAAAATCTGAAGATATGCATATAGATAATCAATGTATGGCTGAGTAGAATTTTGATGACCAGCTAATTACAATTCATGCAGACATAAATTAATAAGGGGATGAAACACTGCTTGAACTCAAACATACATCCCAAATTATTCACTTGGGATGCACACAGAAGATAAAAATAGGACAGTAAAACAAAATGGAGGCATAAGGACAAGTCATGAGGACAAGCACAGCAACAGCTTTTGCTTCTAGTTGAAGAAACCAATCTAAACCTCAGTGGGACCAGTTTACTTGGCCTCAGGGCCAAGTAAAACTTGCCTGGTTTCCTAAGGCTGCAGTGTTGTTAAGGGGAGGTTAATATGCACATCAAGCAAACAAAAGCCAGAATCATGAGAATTCTGAGGTTTTGCAATTTAATGACACTGAGAATCTAAGGGTTCTACTTGGAAATAGTCTAAATATATGACTGTGACCAGCTTATGCTTTCTAATTCCTCGGTCAGTTTTCAATAGTAATCACCAAAAGAAAAAGATTGAAAAATAAGTTTGAAAACAATTACTTCAGTTTCAACTGAACTTCATATTCCTCCTTTCTGACTTAACATGTGATGTAGACCTTTACTTTTAGTTGGCTTGGAAGGCTACTGTAGTCTGGAAAGACAAATAAAAGACCTTAGGAATTAGATACATAGAATCTCAGACAGCTCATGACTGCCATATATTTCAACAACTCTACATATATTTTAAAAGGTTCCAAACATAGACAGAACTAAAAAAAGTTCAGAGAAATAAATTCTACTTAATCAATGACCACAAACGCTAAGGATGAATACAGCAATACTTTGTTTTGAACTTCAACGTACAGGTTCAAAAAAGGAAAATATTACTTTCCTCTTTCCATCTCCTCAATGACTACTTTGTCCTGCTGTAGAGGTGTCTTGTCTCTGCCTCAGCCAGCCCTGACACCTCGACAGTGAAGGGCACGGCTCGGTAGCAGGATGAACCTCACCGACCCCTGTGAGTTCTTTCTTGCTTGAAGGATTGAAGCGATGACAGCAGGAAAAAAGAGGAGGCTGTTCTGGGTTAACTGCTGGCTTTATTAATCATGGTATCTGCCCCAGCAGACACACCTCAGCAGAAGCAGAAGGGGGGAAAAGTGAGGGAAAAAAGTGGGAAACCCCTGAATGCAACACCTTTTACTGGGGGGAGGAACTCAGGGATGGGTTTAACTGGGGACAAATCAGGGACCATGGGCATATGGCTCTCCAGGTAAATGACATACATTGTAACAAATCAATAACTCGGGTGGGGAGACAGCTGAAGTCTTGTCCAATCACTTGGGGTCCTTACTGGAACTTTCCAGACTTTTGGGAGAGACCCCAAAGTGACAGACAAGACCCAGGGGCTGGATAACTTATGATTGACATATAACTGGGGTTGGGGTAAAACCAAGAAGGGTGGAACGTGGGTGACATGTGGCAAACCATTACAACTTATAAAAATAATACAAAACAAGGAACAAATACATACATAAAAACTGATTAAACCCAAACCCACATCACTACATCCTGCTACCCAATAATTCTAACAGTGTTTTCATTTAATGAATTATGAAAATGCAAATCCCACAAGCATTTGCTATAATTTTATAGATCAGGGTGTTTGGCTTTTGCTGTGATGTATTTTTGATCTAGCTACCTCTTAAGAAGGATACACCATCTATTAAAAAAAAAGGAGGAGAAAAAAAAAACCAACAATATAACCCAGTATACAATTAAATCATGTCCTTGCCATTTTAATTCCCGTGTTCCCAAAACACAGCACTAAACAAAGCGTGTTAAAAATGGATATCTGGTATCCTGATCCATCACCTCTGTTGCCATCAATGGATGTTAAAATGGGATTAGTTAATTATCATTAAACGTTTTCCTACCTGATTATTCCCACCTTATCTAGTCTGTTTTGTGACAGAAACTATCCCAAGCCTCTGGCAATTCCATACACTACCTCCTAGATTTCTTCTCTTTTTAGGACATCATGACTGGCACATGGTATTTTGTCACTAACTTGTGACTGTAGGACAGCCACACCACCTAGAGGGACATAGACATGGTGATGTTTTCTGTTCAGACCTGAATTCTTTTCCTTTCCCTACCCAACCTCCTACTGTGTTTTGTACTCCTTGGGGTTAGCAGTTTCGTACAATTAAATGGAGATTTTAAGCTCTTGCCTGTGTGAAAATGCCAAATTCAGGGCTCATTCAGGTGTGCATATATAGAGAAGTTCCCTCCACCAAACATTTTCATTACTTTTTCCAATTATGAGCATGTTTTGATAAACAAATCTTGTTTTAAAAATCAGATGTTCTACAGGCTAGACTAATGTAAGCAACTACATTACAACTAAATCATTCTTTCAGGCATTCCATTTAGCAAGTTTACCCACTGAGTTTGAATTCTAGAGGCTGATTATCATTTTTCTAATCAAAGAATGCAGTTTTTAAAGGCTGCAAGTCAGTGCCCTGACATGTATTGCAGGTTTCCAACAGGGAGGAATGGGTTACTCAACTGTTAAACATTTTTCTCATGAAGCCAAGCATGCAATTCAAGCAACTGCTATTGCAAATAGAAGAGCTGGCTCTCCACAATCTTGTATATTTTAGGATCATCAGGCACCACGGTTATCTGGTGGGAGAGCTAAAAAACATGCAGATGCTCAGGAATAGCCCTATTTAGCACCTCATTTTATAGGTGTATAATTCTTGGGTCATTTATTTAATTAGTTCTGTGTCACCACTGAGTAGTCCTGTCTAATTTAGTTGGGTTTTATATTAGCTGGCTATATATTGGGTTTTACTTCTGGTTGTGATCTAAGGATTGGAGTCTTGATGTTGCTCCTCCCTGAACCAGAGTGGATAAAGTCTATCATTTTATCAACCCCATTCATCTACTTGGAAACCCTGTCAGCCATGTAAGGTACATGCTGGAAGATTATCTACAATTTTGTTCATGTGGTCTAAAGCCAAAACAATGCCTAGTAAAGTCACCCTCCATAATTTAATAAAAAGATGAAATTATGCTTCTTGTGCGATTGAGATGTGACTAGTTATATAATGAAGTCTGGATGTTAACACCAGCTGCCTGAGGAAAAAAACATGAGAAAAGAGTGGACATAGAGGTGCAGTAGGCATATGATCTGCATAAAAACCTCAAGAGCCATTCTCCAAAAATTACTTTCTGGGCAAAGATCCAGCACTACAGTGTGTGGCTTTTGCAAGTCTGGGCTTAAATGTATGAATTCAGGAAAGGATAGACACATGAAGTAACAGAGAGAGTTACAGAGTATTTCAGCAATTCGCATGAACTTTCCCAAATGCTATGAAGACATTGTTTGAAGCAGTCTCATATCCTCCAACTGTGCATATCAGTATGATTCTGATTCTGAGCTGATAATAGGAACTAAAATCCTGCTATGCGAGTGACCAGCATGGGCCAGATCTCTGAAGATCTCTGATATTCATGACTCAAGTTTCAAACACATAAAAATGTTGTTCATTTCAAAAATGATCATTTTGAGATGACAAACTATTGATCAGCAGATTGGTGCACATAAAGACTTAATACAGCTGAATGAAAACTGATTTTCACCTTACTTTCTTAAGTATTCTTTCTTTATTTATATAAAGCATGTTGTACCTTGCTTTCCTGAAGCTGACCACATAACTTGGGAAGTATGTCTCCCTTTAAAAATAAGGAAAATCATATCATCAACTCCTGAGAAGTGGTGGTTGAGAAATACATGCAAAGGTTCTTTACAATTTGCACTGCCAGACAATTTGATACTCTGCTGCAACAAAGGAGTCAAATGGCTTTATCTTCTCAGAATCTCCCATGGCAAAACAGTGCAGGGAAGCATGTATTTAACCCGGAATGCACTGTTCCCACTTTACACAAGGATGAGCCACTTGCCAATTGAGTTCAGTCTCCTGCCTCCCACTTGCAAAAGGAATTTAATTTGCTCTAACAACAGTCTGCACTCTGATAAGGTTGCTGAGAGAGCCAAAAAAAAAAAAAAAAAAAGCCCAAAAATCACCCAAATAAAAAAACCCAGCAACAAACCCATCTAGCTGAAGACCTTATAGAGAATACTTCTTCTACAGTCCTGTACTTGTGCTGGCCCACCACCACCCTGGTGTGTAGTGAGTCTTCAAACAGCCATTCCTCCCTCTAGATTTCCAATTTTTACCCATGGCCATCCAAAACTTCACAATTCCTTCCCTTTACTTCCCAAACCATCTTTCAAGTCTCCAGTATGTGGTCCAATGGATTGGATATGCTTTCATGGGAGGCTACCTCCCCCCTTCGAATTCCCAACTTAATTATGCCGCAGACAAGGGTGGCCTACAATAAAGACCTTGCTTCCACTTCACAAGCCACCTGTTATCTTCCTCGCCAACCTGCCAACTCCTCTGCTGTTTCCCAGTCCTGCTGCTCGCCAGCCCACTGTGCCATCTGCACAGCAGGAATTCAGAGATAAACTTACCAAGTGTTAGAAGTCTCAGCTTTGTCTCCGAGCCGGTGCTGCTTTGTGAGCAGAATAATTATTCTGAAATAAAAGTAAGTTTCATTTAAGTATGATGTCTGCATGGAAAACTACTCCAGAACCAGGAATAGCAAAGTAATTTATTCTACCTCTGCTAGTTTGCTTCCTCTTTTGTACAGGGCCCAAGACTACCTTAAATTTTCCTACTCATGCAAGTTATATATGGATATAATAATTACATTAATCTACAGAAAGAATAGATAATTACTCAAAGGGGAATTTAAAAATTTACAGCAATTTTGGAGAGTAATATTTGAAACATTTCTGAAACTGGGGAGAAGCTGAAGTACAGGAATCTGATTTCTCAGAAGGGTACTAAGACTTCTTTCCCAAAGGTTGTTAAAAACAAAACCAAACCAAAAACAAAAACAAAGACCAAAACCAAAGAAAAAGGAAAAAAAAAACTACCAACCAGAGATCACCCCAGCCCAGAAATTGGACTGAATCCTATATGAAAAACTGGAAGAGATGACTAGTTTTCAACCCTGGAAAAAAGTTCCACTCATCTATTATGGTTAGTGGCACATTGCCACAGAAACTGAGGACCTTAGTATTGGTCCCAGAGTCCCATAATGCTGGGCATGGCCAGAGTGCATAAAGTGTAAAACAAGTACCATCCAAGAAAATTCACAATTGCAGCAAAGATCAAAAGACAACAGAATCACAGAAGACAGACAGATAAAATAATACAAGGAAACTATGAAGTGGATTCAAATGATATGACACAAAGCTGTCACACTACACCAGGAGCTCAATGCTTGTTACTTTAGATCAGAGTATGGTAAATATTAACCTTAAGAATGAGATAAAGTGCATTAAGGAGGATGGTCTGGACTGTCTACAAAGTGTTTCTCCCAAGCCTATAAGGTAGCAGAGAGAAAAAAGTCACCTGCAATTCCATGCTGGAATATTGAAACTGTCATCATTCATCAATGGGAAGAATAGAAGTTGATCATTCTATTGTGAATCAGAGATGATAGAGGGGAAAAGATGCTTCATATTTTGTTGAGTTTATTGTGGTTTCCTGTCTAAACTGGTGAATTTGAACTATGCAAGCACTTTGCATCATGAACAACAGAACTCTTTATCAGCCTTGAATCATGACGCAGAAATGCACAGCTAGCTTTGGAAGAGCTTTTGATTTAAATAATGATCTCCTGTTTTAGGTCAAGTGCAAAATCCTACGAAAGTGCAAATCACAAGCAAACAACTCTCTCTCATCTCTTAAAACACCACAGATATATTCTATCTCATCCCAAAGAAAATAAATCAATAATTCAAAAAATGGCATTCTGGCTATGGAACACCTCGTCTATAACATATTCCTCCTCGTGTGTCTTTTGTGGAAAGATTTTATGAAGCATATTTTAAATTTCAATGAACCATTGTCAGTTTTTGTTTCTGCTAATTTTACAGGAAATATATGAAAGTCATTCCGAAACAGGAATACCCCTTGTGTGCAGATGCAAGCAAAGCTACAGGTGTCTTCTGAGCACACTCGCTGTTTTATCTCTGTTGCCTTTTCTCATTAAACAAAATGCAATCAGACATGGAAATACTCTGCAAGGTGATTTTCTTTCACATGAAACATTCATTCAGTAACAAAGATGTCTTTGTGCACGACATGCTTTGTAGTCCTTCTTCCCCACTTCTTGTCTGCATTTTAATCCAGGTTACCTTTTCTTCTTGGTGGTTCAGACTTTGCAGCTGGGTTTAATGACATAAAAATGCCATGATGCAAGCACAAAACTTTGCATGGTAACTTACTGACCAGGAACATGGGTACTGTAAATAGCTGAGTTAGAGTTGAAAATAATTAAATGAATGTGCACTGGGTTCAGTTGTGAAAACAATGTAAGTGCTTTGGCAACACAGACCCATCAACAAATCCTCATTTGAGCAGGTATTTAATTACACAAATAAAGAGCACTCTCATGTCTCTGGATAATGTGTCTTTTTCAGACTTGCTCATAATTTCACATGCAATTTCAAGATTTTGGAATTCAGTTTTGGTTTGCTGCAGAACAAAGTCAAAAGATTCCACATGGTGGCAAAGGCCACCACTTGTGGCTCCAGAAACAGATATGGAATAAAATGCCTTGAATGGATAAGCAGAGATTTCAACCTCACTTTTCCAACACTCTACAGAACACCCCCTTGCATGCTTGGTTTCTTGGGAGGGTTTGAATTTCTGGTTTTCTCCTCTAGTTCCCACAGCAGACAGTACCCTAGGGCTGAGCTATATCTGCTCATGACACTTTGCTCCTTCCACGGAAGTAGCATTGCATGCTTATCTCATCCTTAACATCAATCAAAATTAAAAATCAAGAAACTCTTTATTTAATGAAAGATCAGGCATTTTGATGCCAAATTAGAAATAACACTCTTCAAAGCAATAAAAAATGGAGTTTTAGCTTAGACTTAATGATCAGGCGTCTCTCTAGAGAAGAGGTAACCTGATTTATCTAGGCTCCCCAGGACTTCCACGCTGTCAAAGCTAGATAAAGTTAGACATTTACTTTTTGAGAACAACAACAACATAAAATTAGATAGAAAATAGAATTCCCATTTTTTTCTTGCAAACTCATCAGTCTTCACAAGTCTTTTCAAACAGGCTAAAATATGTTTATAGCTATATAACTATATGTTTAATAATACATGTTAATATATTAATATTCTATGCTTATAATTATATGTTTATAAATGTTAATATATAGTATCTGTTAATATGTGTTTAATAATATATGTTAAATATGTTTAATACCTATAGCTTATAGCTATTAAACAGTAGTATTTATACAGCACTAAGATCAAACAGAAAACTTTTGGTAGGTAAATTATCTGCACCAGGTGCTCGCTACTCTAAATTGCTCTTAACACTTAATCTTATCTCAAAACAATACAGTTTCTAAACCTTGTGTAGAGAATGCATAAAGCTTTGTTAATTTTTTTCTATTGTCTTCTGAAATTTATCTCATTTTAGATATATGAATTTGAGAATTTGTAATCTCTGCTCTGTTTACAAAATATTTGCCAAAACTGCTATAAAGGTATGAAATTATGTCATTTATCCAAATTGCTTTTATCCAAATTACATTTATCCAGATTCTTTATTTGAACTCTTCTGATTCTCTCCCCCATCCCAGCATGAGGAGTGAATGAGCTGCTGGCTGGGGATAAACGATGACACTGAGCCATAGGTACCTGTTTAAATGTCCTTTTTTAGTAGTGTAGTCAGTTCTCTTTTTTTTGGAAGCTTTATCCAGGTAAATCTTGTCAAGGCCTTGGACTGTAAACAGCCCACCCTGCTGCTGCCATGTGCTTTTGGAATGCTGTGACCAGGACTGCACAATATTTCTGATGAGGCTGCATTGGTTATTTATGAAGAAGCTTAATTAATAGCTGCATTTGCTATATTGTACTCTCTCTTTTCTGCTCACAGCCCTTACATTTAATACCATATGAGAGCTCAGCCTTCTGCCCAAGCTCAAAAAATATTCTGTCAAATAGCCACTAATGTTAAAAGATGAAAAAGACTAGGGAAAAAATGAGCATGTAAAGAATTCTGTGATAAAATGCTTAAGGCCCAGGTCATGCTTATCAATTTTCCTACTGTCAGATGCCTTCTGCAGCCTCTGCCGGTGTAGGATTTTGCTTCATTGACTGCTAGATTCAACATTCTCTCTGATGTAACATAGTCGTAATTCCTGCAGGGAACTTACAGCTGCTACCAGGAGAGATGAGTTCCCTAACTACTAAGTTACTTAGGACTGAATAACTACCTAGAATATATTGGAACAAACAAACAAACAAACAAACAAAGCACACCACAGAAAATTCTGCTCTGTATTTCATAGAGGAGTCATACCATGCCATTAGGAATCATGGAGATAAAGAGTCTTAAGCCTCTACATGTGAGAAAGAACGGGATTTAAAGATATTTCTTTCTATTCACTTTTTTATTTCTTTGATTAAGCACGTTTGTGTTTAGTGGGGAGGATTGTACAACTTCTGTCTGTGAGTGCCTAACTAGGCAATCCACTGAAAAATTCAGTTGAGTCACTTCTAAAAACCTTGAACATTTTGGACGTACTTCAGAATGTTGGCTATTGCCTGTATTGGCATTAATCGCTCCTCTAAGATGAGAAATTATATTTGAAAAATACCTGAGACACTTATGTATGAAGGACAAAATAGCAGTCTACTGAGCACAAGTAAATATCTGAATGCAGAGATGTTCAGAGTTCCCAATATACTGGGCTCTCTGCTCCAATTGCATATTCCCACAGCCTGGCAATAAGCTTTTCCACTATTCACAACACTACTTACCTTGGAGCCAGAGAACTTAATAAATATCAGCAATATCAAAAATAGATTAGTGGGGGAAAGAAATATATTTATAAAACCTTTGAAATTCCAGGTGCCAGTGAATCAGAATCAAATTTTAAAAACAAGAAAATTAATATTTTTTTTATACCTTTCCAAGTTTTCTGACTCTTATTGGACTTTATCAGTCCCAAATTAACTTCACTTCTGAAATGCCATTGTGTTCCATTTTTATATCAGGCTTTTTCATCTAGCTCTTTCACATAAAGAAGATTTCTGCAAGGTCAGCCAGGTGTTCTCTTAAACTTTTTACAGGCAAAGGCTGTTGCAGGAATCCCACAAAAGATACATCTATGTTATCTGAAAAATCAGTGAGAAAAGCCAGAGTTTAAACCAAGCTTGTTACAAAAGCCTCTTTACCAGTTATCATTGAACTCCAAAAAGGAGTTCATTGAGGGAAGAGAAAGAAGCTGATGAAGATTCACAGCGTGCTAATGGCTTTTTTAAAATAGTACATTCATTTTCATCTATAGTATTTACAAGTAATTAATAGCTAGAGTATAGAATTAGTGGTTCATAGTTTATTTGTATGTTTACTAACTTTGTGTTGGATAATTGATTCAAAGCATTTGAATTTTATCTATAGAGTCAGTCTATGGGTGCTTTTAAACAGTGAACAAGAAAAATAATAGTCAGAATCTAGAAATATAAAGCAGTCATAGAACAAGGTTGAAGTTTGCATCCAATTTGACGCAAAGTGTTTTATGCTGCCAGAATATTTTAAATAAGATTGTGTTTCATCTAAGCATCAAAATAGGAGAATGAACTCCATGTCTAGATTGCAACTCTCATTACACTTATTTTAAATAAAGTTGCATGACTATAAATATTTTCTGAATGTCCCCAGTGGCTGCAGTCTTAACAGAATTAGGATATTTTTGGTTTGTTTGGTGGGAACTTCTAAAGTATGCAAAAATCTAGGTGCTTCTCTAATGGAATTTTGAGCAACCTATAAACCTTTACTCCCACATGAATAAATACAATGGAAACCTCATGGGTTTTCCTAAAATACCCAATGCTTAGACTGTGTTTCGACATGCCAAATTATTACTCAAGTCTGTGATTTTATTTTCAGTTTTTGTTCTATTTTGTGAAAGCATTAGTTTCACCATTTTTGATGCGCAGAATGCAAACTTTCTGAGGTAGGAACTGCCTATACTCACATGCAGGTACCGCAGCTACCTATTTGAAAACTACTGTTTCTGTTCTCAAACTCTTTTATCAGCTTCACTCTTTGTCACTTCCAGTTTTCACCCTATCCTAGCTCCTCTGGACTGCTGCAATTTTACTTTAGGTTGCCTATGTAAACTAGATTTAACTAACACACCATGACAGTGCTCATCTTCATTTTCTCTGGCTACCTCAGGGCTTAAGGGTTTTCAAAAGCAAGAATTCTGGTTTTGTGATCTAAGTAGCATAGAAAGTCTCAGTCCATTTCTTTTATTTCTACTGGTTTGTGAAATTTGTGCTTTCACTTCATTTTTATTGATTTACATGTTGCTGCAGACAAAGGATTTGAAACACTGAAATTTGTTTTCTTTACTCAGACCTCTTTTTCTCAGCAAAAGGAGATCTGTTACTCTTCCTAAATAGTGCAGCTACTGCTGGTAGCACACTTCCAGTGCCAAGCAGCCAATGTAAGGTGCAATGATTCATGGTATAGAAATAGCTATTGAATCAGCAGTAATTGTACTTTTGGTGTCAGGTTCAACATCAACAACAAAACCAATCCCTGCTAACCCACAGAAATGTAACTCGTCACTGCCAGACGTGGAGTATTTTCTAGAATTCATTTGTTGTATATCACAGCCATATTTTAAAACCTGGTTATGTAAAATGAAAAATAGATTCTTCAGTATCTTTCCTTAAAGTATTTTGAAACACCTATCTATATTTTAAACACAGGCATGCATTTAGCAAATAGTTTCGTATCATTTGAAAACCATGCATTTTGTTTACTAGAAATGTACCAGAGAGACTGTGAATAAAGAATAAGGCTTCTGAAAGTGCACCCACAAAGGTTTGCTTTTCAGGGTTGATATTACAACTAATTAGCTTGACATTTAATGAATGACATTTCTAAGAACTGCTAAAGCAGACATAACAGGGAAACAGAACAGCATTTTTTTGTTGTTGTTGTTTAGAAAAGGTAGTAGCATTGTTGCACATTTTATGTAAAGTGATTTTGCCAGCTAATGTTGAAAACATCTACATTCATGAAATACTTGAAATAAGAATGCTCTCTGTTAACTGAGTTTCTGGTACGGAGCTGTCTCCTTAGTACAAGCTCTGATAACACTTCCTGTGCTAAAGATGAGCAGGCCATACTAGAGTTAGAATAAACTGATCTCAATTAAAGTTGTGGGGTTTTTCCAAGTAAGTTTAAAATCATAAACAATTCAGACAGCATTTTCCATTTTTGTAAAAAAGGAAAAAAGGGGGGAAAAAGGCAGATCTGTTGAAATTATATGTTCTTAAGCTTTTCCTAGGCTTTAGAATTTAATTTTATATTGGCAAGAAGCTCTTTGGAAGGATCAAGAATGCATGTGTTAGCCTGGTTATCCAACCCAGAGGATATGTTTGTTTACATGCAACACATTTCAAGGGCACTTAGAAAACCACAGTAATTCAAGAAATACATCTGAAATTTGGTCTCATTTCCTGCTTATATTAAGAATGAAATTAAGTGTTTATGTCATGATAGTCTCATCAGCTTTATTTTTGTGCATTAGAAATCTGGAAATCTCTTCCAAGTGCCTGTAATATCAGAGTCTCATTCACCCGGTTCAGCTGCTGGGTTAGCACACCCACACCTCACCAGGGAAGAGAATGGAGTCTTCAACCCAAATGGCAGGAATCTGGTTATAACTAGAGCTCCCATTTAGCACCCTTTTCATTTCTTTTTTTTTTTTTTTTTTTTTTTTTTTTTATAAATTTCTGATGGGTTTTACTTCACTGCTTAAAAATGGATAAGGCAGAACTACAAAGTTATCCTGCTTAAAAAGAAAGGTGAACAAAGCCCCTCTTTTCTTTTCCCAGTGTCATGAATGTCATCAATGATGACATGGTCTAGTGAACCGAGTGGCCCTGTCTGGAAGCAATATTAAAATGTTCATAAAGGTTTGGTTTAGATATGGAGAAAAAAAATACGAAATGCTAGAATGAGTGAAAACAGTATCAAATGTCTTGTCTTCTATATTCCTAAGATTTTTGAGATACAAAAGGGCACATATTCTATTTGCTCTTTCATTCCTTCCTTTACTAATTCCTTCTATAACCTAAAATAAAAGGACAGTGAGCACCATAAATTAAAGGGAAAAGATTTTTTTTTTCAAAACCAAGAGTGACACCTTTCAAGAAAATTTTTGTTTCTAAAACAGAGAAAAGCTTAGTAAAATCAACAGCCCATAGTTTGAAGCAGTCTTGAATGAGTAGAAACATAAACTGAGAAATAAATACAGGCTTTTCCATTGCAGTGTACAACTAGTGCTTGCAAATAATCAAAATATGCCACTACGAGGGCTCACCTCCACCAAAGCAATACTTGTTTCACAAAAAAATAGAGGTTATATTAGCACACACTTGAATACCTTGGTAGTCCCTTACTGTCACTGGCACAGTGACATTGATAGAGTATAGCCCTGAAATTTCCAGTTCAGAAAAGACACTTCAAAAGTGTCTTCACTGACACTTCTTGACATCTCTCCTGGTACATCTCTTGTTGGCCCCTGCTACTCTCTACATCTGATCCCACAGTTGATATTCTTCCTGCAACTCCTTGTGTAGCTGATCCTCTCTTAGCTGATCCAGCTCATTTCCAGCCTCCCAGCAATACCCTGTTTCACAGCCTTTCTTTATTTCAGTCATATAAACCTCTCCATTAAAGAACTCGCTTTCTGCCCACCAGGCACTTCCATAGGCCTATTTTATTGTAGTGAAAATGCAAACAACAGGGAAAAGAATCTTGTACACACATGAATGAATTATCCTCCCTCAGAAAAAGCCCTTTGAACTGCAGTTTCTCTCCCTTCTTCCCCAGCCCTTATCACCATGGGTAATTTTTCAAATGTGCTTTCACAGCATCTCTTCATTGAAGTGAATGGTACCACTTTTGGACCTCAGCATTTGTGCAGTAATTACTATTGTTCAGCCCTGTGTTTAATAGGCAAGTGAGAGGACTTCTAAAAATATAGCAGCCCTCATAAAGATTGCTTTAAAATCCCTTCAGAAATACAGAGCTGTGGTCCCAAACAAACTCTGTTCCATTCAGCAAAGTTTTCTGTTCAGCTGTAATGCAGAAAGACAAGATGAGGAAATAATACTGGGTCAGAAGAAACAGAGGAAAGAAATGAAGACTGTAGTTCAAACAAGTAAGGCCGTAGTTGGGAGAGTGAAGGTCTGTTTTATCACTGCTGCAAACTATTCTCTTTTCAATTGTTTCAAAATCAAGATAATTCTAATTTCCTCTAAACAGCTTTTGATTTTATCAACAAAGCATCAAAGGGCCTGAACAATACATAGTGTGAGTATCTTTCCTAAAGGTCAGATTGTTTTCCTGTCTTAGAAAGCAAAATCTCCTCACCTTTTTTGTTTTATGATTCTAACTTTATTTAAAAATACATTATTTACTTGCAGTGCTACAGCTCTTTCTTCTCCTTTCCTTTCTGCAAATCTTGTTTCCAGCTAACTCTGTCCTTTATGAAATGAAACAGTTTACAAGTTTTCCCTTAAAAAAGCCCTGTCACTTCTCTATCTTCATGTTCCTAAATAAGTATGGGGTTTGGGGTTTTTTCTGATAGATGTATAAGCATGGACCATGATGAATAGAGAAAGAAAATAAACAGTTCCAGTTTCCTGTAGTAGAATGGAAGTGAGCCATCATAAAACATTGCCCCCACAAATTGTGCTAAATGGTTTGAAATTACACTTGTAATAGTGTTAATTACCAATAGCCCAACTATTTTAGGAGAATGTAATTGAAAACCAGTTATGCTGGAATCTAAAAAGGGTAACATCTCTTCATCTGACACTATTTTTCTTCTTTTGTCATTTCTTTTACACAGTAAGGAAAAAAAATAGGTAAATGTACCTGAAGCAGACAGGAGTAATTTGATTGTTTCTTAAAAACCCATCTATATTGAGGATCCAAATTGAATCCCAGCCTTGATTTTCTCCATTCTAGGCAGGTGTGACTGACTACAGGTCAGCTAAAATGGTGATGGAAAAGGGAATTAGAGCAAGACTTATGCCTCTGCTGGAGCTGAGCAACTTGCCAATGTCCCTTTAGAGAGGAAGAAAGGGTGCAGATGTTTTTATACCGAGCAGGCTCAAGAGAGTGTGATTCTGCAATCCCTACATTTAGTAATGAGCCTGAGCAACATGCAGAGACCTCCAGCTTTTGGCAGTCCTTCAGCTCTGAAGATCAGATTTTCAAAACCATTCAGCTGTCCTAGATAAAGCAGTACCATCCAACACTTGGCCTTTCAGCTTCTGGCCTCCATTGCACCAAGTCTTTAATTCAGAAAACAGATTTCCTATTAACATCATCTGTTAAGCCAGAGAAGGAAAACTGACTTTCATTGTACAAGCTCATTTTCATCAAGGCATTCAGAAGTGCTAATACTAATGTATTATTTCGTGTGTGACCTATCTGTAGAAAATATAGGTTTGGCACATGTTGATAGGTGGATGGCTTCTGGGATTCTCTTTTCTTTCCAACACCAGATCTGTCATAGCCTAACTATGAAAATATATATACTAACACTGACTTGGACAAACTGAATCAGGCCTTGTTGGGCAGAATGAGCCACTCTAGAGAGAGCAATACTCTCTTATTGAGTCAGGCCAATAACAGATGAGTGGTCTTGCAAGTGTTTCCAGCATAGTGTTATTTTTTCAAAGTATAAATCATCTGCCTAATTTGCAGCACTTCACTCAACACTGAGATATTTCTCAACCATGCTTTTACATGAATGGGCAACATGAGTGTTGTTACCAGCCCTTCCCATCAAAATTGGTCACTGATTTTCCTTTCCTTTTACTTTCCTCTGTTTTCAGCTGCTTCGAGAAACTGCAACTATTGAATCTGACATTTTCTCTGCTGAGCAAATGCATCCTTAGAAAAACAAACTCAACTGAGGAAATTTAAAAAATCAAAAACTCAAAAACAGACTACTAGACAAAAACTGAATTCATTCTTCTGCTAGAAAATCATTATTCTATATGACAGAAATAGAGGTGGGCAACAAAACAAAAAAGCTGAACTAAGTTCAAACCAGTGCCTGATTGTGACTCATCTTGGTTCATGAATAAGGATGAACCAAGTCAATGAAAGGTTTCTGGCATTATGTCCTTATCATCAAATATGTTTGATTTCTCACATATTTGTCATCAGTTCCTTTGGCTTGGCTTTTTTTTTTTTTGGCTGATAGAAATAAGTTAGACCCTATGAACTAAGACATATCTTGAACTATCTCAGTCACAGAAAGAGAAACATTCTGCATTCTACCACCTTTTTATGAGGAATAGCTCACAGCAGAAAATAAAGAGAAAGAAACAGCCCTAAAGTTTTGTTCAAAATATCTTTGGGAAAAAAAAATAAGAGGTGAGGAGAAGGAATGAAAAATGGTCTCCAGATCAACCTGCACGACCTTTAGGCCCTTGCAGGCCACAGTGGACTGCAAGAAGTAAAGAAAAGTAAAGAATCATGGCTTTTCCACAGTTTACTCTGCCTTAAAGCCATCTAGTCCTTCTATCCTCTCACTCATTTGTACTTTATTTGAAAAATGGGTAGAATGCAGGAAAAGAAGCATTTTACTCTGCTTCCCTCAGTCTCTCCTTAGCCTCAAGAGAGCCACATAAGAAGTTGAGTCAATAAACTCAGAACATCGGTGAGAGTAGTTCTTCTCATTATGAAAGTTCTAAAAAAAGGCAGGTTGCTATTTATTTGTCATTAACAAATAAAGAAATCATATCCATTCTCAACAATGTGTCTGTACCAACTTTGCTGTATCTGTAAGCAAAATGGCTCAGTAGATCTTAGAACTCTTTTTTTTTACTTATGTCTAGTGATAAACACATAAATATTGCTATTAACATAAAACAATTGGTATTTGTCCACAGCCTTAGAGCTTTTCCTTCATGTTTTTAATTGAATGAATTATTTAGCTTTTTTAACAGTATATCAAGCCTCTACTACAAGAGGAATCACAATATTCATAATTTAATATGCAGTTTGAACTCAAAGGAATACAACCAAATCTATGCAACCATTTACAGAATTAGTCAGTTTTTCTTCTCTGAAGATATGGAAAAAGCTCTGATTGTCTTACTTTAAAATTCAGCTGAACTAATGTCATTTGCTAGAAACCTTTTAGAATTAATCCTGACATTTTTAATCAAAGAATTGTTTAGTGGTTTGGGGTTTTTTTACTGAAGATTTAAGTATTCAGCTAGTTCAACAGTTGCTTGAATATGTTTTGAGGAATTTTGGCACTAATCATTGAATAAATTATTAGAAAACATATCTTGCACAGTCCCAGCCATTTTCACCCCTGTTTATCAGTTCCTAGCTCTTAATGATAAAATCCACTTATCTTAAGGAAAGAATCCCTTTCTCCTCAAAAAGAGAGATAATGTGGCATTTTGTGTTCTTTTAGTGTATTAAAAATATATATTTTCACACTTGCACAAACTTAGAAGTTTTAAAGGTATTAAATAGATTTGAAAAGAACTTTGAAATCAGCACTGTGAGGACATAATTATAAGGCCTTTTAATGAAGATATGCAAGATGTCATCTCACAGCTCACCTTCAACTTCTTCTACCTATAGTACCAATGTATAGGCAGTTCCATTAAGAATCAGCCATTTTGACCCAAAGAGGAGAGTATCAGAAACTAAAAGCAACTATGTCCTTTTGAAAGGACAGTTGCAACTTTTATTATTATTCTTATTCTTTGCAGGACTGTGTCACATTTTTGCTGTTCTCTGAATGACACCACAGCTCTCGGCGACTCCACAGAAGTTTCTCCTCCCCATCGCGCACATTGACGTGCACAGCGCGAGTGGTGGGAGCGGGACTCGCAGCCTTGTTGGCCAGCAGATCTGGACCAGACAGCAAGAGTAATCCTGTGTGAATAGACTGTAACAGATTGCTTCCTCCTGTAAAGAATGAGGGAGCAAAGCACAGACCTGCACAGAGCTCGCCGCCTGCTCTGAGCTGGGGGTGGACAACCGCAGGCTGCCGCTGAAGCAGCTTAAGACAAGATGTGGTGCTGCAATTTAATCCTGAAGAACAATCGAGCACAGGTTTTTCAGAGCCTTTCTTTGCCTTTTTAAACAGTGTTTGCAAAAAACACAATGTGGGTATAGACCAAACACTCCCGTTCATTGAGACAGAAGTATCCTATTGATAGTAGCTTAAAACAGTTCCTTTTTTGTCGGCTTGAGTGAGAATTTAGGTTCTGAAATGAGTAAAAGACCTAAACAGAAGGCATTGCGAGACAGAACGGATGTTAACTCACTCTCATTACCCGATCACTTCAGAATCCATTGGCTATTCACAGCCTTGCATTTCCTTACGCCAAGATTATGGAGTGCGGGGAAAAGGGAAGATCAGAGCAGACAGATCATTTTGCTGCAAGCAACAGCCTATCTGGGGACTTGTAAGTGCAGTAGATTAAGAAAATGTTTAGTGGCTATCATTATTCAGTTAAGCCTAGTTAAATCTGTGAAAGCCCCAAGAAGTATTTATGGCAAACACAATTTCATTATCGTTTCTGTTTATCAAGGAAAGCTTGGGTCAGATAAGTGTCTTATTTTCACAAGAGTCAGATCTTTTTATCTGTTTCTCAATGCCCTTTGACTGAAACAGATGGAGCTGAGTAAGTTCCTTAGATATCAAAAGCATTACGTCTCGAATTTTGCATCAGGAGCTTTTACCGCAGATCTCTTTTTCAGGCACAATATTTTTACTCAGTTTCTGTGGGGGGAGAGGAGTTCAGGCTCTCAGCTGTCCCTTACGCTACAGCACCTTAGGCCAGTGAAAAGCTACATGTAGGATTCAAGCAGTAAATGCAAGGGGAGACTCAGCTGAGTGTTACAAGATCCAACCTGCAAAATGGAGCTGTCAAACTAAGAAGGCTGGAGCAGGATCAGTCTGACTGTTCCACTGCGGGAACAGGCTGGGACAGCAGGCAGGATGGAGGGATCTGTATCCAAGAGACAGGATCAAGGGCTGGAGCAGATAGAAGCGGGTGTTGGGTCTCAGGATCACAGAGCAGAACCACACCCAAGGCCCTGAGAGGAAACCTGGCTTATGGGAAAACCATCAGCTAAGCTTTCAACTCAGTACTTAAATCGTGAGGGACAGACTGCGGCCAGGGGTCTGACTGCTGCTCGGAGTCCCCAGGTTATCCAAGTCAGTTTTGGAAGGGATTTGGTTCATGCTAGAAATGGTGCTGTCAGTCAGACCTTTGTACATGCTCATGCCTATGAAGAAACAGATGTAAAAACTCACAGGAGAACAGATACCTTGCCCTCTGGGTTTGAAAGGCACAGCATAAAAGTTTCAAGTAAGCTTGCATAGCCTGCTCAGCAGGAGGGAATTAGGAGATATATATGGAGTGTTGCCCCTGAGATAAATGGATTTATTAAAAAAATTTCTGAAATTGAAAAACACATATACATACAATTTTTTCTAGCATCAGTGTTGGAAACCTTTTGAAGTTTTGCAGAACATTAGGAAGAATACACTCAATGTGAGGAATTTTATAAAAATATCTCTCCCACCAAAAACTCAAGATAACTTTTCTAATACTCACTCTAGGTTAATCATGTTCTATCTGTTCTCTGTACCAGAATAGAATTTATTTCTCTTTACCTTTGTGTGTGATCTGAAACCCAGGAATACCATATGGTCTAGAAGAAGCATACAGTAAGTCCTATGATCTGCTTTATAAAAATAAAAACAAAGAAACATTTTATGCTTATCTATCTCTTCAAACTTACATTGTGAGTTAAAGTCTCTTACTGTGTAAAATATCAATTCAAAATATGTTTTTACAAACTTAGAAGGCAAAAGTAACCACTTAAATAAATAGCAGCTCTTGGGTTTGTGATTTTTTAATGTTAAATTCTTTAATTTCTAAATTAACTGTTCATATTAATGTGCTTAAAGTCATTCCAATCTAAAAATTGCTTTGTCAGAACAGAAAATAAATTGGTGGCTTCCTTCTGGTTGTTCACAGACTGACTCCTGTCATTGTGACTGCAGTCAGCTGCTGCTCATATTGGCATTGTGGGTATGGAAGTCCAAGAGTGAAAGTAAACAAGTATTTTCTGTGGTAGCACTGCAAAACACAAATCTGTTCATACTGATAAAGAACACTGGGCAAGTGCCATTGCCTGTAGAGATGCTGTAGCTGCTGTGTGAATCATGAGTGCCAGTGGGACCAGGAGAACCGCTTTTGTGAAGTTTCATTCTCTCTTGGATGGTAGGATCAGGGTGGCCTGGCTTTTGCTTCTTCACAGCCATGCCAATCTGTCTCCTCATCTGTTCACTTGCTGCTCTGCGGACTAATTCTGTCACTTCCAGATGTTTCATTAATTTTATCATTAAAACAATGTGGTTTGTACTCACGGTGTTGGGTAATTTCCAGAAATAAAAAAGCATTTTCAATTTGAAAAATCAATTCCTGAGAGCTATTCACTGTACATGAATACCAGTCCCATATTAGCTGAATTTTAATTTATTCATGGATGTAGGAGAAAGGAATATAGGTGACCTCACCCCTGGTAAGTAACAGCTGTGTTAATTACCTAATACAGCCTTGCCTCCTGATGAGTCACAGCTGTATCCAATAAAGATGAGTGTGATAAAAGGGAGTGTGTTAGCTAGTAAGGATTATCATGGAGGAGAAACCTTGAGGAGCATGAAGGAGGGAATCATGGAGCAGGATCCTGAGGCGAGAGAATCCCTGCTGTGAGGTCAGTCTGGGTCTGCAGTCAGAGCCTGTTGTTAGAACCTTCAGTCACAGTCCAGCCAGGTAAAAGCTGCAGTCAGAGTCTGCACACTGATACCTGCAGTCAGAGTTTAACAGGAAATAACCAACAGTCAGAGGTTGCAAGGGAAACCTACGGCAGGAGCTGCTGCAGGCAGAGTCAGTGAATGGTTGGAGTCAGGATGGCTGAGCTGTGAAGAGGAATAAACCAGGCCCCTTTTTATGCTGTTTTTAACAAGAAGTCTGTGCCTCAGCTCATTTTCACTCTCTAATAAGAGGGCTGCTGCAACAATGGAGATTGTGCTTTGGGGCTCCATGCATTATAATAATATAAATAAGTTCATCTAGCATGTTTTAACCTACCTGCTTACAATTGCTAATTTTGCCTCAAGCTGGACACATAACACAGTCTCATCCCAGGAAACCAGTTTGTTCCCATGGACAGCTTCTAGAACTCTTGTGAAGAAGCTAAGAGTCTCCATGGGATAAACACAGCTTAGTTTCAGTTCTGGCTTAGAAAAAAGACTACAGAAAGCTGTCATGATCAACAGTAACACAAAGCGCTTTTAAAACTGGAGCACTTTTTTTCCTACACCTATTTTGCAGCCATGGTCACAAGGATTCAGATATTATAAGGAAATTTTCAGACAACAAAACACTATCACAACTCATGTATAGAATTGCATGAAGTTGCTTTCCCTTGCTGCTTTTTCTTCTCTCTGGTGGTCCTCTTTGTTACCCGCTACTTCCTCCCCTCATTGTGATTCCATTTCTCTTGTTTGTCCAGGTCCATAAGAAAAGTGCAGGATGAAGAGGGTATAATAAGTAATGAAAACCCTTCAAAACCATCAAGTAAATATTTTAGTAAAATTATAAATGCTTGTGCCATTTGGATGGATGGAAGCAGGGGAAAATGAAAGGACTTGCATAAACTAAAATTTTCTCTCTTTTTAAGACTATCTGGAAAGAGGAAACTATAGCTGTGTTACAGCTAACATGTTTCCTCTGAGTAGCCGCTTCATTGTGCTCATGCAAGGCAAATATAATTACCCTGCTAAACAGATAAAACAAGTCTCTAAAACCACATGCTTAGGCCTCTATGTTCTCCTACTGATATTTTAATATCAAATTGAAATTGAAAATGTTCCACTGAAGATGTTTGTTCAAGTGCTAGGATTCTGATGGTAAAAGGAAGTTTTTGTCAACAATTTTGAAACCTTACAAAAAGGTATTTTAAAATGGTTTTAAAGGACATTTGATAAATCTTTCAAATTATCAGAAGATAAAGGGTCAGCTTTTCAGCTGCTGTAAATTATCACCACCTTGCTTAGCTCAAGGTGACTGAAGATCTTGCTCTTTTTCATAGATATGGTATTTATTGCACAACTGATAGTTTTAAAAGGGTATTCTTTCTGGGTTTGTTTTGGATTTTTTTAGTTTTCTTTCAGTAGTATTTTACAGCACTTCAGTCATGTTTTAGTGTAAGGTCTGATCAGAGAATTACATGTGATTTGACCACTAAATCAATAAGAAAATTAACCCCAGGAGTTTAGACTAATAAGTTTATACATATGGAAAGGAAGGTTCAGTTCATCTGTAGGAATGTAAGTCTCTCAAATATGTCATTGCCAAGATAGGTCATCCTGCATTTTTCAGTGAAATCTTGGGAATAATCTATATATTGAATAAGCAGTAGTGAACTCCATAAAAATAAATGTAAACAACCAGTCCAGAAGAACACCTATTTCTAGATTTTGCAGAACATTGATTTCTCAAAGAGTTTATGGTAAGAAGTGTACAGTAAATACAACATATTGCCTGTTAAAGACAGTCAATTCTTTATTTGGTGTTGAAAGGAAGAACAATTAATAGTGCAGCCTGTCATCCCAGGTCTTACTTGAGAGGTAGGAAGCTCTCCAAAGCTCTCCTTGAGAGTGAATCCCAGACAACCACTTATTCTCACTATGAAAAAGCCAGTGATACAACAGATTTAGAATACTTTTATTCTTGTATACATCAAGTGTATACACGCTCCACATAGGTCTGGCTTATATTTACCAGCCCAGAGATGGCTAGACCTCTTTTAAGCACCAAAATTGCTTTAGAAAAGATCTCATTAAGAATGCACACATTCAGCAATTGTTTCAGGAGTACCAAAGACAGCAAAAACATTTAGTAGCTCTTGGGGTTTTAATCTGGTTGTTTCTCACCCGAGATTCCAAGGCTGGCTGGTGGTTCGTGTGGGCACGAAGGGAGTGATTTTCCCTCTTGACCTCTGAATGATTTGGGTCTGCTGTCTGACTCTGTGTCTCTGTGTTCTGTGCTGAGCTCGGTACTTGGTGTTTGGCGCGAGAGAATGATGAGGAGTCTCAAGGTCTTGGTTTCTGGTTTCTCGCGTTGTTTATTAGTTCTTATCTTACAATTTTGTGTGTCCGGCCATGGTGTTCACAGCAGCCTGGACACGAGGTGACTCCCCCTGTGATGGGAGGTCGCTACCTCTTATACAGATAACTACGTACCCATTGTTTACAATTCTATGCCAATGTCTATCACCTATACTAACAGGGTCATTTCTACTCTGATCCAATCCACTGAAACTACTTTGTGTCCACGTCACTGTAGAAGATGGATGCCAAGGGAGTAGAAGAAGAACCCAGGGCACCGCCCTAAAACCACCATCTTGTCCCTTTGCATCTACATTCTAAAAATCCAAAACTACAAAATCTTCTGCACAGTGATAACTACACTACTCTCTATCACATCTTTGTGACTTGCAATTCTTCTCTCTGTTAGATGTTTTTCTCATGGACCAAAATCAAAGATTGTGTCTTCCTGGGCTCTGTGCCAGGCAAACCCCCCTGCACAGACCCCAGACCCTCTTTTTTGGGTCCCAGGCCTCTCTACCAAGGTCTGTGACTTCCCAGGGCGCCCAGAGGGATGCCCTGGACTCCAACAAGTAGCCTTCAAATCTGTACATGTAAGTACCATCTCTTTCCCATTGCTCCCATTAGAAGCTTTTCTTAAACAATAAAATTATTCTCTCTATGCTTACTTCCCATTTACTTCCACAAATAAATGTATTTGAACTTTAGCAATATTTGATATCTTGTGCTGTGTTGATGAATTTGGAATTTATTTTAATATCCACATAATCATAGCATAACTACAGTACAGGCAAAGTATAATTGAAGGTGCTTGTTCCTATAAGCCTCATCCTGCCAGTTCAGCACATTGCCAGAGGTGAAAAATACTGGAAAGAAAACAAATGAAGCCCTTTAATTTTTAGTAAAATGGTGTGTGGAATACAGATGTGACCTGTAATTTGAAAGTAAAGCATATATGGCTCTTTTGCATCCAAAATGTCTTCATGTTTGTTTAACAGAGGTAAATTTTTGTTTCGTTTCAGCGTCAAAAGTAGATTCACACATTCCACAAGGGAAGTTAGGCAGGCTGCATATTTTGGTCTCTATTTCTGATACTGCCTCGGGTTTTCAATCTCTTTTAAACAGAGTTACCCTAAACTCATTCTCCTACAAGCTGTACAATTTTAAGTCTCTTAGTTCTTGTGATTAGTAACATGTCATTAGTTCCTCAATCAATAGAGACCTTTCCTTGGAGACTTTGAATTTCAAAAGTGGAAATCAAGCAGAAAACTTGTTGTTGGCATAAACCTTTCAAGATTTCTTTATGTATCATCGAGTACATGGCAAAGCTTTACAGGACATCCAGAACTTGCCCAGGATGAACTGCAGTAAACTACTGTTCTGAGTATCTGGTACACATCTGTTATTAGACTTAATATTAGCATTAATTCTATGGCTTTTCCAGCTGATACTGTCTAAGTACAAGCAAGAGTGGTTGCAGGTTTCCATTGCTAGATTCTTTTCCAGCCATCTCCTAAAGAAGGATGTTTTAGGTCACTACTGGTCCCTGAGATCTGTTCTCTCCCAGTCTCACTGCATCTCTTCAAGCCAACCTTTTCTTCATCTCTATTGCTCTTCTCCCTCTGTCTCTTCTCCCCTCAGCCAGCCAACATATCAGATGGTGAGCTGAAATATTAATAATTATAATAAAACTCTCTGCAAGAATATGCAGAGGTGTTCACATCCAGAAGCATCATTGTCTCTAAATGAAGGTAGAGAGTAAAAGAAAGGATTTGGTCACGAATTGTGGGGAAAAAAATATTAAGTAGCTTTATCAGTCACCTCTGAATGGATGCAAGTTCTAAACAAACATGTAGAACTCTGATAAAAGCAGGTCTATTTCTGCAGCATTGCTGCTGTTCTGCTCAATTAAATATTCAATAATTGCATTCTCTTGCTTCTTGCAAAGTGCAGGGACCCTGCTCTCTGAAAGTACAACCACTTAGCAGCCAGAAACGTTGGCCAAGGCCAATGCTTAGGCAGAGCATGAAGTCATTAACATGCACAGATGTTACTATTTGAAAACATTAAAGAGCTACTGAAGTTCCTGAGCACATCCCCAAGTTGTGTTGATTTCAGCAGTAATGAGTCATAAGGGAAGAAGACGCTACTAAAATTACATGCCTGGGACACTTTTCTTTGCCACTTACATTTAGGAAAAAAACAACAGTGTCTTTAGAAAATCTTAATGGGGAGGAGAGCACTCTGGAAATGAATAAATCTGCTTGCTTGTATTTATGCAGTAAAACAAATACAATGCTAATGCATTACACATTTCTGATGATTTCATGGAAAGCTCAGGAGATCTAATTTCACAAGTATCTAAAAAGGTTAGTGCTGAAGGTTATGGGAAGTTATGAAACTGATTATTTTAGGGAAAATTTTACTTAATGGAATTTGGACAGTTTTATAAACATAACAAAGAAGAGGAGACTATTCACATATTCTGTGCCAGTCCACCACTGATGAATAATTGCATTGAGTCTACTGAAATATTCAGTTAGGTGAGTGAACACACTCAGGAGGTCTTTTCTTTTTTTTTTTTTTTAGAAGTCCCTGAACCTTTTCTGAGTTCACTTTAGTAGCAGCTCAAGCCTACTCCACCACGTAGAAACAGGGATTTCATGATGAGCATGAAAATTTACCACAGAGTACTGGTACAGCTATGCTCATGCTAACCTTTCTGTAGTTACTTCACCCTTCTATTACAGAAGAAAGGGCCCTCAAATTAAGAAAATATTAAAGGAGATGCAACCTAATAACTCTGTTCACCTTGGCAAGTATAATTCAAGGTTTCAGAAAGCTGCCTTTAGGGGAGAAAGCTTAATCTCTGAGAGAATCCTGGCCTATTATCTACTAAAGAACTGTAATTTTAACTGAGGCAGAGTAGAGCTGACATTATGCATTTTACATTTTTACCAGTGCAAGGGTAAAGACACACTGAAAAAGAGACAATTTATGTTACCACTGTGTTTCTAACTCAAGGAATAGGGAACCAAAACTGAAAGAAATTAAAAGTTCATGAAAATAGAAACCAGATTTTTTTTTCCCCTTTGCTGCTGCTGTTCAGCAATCCTTTTAAACCCTTTTCTCTGTTGTTTAGGAATTGTCTTTGTAGAAAACACTTTGCTTTAGACACTTGGCCTCCAGAAACACTCTCATCTTGTCTTATTCCTGGAGAGAACTATCAAACCATGCAATAAGATGGCAGATGTCAGTCAACATCTCCTTGTTGAGCCCAAACTCAGCTAATGAAATGAATCAGTGCAAGTTCCATATCACCTTTTACGAAAGGATCACTTATATATTTAACTATATATCGCAGTATCAGTCTCCTCTACCCACTATTTTTTGCTGAGGTTTGGCTGTGGATAGTTAGACTTCTAAATTCAGTTAAATATATTTCGTTTTATCTCTAGCTGGGTACTTATGGAGAAGTTGCTTTTATTCAGTGTGTTTGAAATGAGGTGTAATCCTCCAAAGAATAAAGGAAAAAGAATGCAGGTTTTTTAGTGTTTATGATTCATAAACAAATCTACATTATAGCTTATAGACAATAAGAATTATGATGTAGCTCATGAGCTGCATCAATCTATTAATGGACATGGAAAAGTACCAATGTCAAGCCACATGAGAATGTGTCCTCGTGACAAAAAAAGCAGCAGTGGGCAAAGAGTAAAGCACTGAATTTCCTCATGTTTAAAAACTTACATGTGAAAAAAAAAAGTCTTTTACCTCTTGGCCCACAGGTGTCTGTAGAGAAAGGTATATGCAAGCCTTGCAAATCTTGACAGGTTTCTCAGGAAAGGTAGGGCTGAATGTTACAGAAAGTGGTCTTTCAGGTAACTTGTTCAACTATTTTTCTAACTTAGGCTTTTGCTGGGAAACTCCTACAGCTTGTCTTTCCAAAATCTTTGGGTGTCACAAGGGTTGGTGTTGTTTTCCAAAACAGTAGGGGCCCTCACAACTGTTTGAGGTGATTCCCAGATGCAGTAAGTGACAGAAAGTTGCTGGAAAGAAATGGGCTTGTTGCATTTCTGTTGATAAAGTGAACCTATTTGCTATTAAAGGGCTTATAGTTTATACTTATTTCTGTTGCACTGAATTATCTCCAAGCTGTGGATATTGAATAAGGGTGAATCAAACAGCTATTTCAGAAATGTCACAAGTCCATTATGCAAAGGAATGTCATTCCCTGACTTTTTATTCCTTTTATTTCTGTTTATGAGAAATTGTTGATTTATTTTGTGATGGAAAACACTAGCTTGTTCTTATAGAAAAAAAAACCATGAAAAATAAAAATTAATAAATTGAGCTGTGGTTTTCAGATCTTGAAGGTCCTTCTGGCTACCAAATTTGTATTTATAGGGTTAGTGCCCAAATATGAAAGTTTTACCCAAGAACTGATCCATCTTTGATACAGAACTCTGAATTAGACTTTACACCTATTTAGCAGTTGGTCACCTAACACTGGCCTATTCTATGCAAATAGTCTTCCATTTAAATAACAGCCATTTCCATTTATTAGAGTAATTCAATTTTCTAAGGACAGTCTAATCATACAGCTGCCCCATTATGCCATGGATGAATGTCATTAAATACTTGCAATTATATTTAAAATCTGTTACTGCTATTTAGCATTCTGTCACACCTGCAGCACTATCAGTGGCTCACAGATACGAGGTTCAGAGATCCCTGTCTCTTCTAGAGAGCATATGGAGTACATCCCTGTTCTAACAAGGATCACTGTACTGGTACATTTTGTAATGTTCATAAGGGCAAAATTACCAGGGCTTTAATGAAGAAAAGTTGAATTGACAATCATTTTACAGACATTATCTATATGTAGTTCAGCAGAGGTGAATTACTTGTAGTATTTGCACAGTATTTTAGAGAGTCCTTCATCCGTCTAAACACTGAACCTGTTTTTGCTGCAGGCTGTTATACCACAAAAGAGGTGTGCGTTTACAGGGCCTCAATTACTCTCAAGTAGGAGAGAATATCCTAAAGGTCTCTTACAACTAAGCTCATCTGAGACCTCCCTCAAGAGTTTTTTCCTTAACTGGAATTTGTTAAAGGCTTCTTGAAACTTGTGACTTCCTCTCCCACCAACGCTCTGTTCAAGATGCAATAAGAGATTTTCATTCTTCTGTTGACTTCATCCCTTTGAAAGGGCCACATTCTTTCCTTTATCCTTCTTTGGGGCTCAGCTGAAAATCTTTCCCATGGTTAGAAACAAAGTTGTCTTCTGCTTCGTAAAATACAGCTGCCAGGTGATGTTTACACTACAAGAGCTTTGTTGGCTTATTGATGCCAAATCAATAGAACTATGTAAATTAGGAGAATCATGTGAGTTTGCAAGAATTTCAATACAAATTGCCATAACGCTGCACCCTGAAGAAGGCAGCTAGAAGTTATTGGCTGTGTGTGCTAAACACAGCAAGTAATAGCACTTTAAATACTTAAATACTGTGATGGAATTTGTTCTTCATACATCAAGAGAATCTTTTCTATAAGCATCATTTCCTACTGGGCTATGCACTCTCCAAACTTGTGTAGAGGTTCAATCCCAAATTCAAAACACCTTCAATCAAAGACAGGCAACATGAAATAGAAGGCAAAAGGAAGAAAATGCAGCTGTCCTCAACTGCCTTTTCCCTGAACATTAAAAATTAATAATTTATGTGAGACATTTTATTTGACACCAGCTCTAGGAGGCACATGTAAGAGGGAGGAGCTTCCTACATATCTTGTCTCAGGAAGGATATGATAATGTCAGGCATAAGAGATGCACAAAAGTAGCACTCATCACATTTCTTTTCATTAGAGAGGCTTAGAAATCACCAATGGTTTAGTTGAGGTAAAAGTACATAGGACAGAAGTAGAGCTTTGGAAGAAACTCAGAGGTAATGAATAGAAACAATTTAATTTAGCAAGAAGGAAAGAGACAATAAAAGGACTGAAAGGATATTATAGTCTGTATAGATGATCTGGGGAGATGCATAGTCTGAGGTCAGTAAAGCTGGAGAAAGGAATGCTGCTCAAATGGGTGATGAGAACCAAGACTGCTAGTTGCAGGAGATGGGTCAGAAAAAAGTCACCAGTATAAAATGGTCGTGGATTCAGTACAGGGGGAACAGATAGAAAACTCATGGCACTCTCAGTGTGAAAAGGAAGGTACTGAAAGAGATGCTGTAGAATTAAGAAGAGGGGTTGGCAGAAAATCGGAAGAAATTTCACCAAACTCTGCAAGGGAGAGTATTTTGAAAGGAAAGATATGACTGAAAGTGGCAGTGGAATAAAGAGAGAAAAAGAGTGGAAGACATTCCAAGCAATCCCAAGATTTGGCTGGCTGAGAGGAGTTTCAGAAAAATTTTGAGACTGAAAGGTGATTAGAAGTCACTCAAGATGTAGTTACAGAAATTAATTAAATACTTCTTTTAGCAGAATCAATGAATTTAGATTTCTAAAAAGATACAGCAGTGTGATTTACTGAAGGGAGCCTTGCCTGCAGCTTGAGGTATTGTTAGGTAATTACGTGGCTCATAACATCTATAAATTATTTAATCTGAGTGGACCACTCTTTTTAGGTTTCTATGGAAAACAACATGTATTTAATTTCTAATCATCTACCTGCAGAAAAATTACCTGTGAATGTGTCACTTCCCTTCTTAAATGCCCACTACATCACACATCTCTGTGTAATTTATGTTTGCTCACACAGCTTAGTATTGTTGATTACAAATAAAAAATCATCAGGAAGATTGTGCCTGCATGACAAAATCAATGTGCAATATGATAAGGAATGATTTTTCTCTTCTCCTTACAGCTGCTTATGCATTTGAACAATTTTGTGAGCACGAACTCCATAAGGAAATGTTGCAGTTGAGTAAATAACTCCTTCCCCTCCCATCATTGGCAGGAAGGTAAGTCCCATTGACTCCAGCAGAAAGCAGATCTAGACAAACCCAAATATTTTTTAAGACTCTGCCAGTTTAATAACTGAAAAATTATGTGGCTCAGTTTACAAAAAAATTGTACAGGCTGCTAAATCAAATTTGCATTTGATGCTGGCCGTCCCTCAGTTCAGACAACACTTTCACACTCCCACTGCACAGCTCAGCTGTCCAGGTTCCTGTCTCATCACCATCATCACCATCCTCAGAGCTTTGAACTGGTTTAACTCCCAGGCCTGCATTCCACAGGCGGGCACAGAGCACGGAGCTCTGGGCAGTGCAGGGGACAAGGGACAGCAGCAGCTCTGGCTCAGGCCAGCTCTGGCTTAGGTCATCTCACTCTGTTTTAGAACAGCTTCATTAGGAACAGACAAACAAGGAGACCCAGGTGCCACCACCCCCATAACCAGAGCACCTGACACCATTTTCTAGCTTCTAATTTCATTTCTCACAGTCTGGCAGGGAGATAATAATGCACTAATCTTCTGCAAGCTTAGAATAAACTGCTGCTTTAAAATTTAAATAACATTCTTTCGGCTTATATCCTACTATTAGAAAAAGGAATTGTGAAATGTGGCTTTCTTATCTTCCCCAAAAGTTTAATTGATTTTATGGAAATGGAGGATTGTACCTTGAGCACTCTGGCTGCAAGCTTGAGAGAAGAAAATTGGTTAATACACTGTACTTACATGACTCTAAAGCATTTGGCTTATTTCCACATTCTGAACTACTAGGTTCTTGCTGATTTCTCTGAGTGAGGAGTATTAAACACATATTAAAAAAATATGAATTGTGTTAAACACAATGAACTAAAATAGTATTTAAATGATTAAGGTTTATTTTTAAATTATAATTTTAAAATGTACAATTAAAAATTTTAAATTATAATTTAAAATTATAAATTTGTTGTTATCTATGGTGGTTAAAAATAATGTTCTCCATTCCTTTTCAGCTATATAGGAGTCTATAGGAATGCCTCTTCAATTAACCAGCATTTTGAATATGGACTAGCCAGCATCTTAAACCCTTCAATGATCTGGAAGAAAATACAAAGTGATTGCAGGTAAAACTGGAACAGCATGCTAAAATTGGTGGAGTGGCAAGTAATAAGGCAAATGTTCTGTAGAACAACCTGTCTCAACTGGCTAGGTGGCTTAATTTGAACAAGATAAATTATAATAAGGAGAAATGCAAAGGCGTAAATCTAGACACAGGGAATGCAGGTCATATTTATAGGATGAAACACTGAAAAAAAATTGATTCTGAAACTGTAGGGGGATAAGGAACTTTCTGTTAACTCCCAGTGCAAGGCTGCAGCTAAATGAACTAATTTGCTCCTTGGGAAAGTAAAAGGATATAGAAAAGAATATAGAAAAGAAGCAGATTAATTTCATTATTTCCAATTTCAAAAAATTGCGTCATCAGTGTTGGAACACTGTGTTTAGTCTGGGGTTTGAATTTTTAAAGACATATGAAGAAAGCAAAAATATTTAAAAGTAAATTAAAGCATATTTTGCCACCTGAAAAATCTGCCTTAAAGCCAGATAAGATCAATATGCTTAGTTTAATCAAGGGAATGCTAGAAAATACTTGTTCATGCTGAAAGAAGCTCAGAGTAAACCAGCAGAATGTATGGAAGGAGATAATATAAAAGTCTTAGCTTAGTTTAGAGGAACTTGTTCATGTTATGTATCCAGAATTCATGCAGATAGATGGCAACTCATAAATAGTTTGATTCTGTATCTGTAGAAGGTGCTTTCCCTTGCTTCCTGTGAATATCAATATTATTAATATGATGAAGGACACCATTGCTCTTAGAATGAGAGATCGGAAGTGGTAATTTCCAAGAAATCAGGAAAACAGCCAATGCTGGAGTTAGGGAGAAAATGTTGCCTTGTCACCAACCGTGTTCAGACCAGGCAGGAAAGATAAAAGCTTGATCACCACCTGAAAACAATATGAAGAATATATATTCTTTCCCCACTCCTTCGTAAAGGAGGGACAAAGGAATGTGGAGCAGCACATCAAAGAAGGATTAAGATAAAATCAGACCTGAAAAGAGGACGAAACTATATATGGAGATCCTAAATTGGGGGATAAGAGGATGGAGGTGTGGGGTTTGGGTCTGTTTGTTTTTTAAACCACAATATTGGAAATAAAGAATACAGAGAAAGCTGAAAGGAAGATTCCTTTAGAACCACTTTACCAAATATAGCCAGTATAAATTTTCAATAAAAATTGAATTGCTTGTTTGCTTGCAAAACATAAACACTTACTGTATTATTCCCAAAAACCCCCCCCAAAAACCTAGTGTGTCTACTATCAATTTCTTATTTCATTACTTACAGGAAAAGAGAAAATCTTCTGTAATATCAGGAGAAGTTCTGTGCAACAAACCACAGACTGTGTGAGCCTACAGGAAAAGATTTCAAATAGTAACTGTTTTTTCTATCACAGCAAAACCCAAAATATAGAATTAAGTGCATTTGTTTACACTGAAGGTACCTGTTAAAAGATAAAACTCATGTGTTAGATTTTCCATAATCTGGAATTTTAAAATCAAGATTTGATTTTTGTCTAGAAAATACATTTGAAAGTCATCATGCAATGTAACCCAGCTTCCTCGAAAATACATTTTATAAGAGGAATGGGGGAGGAAAGACTCAGAAGAGTAAGAGTGGCATCAAAAATTAAAATGAATATCTATATGTTTTCATATTTCTTCAGACTCCATCTAATAATTCCAAGGACACTCATAATTTACCAAGGATAGAGCATTTCCTTTCAAAGTGCTCTGCACAGTGACTAATCACCTAGATATACTTTTAATTTGTTAGAGTTTCAGCATCAGCTTCATTTTTATAGGTTTAAATATTGTTTATTATTAGCCTGAAGTATTTTGTGTGATGTTTCCAAATAAATTCTTTTTGTATCTTTAAAACATTCTGTTACAGAGAACAGTATGAAATGTTAATCTGTAGTAATTTACTTTACATTATGCTGATTTTATTTTGTCAGACACATGATAATATTTATTGCAATAAATAATAATAATGAAGATAATTTCTGCAGGGAAAGAAAATATATGCAAAGAAGAAATGTATAATTATGTAAAATATAAAATGCGATATTTTTTGTGACACCAGGTTCCATGATAAATAGCTAGTAGGAAGCAAATTGGAGGGAAACAAAGGGGCCAAGATAAAAAATATCAAATTATTTAGCTGTATGGCACAACCATTTCCACATTTGAAAATGAGGCTTTGGTCAATATCAGTGGTCCTGAATTTGAAGTTTCATAGATTATTTTTATCTATAATAATCTCAGAATTACAGCACAGGTGAAAATAATTTTTTAAAAATGTGAATGCATAAAGAAAGTTCCCCTTCAAACTTCACATCCTGGTAGTTCCAGCCAAAACCAGCGCTACTCTCTGTGACTGAATTCTGCAGAGCCCTCGCCACTCCCTTTCCCAAGGATGTTCAGAAATATAACCTGTTCACTTATCCTCCTATCTGAACAAAGAAAGAAACGGTATTTTCTTAAGACATCAGCTTTTACCTCTTTCCTGTTGATTTATAAGATTGCAGTTTCCCTTTTATTCTGTCAAACAGACATCTGTATTCTCATTTCAGCTGACCTCTGAACACACTGTGGGAAGCAGAAAAGTTTGATACCATCGCTGCAGGGTAACCTCTCGTTACAGAAGCAATGACTGCTCGAGCAGCAGGAGACTCTGTGAGAAACTTCTTAATTCCAATCATTGAAAAGATGACTTCTTCATCAAAATGATCCTGGAGTCCCTGATAGGATTCTTGAAAATGAAAATATTAAAGGAGCAATGCTTAGTCAAAGGAGAATTTTGTTAGAGCAGATGCAGTAAGCAGGGCCTTATTTTACTGGGATGTCTCCAAGAAATAAACCTGCAATTCTTTGCAAATTGACCACACTCTTCTTACCTTCAAACTATTATTTTAACCCAGGTTAGACATACTCTGTCTGTGCTCCCTAGTGCATTCCTACCAGTTATTAAATAGCAAGGAATAACCTTGGAGTGGTGTCATTAAAGTTATTGCTTCTCACAATATGTTTGAAAGTTAACAACAATGAAATTCTACAACAAAAGCAACATTTTCAGAAAGCTTTGTTTATCTAGTATATTTAAACAACTAATATTTTAAATTAGGAGGTGGCAGGTTTCTCTTAAATGTTCTTCCAAGAATATTGTGCCCAGCTTTTTGGTTTGTTTTGAGGGGTAAGGTGGTTTGTTAGGTTTTTTGTTTTTAATGGGGAAGCAGAGGGAAGAGCACTCTGTGGCCATTGCAGGAAAGTACAGCAATGACATCATAGCAGTGCTGCTTTCTGCAAAGTTGCAGATCAATCCCAAAATGGTATTAGCTCTAGCAGTCACTTGGGAAATAAAAATATCAGCTTGACTTATAACTGCAAATGTTAAAGGCTAAGGAAAAAAGAGGAAACTGTAGGGTCAGCTGCAAATATCTGAAGGTGCTGGAGAAAGAAAAGCGTCATGTCAGTCTAAAGATAAACGTATCTATGGAAAAGAAAATATAGGATAAAAACAGTACTGCAGGAAAACATCACAACAGAATAAGTACCACATCACAGACACATCTGACATGGAATGATGTTAGAAACAAGACACATAACTAGGAAATGTCCAGCATGAGAGAAATACAATATGAAATACAATAGATGTGGCTGATCAGTGGAGGAAAAGGAGAAGCAGGGGTATTCCGAAGGGAAAAAAAAATCTATGAGAGATTTTAGTAGCAGCTATAAGCATCTGAAGTTTAACCTTTCAAAACAGAACTTCTGTAGCTCTCCTAACAGATGGTAAAAATCATCGCTACTGACAGATGTGTATAGTTGTTTCTATTTGACATAGATGTTTGTTATCTATACCGTAGGGATATGCAGACAAGTTCTTCAAGAAGAAACACCTAATTCAAGATGTAACATGTAAAAGATAAATTTAAATTGTTCTGAAACCACATTCACACTCAAAACTTTCTGACGCTGGGTCTTTCAATATTCCGAGGTGCAGAATAATCTTCCTTTCAAAACCCCAATACTGAGATACAGCATTTTTGCACCATTTTTGAAGTCAACGCTTCTGTCTGCCTAAATATTCTAACAAATTGAAGTTCTAAGTGTGAATTCAAGATTTACAGATCAGTTCAACAATTATTTAAAGCAATATTACCTCCACAACTCTGAGAACAGTACCATAACTGATTAGTATGATAAGATATACTAATAGAGGAATCCTCCAAAATGAGTCCTTTAGCTACTTCTAATCAACAAGCTGAAGGCTTACCAAGCATGTTGCTAAAGGAAGTAGAAATTGTTAATCATAAACTGCCAGGGACAAGAAGGCATCTTAAATCTAATTCTTAAACTATGTGTAAGGAAATTTATCTGGTTTTGGCCAATCAGATGCCTTTAACAGCCATTCTAAAGAAAGAGCATTCATGTTACCCTACCATAAAATGTGGTCCTTTTATTATCATTTCTCTGGGAATCAAAATATCTCTATGAAGCCACAATTGCTGTAGATTCATTCTGGATAAATCTGCATTGTTCACTTAGCAGATCCTCTAGCCCAAAAATATCTAAAGAAATAGTTCTGAGGAATACTCTCAAGAATCATAAACTTGTGTCTTCTAAAATTGCAGCTCAATTCATTTTCCCCCACACCTTGTAACAACAAACAAACACACACAAAAACCCCAATCAAATAAACAAAAAACCCACCCAAAAACCCCTTAATAACTACAACAAAAGAGGATTAAGACATCAGCAGTAATACTTCTCTTTACTGGGAGAGTGGGATACTGAAATTCGGAAAGACACAAAGTTCTCCAATTAGTTCTGGAAAGGAAAGAGAGAAACAATTAAAAATGTTTTCCTGCTCATATGTTACAGTTTTAACTGTGGTGAACTTTTAATTTTGAATTACTGAGAAAGAATTTAACTTACAAAGAGCTTCCAATTCAACATCTCAAAGCCAAATGCCATTTAAATCTGAAGACCTAAGAATTAATTCAAATATGATAAGATTCCTTTTCTCAGAACCTCTTTGCAGGTTCTGTGCTATACCTGAGGGCAGGCCCCACTTACTGATAGTCCAGCTGACTATCTCCAGTGGAATTTTCATGATCTAAAATATGAGCAAAGCACTACTTTGACAGCAAAAAAAAAACATGAAAAAGCACAAGCACTCTATTAGTCATGGTCACTGATCTTCTGTACAGCCTTACAAAACAGGGACATGGCCTTATACACCCTTATCTTACCTAGCTCTGATGCCTTATGTAAAAAACTGTACATTTCTTTGCAAAGCAGCAGAACATTTTTCAGTCTGAGATCCCCAAATAAACAGAACAGTACCTCTACACTAATACTCCATTTAACCAGTCCTTGTAAGTCTTCTCCATTTATTTTACATCTCACTTATTAAACCACCAAGTATGCACCTCACTCTGCTGGTGTCATACTATGGCTTAGTTTGCCATAAATTTTCTCTTTGCCAACATCAAAAATGCATGAAAAAGACCAAAGTAGCTGGAGCACCTGACTTCACTAAAAATGCAAGTTCTGCTTCCTAAAAGCACCTTCAGGCTGGGGTACAGCTGGAGAGAGACATACCTGCAAAGAGACAGAATGCACTGACAGGCCCCAGTCCAAGGAGATACTGGCATTTAGGACAGAGAAGCCATGGATTTGAAACATTACAGACATTCTTGTTTGTTTGGTTTTTTATTTATACTCATAAATTAGCAACTCTGTTAATTTCAGAGCACCATTCTTCCCCACAAGGTAAGAAAATGTTTGGCTAAATTACTAATTTGGCATAATTATGTTGGCATAAAAACTTTTTCTTTCTTTGCCATTCTTTACCTGAATGGCTGGGTATTGTGAGAGAGTCTGCAAGGCACTTTGAGGGGTTTTCTTAACAGAAGAAAGTTAAATGAGCAAAGCCTGTAGAGACTGGATGACCCTCCTTCAGCAGCTGCATCATTTGATTCACTGGAGTTGAATCAAAAATTGTCAGATCCAACTGAATGTTCACAGGCACAGTGAGCTAAAGTTTGTACCCGCAAGTTGAAAACCAAACAAGCGTTTCTTCGTCTGATTTTTATTCTTGTGTTTGGCAGGAAATATCACATGTAAAGGGATATGAGGCAGGTATTTAACATCCAGAAGGGTCAGCAGTGGAACCTTGGTGCACAGGGGATTGCACTGCATCTGTACTGTACTAATTTTTCAAACTAAAATCAGAAATCTACATCCCTAAAAAGTGAAAGGGTTACCTAAAGCTTCAGCTTTTAAATCACCAGTTGGCAAGAGAGCATATATATGCAGAAAATTTTTAAAAATTACCATTTCTATGGCAAATTAACATTGAAAAGCATTAATAGATCATGTTAACCTGTTTTCCATCATGTTTCCATAACTTCAGCAAGATATGGCCACTGTTGCTTATGATATCACCAGAACATATCACTGAAAGCAGAACCTCCCAGAATAAGTCCTGGGAGATTCAAGTTAGAAGTCAAGCAGAGCTTCCTAATCAGTAGATTTCTTTTTAAAAGCTACTTGGATTAATAAAAGGACAATTACTTTCACTCTCAATCTTCTTCTAAATTGTGGTAATCTTGGATAAATAGAGTGTAATGAGATCACCTTATGCTAAATTGATTTTTCTATTCTACAGAGCAAAGTGCTTTTCAGTTCAGAATTCAGCAATACACACAGTGAAGTTATCATGATCAAAATACTCCTTTCAGTATGGGAAATGTGAGACAGGCAGAGTATATTGCTTTGCTGTGAAATTCTAATATAAATGTGGGTCACTTCTATATTCAGATTTCTAAAACGAGTGTTTCGTTCCTTGCAATAAATTAAGGGGTTTTTTTTCCCCTTTCCACTGCAGGATTTTTCAAAACCAGATACATTGCTTTTGGAAATCACATATATCCTCACAAGACAGATAAAGTCATCTTACGTTGAATGGAAGTCGGGACCTACCAAATCTAATACATCTTTTGAATCAAATATATGATCTACTAAATCTTAATGGTATTATGTATATTGAAAGCTAAACTGATGAATCACTGGATGAATTAGCTAGCAAATGCATGACAATATAGTATTTATTAAAATGGATCAGTGATTTTTTTCAGCTCTTACAACCTCATATATCAACTCTTGAAGAATCCTTTAAAAATGCAGAGATTTTAGAGAAAGGCAAGAGACACAGGTAAAAAATAGACCAGAAATGGGCAATCTCTGTGTGCTGCTGTTTTGCTGGTAGGGTGGCATCATTAGGGCTTTCAAAGAAATGCAGCTTCACTATTAGTTAGATGTGGGCATTTATCTGAGATTTTACAAATAACAGGTAAAAAAAAAAAAAAAAAAGGCAAAAACACCCAAATAATTACTTCATATCTGGGGGAAAATAACCTAGACCTTAATGAAAGTAAGAATAAGATACATAACGCACACATTTTTGATTCCAATATCTGTAAATATTATTTAGACATGGTTTTCAATAAGGTAACTACCATTATTAAAAATTATTCAAAAAAATCCTTACAGTGAAATCTAACTAAAACTGCATGTTTCAAAAACTCTGTTGTCACTCTACTTCCAGCATATCTGCCCTGAATGTTCCAGAAAAGACCTGAACCCATGTTCACTTAACCTCCTCTGTTTTCCTGGAAAACTGAAATTCATTATTATACTGGAATGTTAGTGTCCTTAACATCAATCCATTTGCACCGTTGTAAGGATTCAAATATTATCTGTCAGAATAATTGATTCAAATCAATTCCAGAAGAATTGATTCCAATTTGCACACCTGTTACTTTTTTTTTTTTTTTACTTT
>VWZU01019072.1:352771-420218 GCA_013397095.1 Sterrhoptilus dennistouni
TTTACTTTTAATAAAGAAGACAGGCAGATCACAGGGTCACAGAATGTGTCAGGTTGGAGGGGACCACAGGGGGGTCATCTGGTTCAACTTCCCTGCTCAAGCAGGGTCATCCTAGAGCACATGGTAATGGATTATGTCCAGACAGGTCTGGAATATCTCCAGCAGGGGAGACTCCACACCCTCACTAGATGATCTGTTCCAGTGTGTGGTCACTGCACAATAAAGATTCTTCCCCATTCTCAGGCGAAACTTCCTATGCATCAGTTTCTGCCATTGCCTCTTGTCCTATTGCTCAGCACCTCTGAGAAGAGCCTGGAAACCTCTTCTGACACCTCCCTGCAGGCACTGACAGACATTGATGAGAGCTCCTCTTTCATCTCCTCTCAAGGCTGAACAGGCACAGCTCCCTCAGCCTCTCCTCAAAAGATTCTTCAGACGTTTAATCATCTTTCTTGTCACCGGCTGGACCCACTTCTGGAGCTCATGTCTCTCCTGTCCTGAGGAGCCCAGGACGGGACAGAGCACTCCAGATGTGCCTCACTAGGGCTGAGCAGGATCACCTCCCTCAGCCTGCTGACAATGCTCTTCCTAATGTTCCCCAGGATACCACTGGAATTCTTGGGCACAAGGGCTCACTGCTGTCTCATAGACAGCCTGCTGTCCACCAGGACCCTGAGGTCCTTCTCCCAGAGCTGCTTCCCAGCATGCCCATGCCCAGCCTGTGCTGGTGCATGGGGTTATTCCTCCCCAGGTGCAGGACTCTGAATTTGAATTTCAGACAGTTCTTCTCTGCCCATCTGTCCAATCTGTCAAGATCCTTCTGATCACTAAACCCAACCATTAACCAAGTCCCACCATATTCATCACTAAACCAAATCCCCAAGCGCCACATAAATAATGCAAGAAAAAAGCAAATGAGGGGCTTGAGAGCAGTGTCACTTAAAACTTTTGCAAATGAGATAATAGAAAAGCAATATACTATGAGACAATATTCAAAGCTGTAGATGTTTCAATTTACCAATAGACTTACCTGCCTTAATGCAAACTTCTATTTGGAAAGATCTGCAGGATGTATCTATGAGTTAAGAAATCTTTTTTTTCCAATCATTTGATTTTTGTGGTTATGATACCCATATATTCATATACATGTTTGTATACATATATATATATATGTGTGTATTTATAAATAAAATTTATAAATACATACATATATATATATATATAAACATATGTCTATTTATACATACATTTATGTAGATATATTTATACAAAAAATACAGGTATGTATTACAATATATGGAATTCTATATCCCTCCCTGCTTAGAATTAATTTACTTGTGCCTTTCTCACTCAGTCTGTAACAACTTTCTTACACACTTACTTAATTTAACGCTCCAATAACATTTCTGAGTCTTTGCAAAATGTTATTCCTTTTAAACATTTTTTGGTTTATGGCTTCTGCTCTATCATTCTATGATTTATTAATAATATTCACTGTTTTGGCTTAGTCTGTTTCTGTTTTTTAATGTGGCAGGTATTTTTAATGCATTCTGATTTCTGATAATCAGAAAAAAATTTTAATTGCTTTCTAAAGATTTTGAACCCCTACCTCAAAAAATGCAGTGTACAATGTGTTTCATGATTCCACTCCCAGTATAATGTTGGGATGTATCAGTCTACCACCCTGAAGAACTTGCAGTTTTCATGGTCATTCATGGCTAGAGCTTTTTAACAATTTTGGGGCATCTATGTCATGTTTTCCAAATCCAGCAATGAATATTTGAACTTAATTATTTTTGCTTTCAATTGATGTTAGGCTGCTTTATGCCCTTTAAAATTAGGACAATGGATACTTCTGAAAATTTTATTTCATGATCATTCTTGTTATATCTACCACCTAACAATTAAGGCAATTAGATTTTTTTTCCTACTCTGTCATTAACATGCATTTGGACATACTCAGCTGATTATTGGATACTGGACTGCTTTATATTTCTTAATTAACACCACATCATCAGTAGAATGTTTCTGATGAAAGCTAACAGCAAGATTTGAGGTAGAGCAAACCCTAGTCACTGCATGGTAAAATCAATAATGCTCCATGAAAAATGCAGCCACAAACTTGTGAGATTGTCAGGACAGTGATCCACGTGTTACGAAATTTTTAACTTCTTTTTTACTAGGTTACAGGTTTGGAGTTTTTAAGATGAGGCTGTAAAAATATTTGCATAGGAAATAGCAACCACAGCTCAAGATAAATCTTATACTCATCATAATTTATGTTGTTAGATTACCTTTGTCATAGGTCCTCTGAGGAGCACCTTTCTAGTGCTCTATTTCTTTAAAAATCCCATAATGCAGATAAAGTAAAATACATGCAGTAATGATTTAGCTGAGATGCTACACTCTGTCTACAATGGAGTCCTTCTCTGACCTTGCCAAGTTTACAGACTGTGCCAATAACAGAGCTGGGATTTGAAAACTGACTGATTAAAATTTTGCTCACTAGGATAAAACACTTGAAATGAATCATCTAATTTTCCAGCATGTCCTCAGGTTGCTGCAGGCACAATAAATTACATTCATATAATGGCAAACAACTATGAAAAATTAGAGTTAATACATTTCATATACATTGTTACGCTGTGTCCTCTTTTTAAAAGCCTCAATTTCCTTAAATTTTGATGTTCACAAGAAATGAAATAGCTGACCACTATTGTTTAGGGTGAAATTTCAGAACCATCAGACTGATCTGAAATGCATAGAACTCCACTGAAGTCTTTCTCCTGACTCAGTAGACCCCAGAAAAACTCATATCTGCACATTTCTGATTAACATCAAATGCTATGCCTGGTATCTCCACAAAGAATAGACTTGCAGAGATGCTGAATACTCTGTGTATAACCTTGCACTCCTGCGAAATGAGCAGAATATAAATTGAAAACAGCAAAAAGCAGTTGAAATGTAAAATAATCAGCAGAGGTAGTAATGGATTTAATGGCTGCCAATGCCTTGTATACATAGATATATATATATATCAAATGGCAGCCTTGCAAGGGGTTCCAAAGGGCTGAGGTTCCCCTAAGGAGGCAAATCTTTGGATTTTCTCTCTAGTGGAGAGATGTAGGCTCCTCCTCCAGAGGGAGATTAAGAGCATCCTCTTCCTGTTTCCTTCTCATGTAATTATCAGTGTGGTTTAGGCAAAGACTTTTAAAATTTAAATTAAATTCTTTCACATGACTAAAAATATTATTTTTGATTCCATTTATTTGTACTGCATCCGTTACTGTAGTTCCTGAAAGTTTCAGAGAGAAATATGCTGAATGCTCTATAAAGACATCAAAAAACCCCACAATATCTCCTCACACTTGTTTCTTTTCTGTTCATTTGATGCCATGAGTAACTCCCACCATTACTGAAAGGTACAGGAGTTACATTTTGCACTCTGTGCATTAATTGGATTTGAAAGCACTTGAGCACATACATATATGTCAGAATGCCAGCTATCAGGCAAATTGGGGAAAAGCCAAACCTAAAAGAAAACTGTAAAAATGAGATCATTGCGGCAGTTCTCAGCATGCTCAAAATTTATAATAGGCTTTTGAACCGGATTTGAAAGCATATGGACACTCTTAAAAGGAGCATCGTAATTTTTTAACTCCTGAAAGCCAACCTGCATGCTTCAGAATGTTCTATCATTCTGCTGCACTGGGAACCTGGTGCCAACAAGGTAATGCAAGTTTCTGTACCATGAAATACTGATATTAGATTTTTTTTTTTTTATTATTGCCAATTGCATTACAATATCAAGGATTCAATATATTCCCAAAATAATGCAAAAGTGTTAGTGAGTTAAAATTGTCCTGCTGCTGAGCTACAGCCAAAAATATTTCATTTTTCACATTACAAATATTTGCCTTCAATTTTAAAAAATGACAGCCATTGTTATCAACAGACAAAGAACAAGGTAATCCTAAACAGCCATTTTTCTCTGTAGTAATAAGGTACAAACAGATTACCTTTAAAAATGCACTTAAGAAAACAAAAACCAACTCTCCTTCATTGATTTTGCTATAACCTTGAATGTTTTATAAATGACTGCACAGGTGACAAATGAAAGAAGCTTCTCAAAAAAATAGTCAAAGGTGATAATCTCCCTGAAACAAAGCTCTAAAATTCATGTAAGTTAATATAGAGACCAATGATTAGATGTTACTACATTTTAAAGAATATTTCCTTATTCTTTGTAGCCCTGAATAAGAGGTTTACTCCAACAGTAATATCCTACAACTAAAGAAAGAATATGCAATTAAAAAAGGAATTCAATCCATGTGACCCATATTTTTTTTCTCTAAAGTAAAATATAAATATATTAATCAAAGCTCAGATTTTGGTATTGAACATGTTGAACAAATTAATTACATGGAAAAAGATGTTTCCTTTTCACATAGGGTTCATTCACTTTAAGTTTACTTATTCAGGAAATCACTTAAGAACATGCTTGACTTTAAACACATGCTTTGGGCCCAGTGAAGCAAATGGGATTTAATCACATTCCAAATAATGACGGATACAAAGCCAAAAGATATTAACACGAATGGTTTTTGGATTCGGGCTCGGCATTTTTCAAGTCTTAAATATACACATACAGACATGTACATACACATATACATACACCCACACACAGACACATACACAGAAAGATCTGTCTCCAAACTAAGCCAAAACACGCAAAACCAGAATTCAAAAGATGATTTTCAAAGATATCAAAGTTAAACTGCAAACAGAGATTTTTAAATACAGGCTACTTTCTCTTACTGGCTCCTTAAATCACAAGTATATTTACTCTAAAGTCTGAGTAATTCCTAGCTGGAATCTTTCTTCCATAGTCTCATGATCCAGGTTTTGATCTCACAGAAAAGAAATGGTTTGGCTCTAACGAAAAACCCAGTTTACATAGTTTTTTTTTAATCATGCTTTGATTCCAGGAACAAGAATCAATTCTTCTCCTAAAGAGATGAGTCTCCTGATAAGAGATTCATGTTGGCAAAAGCACAGACTTTACATCACAGATTACTTCATGGGCTTTTTCAAATGAGATACAGAATTAAAAATAAGTAATCCAATCTTTATAATTAGATTACTATAATAATTAATTATTAAATCAGTTATTGGGTTAGTCATTAATCATTATTTTGCTGATAAATGAAATTACAATTTCTTCTTGTTTTATCTTTCAAATGAGGGAAAGAAGCATTTTCAGAAGGAATTGCTAAAACAGAGGTTGGACGAAGCTTCATTGAGAATATGATGCGCATGAACATCCCTTTTTTTGGAGCACACTAAACAAGGCAGCTAAACTCTCTAAAATCCTGATAACAACTGAAGTGTAAGACTTTCCCCCTAAAGCACAGCACGTGGACAAATAGCAGTAAGGCTATATGTTTGAGGAGGCTTTTCATGTAGACTGAAGATAATGACCTGATTATCACTTGATGAAGATCTACAGATGTGTGGAGAGAAGCAGACCAACAGTCAGAAAAGTCAGGGGAACAGCAAGAGAAATACTTGCCATCTGACTATCAGATCAACTCTGCTATTTGTAAATCAGAATCATTCTCCTTCATTCCTGTTGTGCTTGAGGAAATAGTTTGCTACTTCTTCAGCCAACAAGCAAAGTGGCATGTAAGAGATAATGCTTAATACCATGGATTTCTCCCCAAAACAAGAAAGAAAAAAAAAATGCCAAAAATACCACCAAAACAAACAAACAAACAAAAACTAAACAAAGGAAAAAACCAACCAAACAAGCCAACCCCTCTTCAAACCAAGAACTTTCTAATTGTTAAAAAAACTCACACCTGAATAGAAGAACCTGCTTTAACAAAATACTTATAAAAATAACTGGAGAAAGTTCTATGGAGAAAGTTCTATGGAGAAAGTTCTATGCCTTGATATTTTGTAACACATTGGTCTAATGGTTTCCTGCACAACTAAATCAGGATATAAATCTCCACAGCCATGAGGAGCCCAATTCAGCCAAAGCCTATCATAGTGGGATATGGAAGCCCCATGTTGGGGATCACCTGGTCTACAGTCCTGGAGTGTGACTCAGCGCATGCAAAATGACTGCCACCAGGCCAGGACTACACACAAGAGGTTTTTCTTCTTACCTGTGGCAGAAGACCTCTATGTCCAAGAAACAGGATGTTCAGGATTCTGTCTAAAAGCCCTTTCTACTTTGTTATTAGTAAGAGTGAGCAGTAGGGCTCCAGTTGTGTTTCAACAGCCTGAGAATGAAATGCATCAAAAGGAATGCAATAAAGTCTGTCCAATTTCCTTCCCATATTTCCACAGAATCAAAAGATGAACTTCTGCACTAATCTCCCTCTATCTGGAGCACAGATGAAAAGCTGATCCTGGAATCTACACTAATTTCAGTAAGCTCTGCAACAGGATGACTTACATTTCCAACATCATACAAACTGAAGTGAATCATTCCTCTTATTTGCAAAGCTGCAAACTTCCAAGGATGGCTTAGAAAAGATGTAAAGAAAACATAGCTGAAAGGCATCCAAAGCACATTTTACACCATGCATGGAAAAGATACCAAGATGTCCAAGTTGGTATATTCATGTATCACATAAACAACAATAATTTCCAATCTTGGATTCAGAAGCTGTGAAATTCTCAGTGCTGGAAAACAGCTATGCTTCTCTAAGGACTGAGGTAGAGATGGTTCCTAGGGATATGAGAGACTTTTCTGCTTGCTTTTAATATGTTTGATAACTCCTAATACACAAGAGTTATAAAACTTTAAATTGTAATTGTAATTATGCTGTTAAGATCAGCATTATAAATCCTTCCTTTGGCATAAAGAAAGGGTTCGACTTGAGAAAGGCACAAAGACAAAGATGAAAGACATTTCAGATACAAATTAAAAATCTGTCTATACAGCTATATGAACACCCATATCAATGACTAGAATTTTGGGATCCATAACAAAATGGTATTGAAATTTTAATTAATGTTTGGATGACTGATTTTTCCATTTCTATTACATATTGCATCTGATTTGCTGTTTGATTTTTTAATTGCTTTGCTTTTTTCTTCATGTTAGCATAACCTAAAGAACAGTAAGTTTTCAAAATAATTTTCTTGAATGTGTTCATACTTTTCAATAACACTAGCCATTACCCCAATATTTAATTTTATTGATAAAATTTTTATTAGCTTAAGCACTTTTACAATAGCATAATCTGTCCCTTTTTTCATACAAAAATGTGACCTGCTGTTAGACAACACAGAATTTTCCCTAAATCTTCCATTTGCCACTTGTATCTCAAGTGGCAAAGTAATCTCAATTATTACTTATATTGACCAGCAGAGAAGCTGCACACACTGCCCACAGCCAGCTTAGATACTCAAACTGACAAGCTAAAGGAAGGTTTTCACCTGGAGAAGCAGTTATCACTTGTCTCTTTCCCAGAGAGAAAAATTTCTTTACTCTTCCCAAGCATAGCATTTTACAACTAAAAACCATACTATTGTCCGTTATTTCAGATTGCTTTCTATCCCAGATTACTTTGTGGAGGAGGATTACTATACAAATTCAAAATATTTTATTGAAATGTATCTAAATATGCTTCAAAGAGTTTCAGTCTTGCTGAAATGTTTCCATGAATCTTTTCAATATTCCCAGAATGAAAGTTTGTGCAATCTTTTTATTAAGTCTTTGGGTTTTATTTTGATTCATGATAACTAGAGAGAATTTTTTTATTTGAATTTTTGTCCAGCTTAAAAATATCTAAATAATGTTTCTTATCATTAAATATTACCATCACAATTTCATATCTTTAGAGATTCCAGGAAGAAAGTACTAGGAAATGTATAAATACCATTTTACTTTTCACCATAATAATTTCCCCATCTACTGACAAAAACCTCAGCTTATCAAGCATTTTTTTTCCCCTCAAAGAAGATTTTTCAAGCTGTCTTGCATTTTAAGTTTGAATTTAACCTCAAAACAGTAAGGTCCAAGGAAGGTATTTACAAAGGCTCATAAGCTATCCCTACCCAGCATTGGTAATATTTTGCAATGGTTCATGACATTTCATTTACATTGTTTTCATTTCAGCTCCAGTACTCCCAGCGCACACTTCAGATATGAAGAGGCAGTACTTACCCAAGCAATGGCTGTACTAAAACAAACAAAAAAATTAAATAAAAATTAAAATTAAAACTAAAATTAAAATTAAAACTAAAATAAAAAAAGCCAAGATCTTTTATTTCAGATAACACCCATACAAAAGAAGATTTTCTTTGCTTTCCATGCAGATTTATTGAGATCTCATACTGGTTATCCCTGACTGGCGACCTTGACAAAAATTTCACTAGTATTGCCTCCCCTCTCTCTCTCAGCCAGTTTGGAAACAACAGACTGCTGTGGCCTTTTCAACTCTTTGAGCTGTATTTTTGTAACAGCAAAGAACATGGAATATTAGAGCTCTGTTAGGATGAAAAGTGGAACATATTGTGCATGCCTTGAAAATTGGATACCCAGTGTCTACTAGTTGAGCTGTTGTAAGGATAATCAGGGAACTTGCACCCAGAATCTCTTAATTACATGGATATCTCCTCTGTTAGGCACAGCAGATTACTGGGAGAGAGAGAAATGGGAAGTGCTCATACTGCTGGGAAAGAAAATAATTCAACAACAGCATTTTATTTAACTCAACGTCCCTAAAGTGTTTTAAATGAAGCCAGTCATTAAGGTCTTATAATTAAAGCCTTGCACAATTATAAAATAATTAGGGCCTGATCTTGTAACGTTTTCTCTCTGGAGAGCACACATATCAGATTCCCTTGGAATACTTGTACACTAAGCACAGTTGCTGCTAGGATGGATGTATCTGAACCAGCTGTAACCAAACTAGCCTGAGAGCTGTGCAGCAGTAACAGAGCAATGCTCAGAAAATACTGCCTTTTTCATTAATTTTAGGTCTATTCAAACACGATTTTGTAGTCCACAGTGCACTGTCTCTGCAGCTACTCTGCCAGCTACTCTGCACAAGCAGGAATAGACCATTTCAAACTGCTGTGTAGTTCTATATCACTCTGATGAGTAAATGCTATAGTAATAATTCTAAGCCTCTAATTTTCCCAACTGCCTAAGGATGCCGATACCAGCTCCCACACTATTAAAAAAAACAAAAGTTCTTTTAATAAGAAGACCTATGTCCAACTAATCCTTAGGGCTTTACTTACAAAAGCCAAGTCAAAATTAAGGAAGTGTAATTGAATTACAATTGCCAGCAGCTTTTCTTAGCTACTGTGCTGGGTTTGGCTGGGGTAGAGTTAATTCTCCTCACTCACGCTAGTCAGTATAGAGAACCAGTTTGGTTTTTTTGCTGGAAAGAGTGTTTATAACACAGGTATGTTTTTGTTATTGCTGACAGGGCTTACACAGAGCCAAGGCCTTTTCTGCCTCTCACCCCACGCCAGCAGTGAGGGGGCTGGGGGTGCACGAGGAGCTGGGAGGGACACAGCCAGGTCAGGGGATTCCAACTGACCCAAGAGATATCCCAGAACACTCAGTATATAAAGCTGGGGGAAGCAGAAGGAAGGTGGGGGACATTTGGAGTGATGGTGTTTGTCTTCCCAAGTCCCTGTCACCCGTGATGGGGCCCTGCTCTCCTGGGAGTGGCTTGAAGGGCTGCCCCTCCATGGGGAGTGGTGGCTCAATTTCTTGTTTTCCTTTGCTTGTGCGTGTGGCTTTTGCTTTACTTAATGACCTGTCTTTGCCTTAGCCCACAAGTTTTCTCACTGTTACTCTTTAGACGGTCTCTCTCCTGCTGTGGGGAGTGAGGGAGAACCGTGTGGGGATGGGGAGCTCCTGAAGGAGTGCTGAGCCCACCACTCTGCAGCAGATACACCTTGAAACACTTGTGGCTGTGCCTGAGGTCATGCTGAGCCCACCTCAAAGAGTTTGACGTAAATAATGCCGTGGCAGAGCAGGTACAGCCCTGCAGCCATGGGAAGGCCTTGCTGACACAGGTATCTGTGAGACTGTGGCTGGTAGATAAGACTCTGCTTGGAGCAGGTACAACCCTAAGGTGCTGCATTCTGTGGATAAAGCCAAGCCCAAGCAGGGGCAGGGGGAAGGGCTCATTCCAATGTTAAACCTTTTCTGGTCCAAGGGACCAGAGTGGAGTTTGTTGTGGAAATACCTTAAAATTCTGGTGCCCGTGATTTCAGAATTCCCATAGTAGGAGCCTCTTGCTTCTAGTCAGAGTAGGAGCAAGTTCACTGCGATATCAAAGCCTATGATTGAGCCCAACAGGACCAGGGGTGGAGATTGCAATGGATTTATATTTAAATTGCTGTAAACCATGATTTGAGTTGTGCATTGTAGGATTTACTACAGCAGGAACCACTCTGGAGGGGAGAACCACAGTGGAGGACAAGTGATACAAGAAGCAGTGCAGGTGCAGCAGTGACATGACCTGAGGTGGCTTTGGCACCAAATAATTCCATTCAGCACATCATCTCTACTGTCCTGAGTGATCACCACGCAATTTTACACCTCTGATTCTCTCACTCATTCTGTTGGATGGCTGGGGTTAAACCAAAACAGCTGCAGTTAATGTCAAGACAGAAAGTAAAGTGTCTTCACCTCCATTTCTCCAGGATTCTAACAGACTTTCTTTGAAAAAAAAACCTGGATCTTTTTAAAAAAATCCGTGTCTACCAACATCTAGCTGGATGTCAGGTATTGTTTTAAAAGCTTCACTGGGCATTCAAAGCATAATCATACTTCAAATGATGTCCTTATTTTACACCACAGGGTGAAAGAAAATGTAGTAATAGCCTGAGAAATGAAACTCATGGTCCCCTGAAATGTATTGGGGATCATCATTCTTGCATATAGGTTTCACACAAGCATGTTAGACTGCAGCTTTATAAGTGAGAACTAAAATATTGGAAAATACAGGTAAACCTCTCAAACTCCTTTCAGAAATTATTAAAGATGCCTTACATAATGTTAGTAACAAAATTTTGAAGATGCACGATACTAAAAAAGAGCAAACTGCTGTTCTGAACCAGCCTGTGTGTAATACTGACACTCACACACATCCCTCCCAGAAGGGACTACCTAAACAGAGATCCAGGCAACTCAAAGAGTATGCCAAACAAAGCTACTTACCACTGCCTAAAGTTTTCCCCAATATGAGAGTAACATTTTCCATAACTGTGGAAATGACTGAATTAAGTTTGGTAATAAAATAGTCATAGCTACTTTATATGTATGATTCAACATTTCATTTCTCTACTGAAAAATATGGGTTGCATTAATTACATAAAAAGAAAGCTCATATTTATTATTCAATGAAATGATTAACAGTCAAAAAAACCACAATATTTTAAAACACTAGGGACTATTTAACTCAATGTTTAAAGCATAAAATTTGCTTATTTTAACCTACTTTTCATCCTGGAAAATTATTTATATTATTACAGTTTAATCTCACAGAATTTCAATTACATATAAAATATATTGAACACAATTTGTATTAAGTGTTACTAATTATACAGTGGATATTTTGTAATTAAAATAGCTTAGATCTAATTTTCATGCAGTCCTGTGCATGGACCAGTTCAGCAACCACCAATGAGTTCAGGAAGACAATACTTTTTCATGTTCTTTTCCCTGCAAGAAATATTGAGGCAACCTCTTGTGCGTGGTGCCCAGCATTCCACTGAGGTTTCATTGAGATTCTGAAATTTCTGCTCTGCTTTCTGACCTTTCTGGCCATAAACATCTCTACTGATGTTGGCTAGTCTGTTGTTGCACCAGAATAAAGCTCTCACAGGCGGTGAAAGCTGTGCAAAAAGGCAGCAGAGAAGAAGATTTTCAGTAAATTTTCAGTTAACAGGAATTAATACAGCAAAAGGCCTGAAATTATGAAAATTCAGTGCCTAAATTTGACAAGGTGGATTCAAAGAAAAGTGCAATGAGATTAAATGTAGGAGAAGGGAATAGAGGTGACCTCACCTCTGATAAGTAACAGTTATATTCAATAAGGATGAGTGAGATAAAAGGTGGGGTTAACTGGTAAGGGGAGGATCATCATGGAGGAGGAACCTTGAGGAGCATGAAGGAGAGAATCATGAAGCAGAATCCTGGGGAGAGAGAATCCCTGCTGTGAGGTCAGTCTGGGTCTGCAGTCAGAGCCTGTTGTTGGAACCTGCAGTCACAGTCCAGCCAGGTAAAAGCTGCAGTCAGAGTTTAGCAGGAAATAACCAGCAGTCAGAGGCTGCAAGGGAAACCTACAGCAGGATCTTGGTGCAGCCACAATCTGTGAATAGTTGAAGTTAAGATGACTAAGCCATGAAGGGGAATAAACCAAGACCTGTTTTGCTGTTTTTAACAAAAAGCCTGTGCCTTGGCTCTTTTTTACCCTCTAACAAGAGGGCTGCTGCAATAATTAAATATTCTTGGTGGACCTAATTGCTGAGAAAAAGCCCTGAGCTTTCATGGTCAACTCATCTTGCCAATTTATGTGTGTATAATTCGATTTCTATAGCTGCCACATAGATGTCCGTAGTAAAGCCTACAGATAACACTTGCTTGAATCATCCTAAAGTCCAACAGCCCAGGAGAAAACAACCTCTGGCTGTCAACTGCTAATTGTTGACATTAGATTAGTATCTTCACTTTCTGTGTAGCAAAGGTAAAGGTCAGGACATGAGCCCTGAGTGTCAACAAGATGACATGGGGCCCTATCACACTGTGAGTTTGTGTAAGTTTTGCTTCTGACTGGCTTTCCTCCTGAGCCCCAGAATATAAGGACAACCTGAGATCTATAGAATTGGAGGTATGCAGATGATGGCCCACACTGAGACAGGGGAATAAAGTGAGTTAAATTAAGCGTTTCTTCCTCACAGTAAAGAAGGTGACTTGAAAGGATAGAGACGTGTTAAAGGAACTTTACAAGATATTAAAGGCAAGCAATTAGTCTTGCTTCTTTCTTTATTTGGCTATTTATACAATTGTGTTTACTTAAAAGTGCATCCTTCTGGGAAGATGATGAGCTAATATTGGCTGTAATTAAACTGAGCTCTTCTGCCTGATGTAACACTGCTGAAGTCAATAAGAAACTTTAAAGCCTCATTTCTGGATTTGTTTGAGAGCTTCTTCTTCTATCCTGAACCATTTACTTACTCATTTACTCCTTCTCCAACCATTCTTTATCCAAAGTTTAATAGGAGGAACCCATGTAATTAGCTTTCTTTTGAATTCCATGCCTTTTTAAAAAGACATTTATTTATACTCTGAATGTAAAATAAACTCTATAGCAAGATTATGTCACAGTTTATTCAGAATAAAACTAATGAGTTTTCATATTTGAGTTTTACTGTTTTCAGTAAATTCTGCTCTCAGAGCACTTATGTACAAATACAGGCATAATTTAATTTATATAAAAAAGTGGTCAGTATCAAGATAGAAATATCAACAGCAGCACTCTTCCAGTCTAACTTTCTCCATGAAATATGGAACAGCTAAAGTATTCAAGCAATTCCTCAAATTTATGTGCTGAAAGCTATTCAAATATAAAATAAGCACTAACAAACGGGCAACCTTGTCAGTTGCAATGCTAATAAATCAAATTCACCAAGGTAAGTTAGCTACATTTGCAGTACAAGTGGATATATCATAAGAGCCTGATAATGATACAACTACCAGGAAAATAAATGTGCATTCTTTGACCTTGACAATAATTCACTGACAGCTTGCCTCATGATTTTCCTAACATTGAGCCACTCTTCACAGGCCAAGTGTTTATATTTCTGTGGATGGAGAGTTTCATCTGTGTCATCACTAGTCGATTAGGGATTTTAGTGCCCTGCTAAGATTAATTATAGAAAACAATAAATTTCAGGATAATAGTGTATGAAGGCACCTAGGGGAATTTGAGGGATAAGGATCAGAGGGACGTTAGAGGGTTTTGTTGCGTTGGTTCTTTTTTTTTTTTTTTCAGAGTACTGATCTAATGCCCTTCACAACATTTCACATGGTTCTAAAATATCTAAAGCTGGAGTTTTTTTACTGATTTTTTACTTCCTAAAAAGAGTGATGAGAGGCATGGCTGTTGAGCTGACAAGGAAGAAGCACCTGCCCAGTGTTGGACCCTTCATAAATCTTACCAACTTGTAAGAACAGCAACTTCTATAAGGGAAGACCAAAAGAATGTCTTTTATTTTAGATCAGTGAAACTATGGCATATGCAATTTTTATTATTTTATATGGTAAATTGCAGACAGGATGGGGATCTATTTAAGCTCGAGCATAGCCATGAAAATACTTCGGGTTGAAAACTAGAAATAGAAGGATATAGATCTTGACAAGGAAGCTAAGCAGTTAGAAGACGGAATTTGATAACTTCATTGAAAGAATTACATGACTCTGTTTCAGCAGAGGCAAGAAACTGAACCTGGAGATCTTCACATCTCCCTCTCTTTCCTCCCTCCACTCATAAACTCTGAGGACTGTCCACGAAAAAAAAAAAAAAAAAAGGCTATCAAGGGATAATTGTTGTAAATATCAAGATTTTATATCATCCAGATGTTCCTACTCTAAAGGTATATGTTATTAAAAAATAACATGTAACCATTAGTAAGTTATATTGATTACAGTTGCTTTCAAAAACCTAGAAAAACTTTGAGAAATGTGTTCCCATTGCTCTTTGAAGAAGACATGCATAGAAAAAATACTTTTATTTTAACTTATAAAATTTACTTACTGTAGAAATAAACTTTAAGACCATTGTCTCTGTGCCAGCTGGAAATATGTAATATCAATATGTACAACCAGGTTTGGGGATACAGAATGCAACTACATAGACGGCTTGACTCACTTTATTACGATTTTTTTTCCATTGTCTAGAAATAAAAAGCAATGTGAGAGAGAGAGAAGAAAGTGAACTTCCCTAATTATAAGATTTTTTAAAAAAAAACTGAGTCAAGGAGCACTTTTTTTCAAGGGAAGGTTAGATTTTTTACTTTCCAGCAAACACATTTTTCTCTTGCAAAGTGCAATATGTGTGGGAGTCTGCTCACGTAGAAAGTGGTTCCCTGATCAAAACAGATGGCATGCTGGCAGGGTAAGTTTTAAATGGCAGAGTGTTGATGTTGAAAGATTTCAACAGCAGCTTCCATGACAGGGACAGAGACATAAATGACAAATACAAAATACAAAGACATTTCAATAACTTACCATCATATCACTCTGTAAGCTAATACCACTCTTTCTCAGTCTTCAAGATGTTAGAGGAAGACTTCCTAGCTGTGGGCATGAAACTGTATTCTAGCTCAATAAATCACAAAACACTAATGAGGATTCTATTTTTAGGACAATGAAGCATGAAAACTAAGGCTTTTACTGGCATGGGGAAGGAATAAGCTGGCTATTGGAAAGGTTTGTAGCAAAACTCTCGGAGAAACAGAGTGGCCAAGTAATTCCTCTCCTGACTTAACCAAACTCGTCAAGTTATTCTGAAAGAAGGCTTTTATTAGACTCTGAGCTTTTGTCACAGGCATTTTAGTTATCCATCCACTAATCTCTGAGGCACAGTGTATCAGTGTGATCAAACTGGGGAATATGTGAGGGCTTTTTTATCAGAGTATGAATATGATTTTAATATTTCCCTAATGTTTAAAAACATTTAACTAGAGAAATCATTTTAGATATCCAAATTTGTATAGCTCCTGTTCTTGCTCTTTTCCCTTCACTTCTCATTCCTTTCATATACATCTGTAAGTCAATATTGCTTTTTGGATATTAAGTCATATTTAGACAAGTTCTTGATATTTGTTATTCTCCAAACTTTAGCCATCTCCTCCTGTTTTCACTGTCTTTTTTTGAAGTCTGAGGGTAGTCCATCTTTTTTCTAACTTTCTTAACAGTATCCTAAACTTCTTTTTTCTCCCATCAATCCAGATTCAGTTCTGCATCGAGCTGTCTCTGAAGCATTTACTTCCAATAAGACAAGGCATGCATTTTTGCTTTTTTTTTTTAGGCAGAAGCAGAAACAGTTGAATTCGTTCAACTCCTTGCTGCAGAGGGGGATGCTCAAGATGGAATGTCAGCTCTGTGAAGCACCAAATCATCGAAAGGAGATCAATTATTCTCTTCTCTGCAATGAGAAATGTGTGTAGATATCAGCTGTACAGGAGGCACTTCCTGATCGTAAGAAGTGATATTTGGACAAGGTAAATTTAAAGTATTTTACAAAAAAACATTTTTCTCATAAAATAATCTTGGAAGGAACTTATGCAGAGTCCTGACATGAACAGCAGCATTAAGTAACTTCCTTGTTACTGTCAAAGCTCTGTCAAAGAAATAATGGCACAGGAACATATCACAGCTGTTAATTTGTACTTGATTCTTGTATCTGGTAATGATCATAGTTGAAAAAATGATCACTGCAGATTCTCCAAGGCATTGGCTTTATAAATCTGATAGATTTTAAATGATGGGGCTTTTTTCAGTCTATGCTTGTTATGGAGTAGATAAACACCAAACACTGGGCAATACATAGTAAATAATAGTAATGCATTTGGAACATGATGGTCCTGATTTAAAATTGCTCTGGAAGACACTTGTAGACCACATATAAAAATTAAATTACTATTGAAGGCTGGATCTCTCTTCACATGATAAAATATACTGCCCTTTCAGGGAGCTACATCACAGAAAGTGAGTTGCGCTTCATGAAGAAACTTGAATTATTTTGTTAATAAGATTCTAATTAATTGACACTAAGAAAGAAAGGCTAAGGAGGTGGAAAGTAATGAAACTTGCAGTAAACTTCTTTTCACTTTCAGTTCCAAAATAATTTGCTTAATTCTAACAAAAATATACAGCTACAAGTGACATCCATGTTTCTCTCCAGAGCAACTGTGATCAGTTCTTACATTCAGATGTGCAATCACATAAATATAACTTTTGGCCTTTATATATTTATGCACAATAAGATTGAATAGATTTGAAATACCCTTGCCAAGTGCCTGCCCAGGTAGGAGTTAGAACTGCTGACTGCTACTTCAGACAAATTTGGCTAGAATGAATCTGGTAAGTGCAACAAAATATTAGACTTCGCAGTTCTCACGCCTAACCAGGAATTCATACACTAGTTTTTTAACAGACAGGTTTGAATATTTAGGCCTGTGTTTCCACTTTTACACATAATTCCACTATGTTACTCTGACTTTGAATAACAGGCCACCCTTTCTACAAGAATGACCTGAACCCATAAAAATGGTACCCACACACTCAACAGCGAAAATCAGTATCGTTTTCTCCTATATATTAAGTTTAAAAAAAGAACTTTGCAGACAATCTTGTAGAATGAAATTCAATGAGAATCTTTACAATGCAGTTTTATTCATTTATATGGCATATTTTATGCCAAATAGAAGCTTTTTTTATTTAAGCATAAAGGGAATTAGTGATTGTTCTCTCAGTTTGCGACTGCTAAATGTCCGAAAAAAAGGCAAAGAACTTCCTGAGTAGACTTTAAAGGCATAAAGGAAAAAAATCAGAGGCAAAATAAAGTGTGTTTACCACAAGTAGCTGCGATTTGTAGTCACAGCAATACTGTTTGGCAGGATATCAGTATGCCATGAATACTCCTTGAAAACATGACTGTGTCAATTAATGTTCTACTATTCATTTCAGGATTGTGTTCACTGTCTTCAGACCTTCCTCTGCTAGGAAAAACTTAGTGATTCACACCATTGAGCTCTCTAGTTTGTCCTAGCTACTGCAAAGCAGCTAACAGCTGAGAGGAGTGAGACTGACAGTATTGAGTCTGTCTATCTCAAGTACTCAGAATTGTGAGTCACAGTCCAATGTCCTGAGCTTTAGAGAACAATTTGACGGATCATCTTATTTGCTTTGTGGTCTTTGAGATTTAAATAGCAGTTTAAGGCTTCCCTCTGCAAAACCAGAGAAGCTTGAAGAGTAAATAAAGAAAACACAAATGTAAGTTGTGAATGTATTCACTTTGTTTTAATAAAAACACAAAATATCTATAGGCTGTAAGATGTCAAGGTCTGGCTATTATGTTAACTGTTCAATTACAGGCAGCAGCACATTTTCTAAAAGAAGAGCAGTGCAGCGACCTGGGCATTGCACTCCTCACAATTCTCTGTGGAAGAATGAGCTGCTAATAAAACAAAAGCAGCTGGCAGCTAAAACAACTACTGTGGGACAAGCAAAGAAAAGGAAGAAAGGTGAAAAAAAGCTTGAACACTCCACCCCACCTTCAAAAAACCAAACCTCTAATGTTTATTCCTAATATTTGCATCTGGATGTGGCAAAGTCTGACCAAAGAATAACCATATAATAACCCTGGGAGACCTCGAAGTCTAGGATATTAACTGAATGTTAACCAGTTCACTGGTATTGAGGGCCAGTGTTAGGAAAAGTTTACCTTGCAACTCTTGGTAACACAATAGTTGCTTCTGCCTCTGATATTGTAGAATAGATCAGTGGCTATTTCATTTATATGCCAACCAGCATAATTTTTTACTTCAGATGGTCCCAAGATCAGAATTCGTGTCTATCGAGATGGAAGGGCATTTTAAGGTACTTCATTTCCAACCACAGCTGCCCAAATTGGATGAAGTTGCTACCACTGAGCCTCTGACCCACAATCATCACAAACCCCTCAGCAAAATGAATCCCTGCACTTGTCACAGTGGCATAAACTTTGTTGTACTGTTACCCAAACACCCCATCTGTTCAACCCCAAAATTTTACCTGACAAAACCCTACAGATTTTGAAAGAAAACAGCAGGAAAATGGGCCAGGGGACTGGGAGATACACAGAATCAGACACCTGGCTAGCAGAGCTATCGTCACCAAGCAGATGTGTAGTCAAGCTATTCAGCAATGAACTGGGTGATGGCACCTGCTGATAATTTCATCATTAGCCATTCTCCTGACAGTTTAACATGATGACATCCTGATAATGAACAAATCATCCAGCGAAAAAAGCGAAAATAAATAGTATTAGTTAAAGTGAAGGGAGGAAAAACAAGGCAAGACTACACAAAGGGAATCCCAATTAACACCTGGAGCAGAGTAATACAGGCAGGGAGCCTGTTGACCTGGCACCTGGAAATAGAATACATGAATACAGGAATGCTTGCACATGGAAACAATGAAACACACTGAGAAACATATTCCTTTATAGCATTTCCACCTCTAAAACAGACTGAAGCTAGTTCTAGACTGAGATCCTAGCACTCTACAGGCTGATTTGATCCCTATCTTAATAGCATCATATGAGAGACAACCACCAAAGAAAATACACCTATCCCTCTTTAAAGAGGACAGCTTACATGTGCCAATGGGATAAAAACAATTCCCAAGCAAACCAAATTTCATGTTTCATGTTGAATAGAATGAAATAAATGTAATAGTTACTGTTGAACCAACATGAAGAAAGCTATAATTCACTGTTTCAAAGTAAAAATGTGTTAAGAGATAAGGATGTCATAATTTAAAAACTGAATATTGTACCTGCGACTTAGCTGACCAGAAAAAGCAGAAAAATATATTCCTCTTCACCCCGTAACTCAGAAAAAGAACTGAAATCACAAAGGAACTTTGAGCTAACAGTGAACTGTAAGTCATTAAATTATTCCCAAAAAATAATTTCCATGTTCACATGCCACAGTTGAAAAGAAGAAAAATGCCCAGTTTGTACCATATTAAAAACACTTTATTTCTATATTATGATACAACCAAGTTTGTTTCTTATACTTCGGAAACTGCAACCCCTACTTCATAAAGAGATATCATCATTCTTGCTGCAACACCATTGCAGCAAGTATTGCAGTGCACCACTGGCTCTAACTGGAAAGGGGCATGTATAGCACCGTGATAATTGACTTTCTTAAGAGTCAAGTCTTGTACCTTTAACTTCCATGGGTGAACATGCCCCAATTATCTGAAAAATGTAAGATTCTCACTATGAAATACCCACTCCTATTTGTCTACCATAATAACACTTGCAAAATGACAGGCATTGTGAAGAGATTAATCTACGACAGAATTTTCATTCAAAAGTAATTTGATGTTCCAGGAATCTTCAAGAAATCCTTCACATCCTGCAATCCGTCTTTTAAGGATGCTAATTTTATAACCTAAAAGCTGAATCCTTTTGCTGTGTGCAGCATACAATACACATTGACTACCAGACAAGTAGGCTATTACAAAGAGGCGTTGTTCGTGGCTTATAGTACATAATAAGTACTTACAATGACACAATATATTGCTCTGATAAGATTATAAACACAATATCAGAAGAAAATCTATAAAAATCTAATTATGCACACAAAAGTTGCAGCATGAAAAGCAAGCTGAGGCGCTTGGACAAAAGGTTTGAAGTTAGTATGAATTTTAAACATAACACTACTAGTGGACTTAATTACTACAGAAATTTAATTTTAAAGTTTTGCTACTAGATGATGATCAGAATGGCTTTGAGGCCAGCAGGCTTTTAGTATTTCTTTTAAATTAGTATGGGTATTTTATATAAACCCAGCTCAGGTTTCCTGGAAATAGAGAAATCAGATGTATAAGAGCTCAGTGATTGTAAGTTACCTGTAACAAACTCTCTAAGTCAGTCTGAGGCATTGCAATGCAGAAGAGGCATTTCAACTATGACCTTCGAAAAGTTGGGAGCAGGGAAGTACAAAAAGCAGTGCAAAATCCAAACTGCAGAAAAGAATAACAGAATAAACTCATCCTGTGTGCTGACATAACCACAAAACACAAGTACTCTATCCAGATTGCCACAATCACCCGCTTGGACCTGATGCATAAATTTTTTCTAAGTCATGCCAGTAATGTGATTTAAGACTTTCACTTCTCTATCATGAATATGGTCTCACATGAGTAATGGTAAAGTGTCTGGGTGGCAAGATAAACATAAGGCAGGGCACAGATCATTAAATAAACTTTTCAACAGGCAGATCATCCCTATATTTCTTCTTCTGTTCAGCTGCTACAGGAGTAAACTAGAAAACAGTACTATAACCTAGAATCCTATAAGGATGATATGAAAAATATTTTTGGATACTCTTCCCCTTCCCATCAGCAGCAAGCATATATGAAGGAAAATAAATACCTTGCCAAGAGGCAAGTTAGTCAGATTTTTAACCTTAAGTTCTATGGAGTCAAACCTCTTAAAGTTAGTGACAAGATTTTCATTGACAAGATGATTGAGTGCTAAATTCTCAACAGGACACAAGTGGAAGGAATCCAATTCTTTGTTCTATGTGGTAAACATCAAGACATCTGAAATATATAAATACAGATATGAATTTATATGCCTATTTTTATACACAGAATCAGGAGATATGTATATATGCACACATAACACAATAATAAGAAAAAATGTGAAGAAATGAAGTCTCAATAGAGAATGAAAAAACCTAAGCAGAAAACGGAAACAAGACAAAAGGTGAAGCTCAGTTCTCTGCAGAGGCTGATAGCTCATAGTGTAATGCTGAAAGGGATGGATTATACATACAAAATCTTGCCACGGTATTCCTAAATTTTAGGAAGATTTTTAGGGAAGACTATTGCAAACAGGAATAACCAAGTCGGAACAAGCAATGAACAGGCTACAACAAATCCATGAGAGCCCTCAGGAGGTAGGTAAGAAGCTGAGGAAGTAGCTGTCACACAAACATCAAGTCAGATTTTTCTTTCAATTTCCCTGTTGTAGACCTGTGCTATTGTAAAAATGAAACTGGTGAAAAATGTATTCTGTGGTCTGTGGTACCCAGGCTGAAAGTCTGCAGAGAGAGAAAAGAAAGCACGAGAAAGTTGAAAAGAAAATGAAATGCTTATTTTTCTTTTGACAGGAAGGAGAAAAACAAATGGAAAAATAAATGGGAGAAAAAGAAAAAATTAAGAAAAGGGGAAAAGATGGGAAAATGGAAAATAGGAAAAAAAAGAGGAAAGAGAGGAAAAAAATAAAGAAAATATGGAAAACCCTTTTCTTCAAGAGATACTGTGTGGGGTTGTCACAACTGCCTGTTACAGTAGGCTCTCAATTAGGAAGTTTCTTTCAAACCAGTAGAAGTTAAATCACTGTTTATGTCTGTGAGAGGAAGGTTATGTTCTCCATACATATGCCCTTAAGCCCACACTCACCCAACAATCTACCTCAGCCATGAATGCCAGGGCTTTGTTGTTTCAAGATGCTGCATTGAGAATCAGACAAATACCACACTTCCCCAGAAGAAGAGCATAAGCTCTGTTTGCTCTCGTGTTATTCACATACAAATCCATGTTGAGGACACTTAGGCTGAACTCCAGAGCAGATGTGCAAGGGGTCCCTTCCATGGTCTCAGTACACACTTGGTATTGACAAGTCTTGCATCAAAAAGGCCAAACATATCACAGTCCAGAGCAGTGCCAGTAATGTCAAACACAGGTCTTCCTGCCTACTGAGGATCTAAGAGTCAATGGTTTGAGCAAAACCGCATCCCACTGAGCTTTCTGTTGGACCAGCAGATCTCAATTTAGCCTTCATTAGGGAGATGTTAACTTCAAGTCCAAAAAAAATTTAATATGAGCAAAAAGTCTGTTTGCCACACAGTTGTGACTTTAATAACTCTGTTCACCCGTAATAAATGCACAAGAGTGTTTAGATGGCCACCCTAATTAACAATTAACATACTGTTTAACTCAGTGGTCTGCTCATCAAGAGAGATACGATAAGGTCTAGTTTGCATTCAATTTTTTATTACCGTTTCCTTGCTACAACGCTACTTTTGTGTAAAGTAAAAAAAGCCAGAATGTATATCAATATTTACTTTAATTCATCTTCTCTACTCATTTCCTTCGTCAATGCTGCCACCTTCTGATGCTCAGCAGCTTCGCCAAGCACCTCAAACCCAGTGCTTAGGTTACAGCGCTGTGGACAAATCTCTCACTGCAAGTCCTCGTGGCCCTCAGGCTCGGGAGCCCTCCCTCCTCTCCCCTCCTGCACCTGCTTCAGTGGATTTTTACATATGGATGGAAGCAAGGATTTGAAGGATAGAAATTTGTAACACAGCAGATGTTTGTGAGACTTAACGTATGATGCCAGAGTTGACCTTTATTCATTGGTCTCTTTCTAAACTGCCCATGCTCCCAGGTCAATGAAGCCACTGAGAACTTCTGGGAGTTGCTGGAAACTGTGTTTTCTACCTTTTTGCCCTCTCTCCTGGGGAACTTACCATAGAAACTCGCTGGGTTTGTGAGTTTTAGCCCCTCTTTATACTATTTCTGTGCCATAACGTAGTTTCCTTTTCTAAGCCCCTAGGCATCTCTGAAGTCTTATTGAGCCTTTTTGGTTTATCCAACTGTTTATCTGTTCTATCTCTCAAGGCAACCTAGGGAAAACGATGGTTCCTAAAGATGGAATCATTCTCTTGGAGGATATAAAATACTGACCTACAGCCTTGAACTGAACTCTCCTCACAAGGAAAGCTGCCAGTTTAATATGGGCTCATACCTGTAAAGAGTTTCAGCAGAACTTGCTTCATTTAATAAAATCACAGGCACTGACATCAGTATGGGGAAAAAATTCAAATTAACAAAAAAGCCAACTCACAATTCAATAGAACTCTAGAAATCAGTTTAATGGAGCATTTATCCTGCTCAACATAAACAGGTACAATTTTTGGATAGTAAATAGAATAGCAGTATTTAATCAGAAACTACAAAAAGAAATCTAGATATTATTATTATTATTTGTGTTAAAAGTAACGTCTACACCCAAAGCATGAAAGCAAAATTCATAGCCAATATGCGTCGCAGCATCTTAAGCAAGAACAGGCCTAGTTCATGTACAGGAAGAACAAATTTCAAGCTTAGCAGAGACCACAGACAAAGAAAAGGATGCTGTGGATGGTTTTTACCTTAAACCCTTTCACTGGAATAAGAACCTATACAGAACTTTCTTTCTTATACTGCAGCTTAATGTCCCAGACTCTTGTCTACTGAAATAGAATCAGTCATTCTCTCCCTCTTTTTCACTTAGGGGCCTAATAAATATTTAATGCAAAGTGGAACTGCTCTGATGTGACTCCAGAGCAGACAGATATTTTAAAGCACAGACTCTCACGCCCCAGGCACTCGGCCTGATCACTAAACCATTGGTTAAACAGGACGCCCATGTGCTCCACTCTGTTGAGGGTCAGCATCAGTGAATGTTGGCCTCCAAGCAAAAAAGCCAGAGGAACTCTCCCTTCATGAATGGTGGCAAGACTCAAGTAACAAAATCCCCAATCTTTTTCAGAATTTGAGATTTCTCAGCATAACCATAAGTAAAACTGTACTTGGCATGTGGACTGTATTGACAGAAATCTAGACAGTCCTGGGATTAGCCAGTTTATTCTTGCAGCTAGGTCTTGGATTAAAGTTCCAAATTTAACAGTAGCAAAACTACCGTGCCTATGACAACGAAGCAGTGCAATAGAGAGAAAGCCCCTACGAGCCATTTGCACACCCAGGAGCAGCTTAGCCCTTCCTAATGGCACTGCCTCAATGGGAGGACTGCTGAAAGGAATTCCTTTTTGCTTAGTTCTTTCCATTTTGCTTCAATTTTTTTCGTTGAGATTATGTTCACCAGGGGCTCAGCAGTTTAATGTGGCCCACACGTCTGTAGGTTTGCATATGCAGCTATGATGCACAACATGATTGCCTGTAGCTGGTTGAACATCTGCTATTTTGGTGAATTATTTTAGCAAGCCAATAGAACAGTGCACTCCATTGGCTTTTAAGTGCTTTACAAGGCATCTAGAAAAAGAGGTTACTCTCGCAGCTGATTATTCACCAGAGCCAAAATTCCTAGGTTGTATGTCATTAAAATAAAATCTCAAAGTTTAGCAAGTTGAAAATACCAGATAAGCTTTTAATACCATATACTGAAAATGGTTTGAGACACGGAAATCTCTGAGTTGAGTACATCTCAATACATGGATTATTTTTACAGGAAATCTTCTGGAAGAACCACAACTCCACATGAACAGCCTGTCAGTTGTGCCAGCTGGCTCATCATATTGAGAAATGAAAAATACAAGATCTATAGATTTTTTCGGTCATTTTAAGATAGAGTGTAGATGCAAACCTATGTTTGCTGCATAGCCAAAATTTCTCTGATAGAAAAATGCAGGTGCAGAGTCAGCTGCTAGATAAGTTTACACTGTAATAAATTTCCAAGATTAGTAATATTCCTTTTAGAAACATCCAAAAAATTTAAAGAGAAATTTTCACAGAAGTGTTCTGAAGTGTCTGCACAATAGCCAATAGTATAACTTAACTCTGGAGACTTAAATTACTCCTCAAACTCTTTTTTCCATACATTCTAAGGTTATTTACAAAGGGTAGATTCCACCCTTGAGTAAATACTTTCACTTTAAAGGGGTTCAGAGAAATACCTGGAATACTCCCAAATAAAGGTATTCTGTCACTTCAGGAATAGGAATAGGAATAGGACAGGACAGGACAGGACAGGACAGGATAGGATAGGATAGGATAGGATAGGATAGGATGGGATAGGATATATGGGGCCAGTAGTGTGTTAAAATAAAGCAAGACATGTACAGTATGTTCATTGAATACTGTGGAAAGTAAAAAAAAAAGCTTGATCCACAGATGTCAATGACTACTGAATTAAGTCTAAAATATGTCAAGTGAAGGAAAGCCAAAAGCTACAACTTTCATTCTTGAGCATAAACTCCTCACATTTTCTTAACCAAAGATTTTTAATGTTATGTCAGTATTTTTGACACTTTCACTTGCATTATTCTTTGAAAGTAGATGCTTTTAATTATCAAATATAATAACTACAGGTGAATTGTACAGTAATACACAAAAATAATGAGCTGTAATACTATATAAAATTACACAACCCAGTGGAAAATATGTGCATTTGTTTCTTTAATAATATTTAAATTATGAAATTATTATTTTGTGTCCTCTAAGAATTTACTCTTTTTTAGAGGACACGTTTCTTCACAGTTTTTTACTCTAAATAAAAGGTAGCAATTTTCAAAAGAATTACAGGAGACTGAAATAGCTTTAGGAGAGGGATGAATAAATCTGACAGCTAGGCAGTGAACCTAAATATTGTTTCTTTAGAAAAGGGGTTAGAGTTTTCCAAGCCTTACACATTTGATTTATCTTTTCATACCCAACAATATGGAAAGAGAAAAATGATTGTACAGAAATGGGATTTTCTACGTGAGTGGAAAAAAAATGGTGTGCAATCCGAAAAACTGAAAGAGGAGGAAACTAACATAAACAGAGATGAAAAGGAGTGAAAAATTCATATGTATTACAACAATGGTGATAACAGATCTTGGGTGTAGGTTATGATGGTCAGTGGCATCCCACATTAAGGAAACTCAGCAGAGTATCTTTGTAAATATCTGCTCATGGTAATCACAAGGCAGCACCCAAAAGAAGTTACCTCAAAAAGCCTGCTGTACTGTAAAATGTATTCATACCTAGCTCCTTATGCTGCATTTCCCTTCCAGCAAGATATTTTGGGAGATCTCCATTAGAAATGCTGTATGGAACCAAAGAGAAAGTTGCACAACCTGTTGTTGAATTGTGAGTTAAAGCTGCAACTTGTTAGTGAAAATGTAAATACAACAAAGGTGAAAGTGTTTGAAGTAATTCTTATCTATATAATATCACATATACTCTAATCTATATAGGTACCACCAGCAACCAAGAGCCAGTCTGCTTTCTCTAGGATAACTCACACCTGTAAACTTGTGTATTTATGGCAAAACCATCAAAAATAAACCTTTTTGTTCTACATTCATTGATCATTTGTCTCTGTGACCTGATCTACAGGGAAACTTCAGCAATGTACATTTGCCACATGGATGGAAAGGAAGCACAGTGAAAATTTGAGCTGACAAGTTCCATGCATCTCCCTCACCCGTAAAACAGAAATCAAACCAGCACTTCTAAGGGAAGAAGTCTCCAAAATAGCACCACTATTTCTGTGTTCCCTGATCAAGGAGGGACCTCCAATCTTCCCTGTGCTCACATAAGCAAAATTTTCCATCTATTTCTGCAACCTTTGTGATTATAAAGAAGAATTATTATTTAGTGTTAATGATATAGAGTCTTCTATCTGAAACTGCAGGTCACAAGGCACCAGGCACACAGGATCAGTAACCCAGGTGTGTCAAGTGGCCCTGCTGTCTCAATAAAATAGCCATTTTTGAAACCAGTACCACACTTACTTCATATGAGGTATAACAAAAGAAACTCCTTCTGAAGAGCAAATAAAGAGTAAAAAATATAGTGGAAGATACACATGAAAATCTGACCAAGGAGGAGTGATTTGGTGAAGACTTGCACCAAAAGTTTTCTTAAAACATTTTTGGATCACCAGGTGTAGAAGAGCATTGACACTAGATGTACAAACACAGGAAGAAAAAAAAAAAAAAGCCATTTTAAAAAATACTCCCAGAGCTCAAATAAGTCTACTGTTATTTCGCCTTTGCCTCTCCTCTCAGCCCTTCTGTTGTGTTGGCTTTTGCTGTATCCAAGTAACAATCTCTGATCTCACTCTTTGACTGTTTTTTCTTCAACAGCTATTTGTTCTTTTCAAACCTTATGCTGCTCCCCAAATTGGTTGCTTCAGCTGTTTGCTAAACCTCTGGAAAAAGAAAAGCAACAGTTCCCGTTACCAGGCAACCTCCAGTTTCTTTCCTCTGAGGCTGTGACGAGGTACAGCCCTGCAGCTCTGGCTCCATGGACTTCACTCCACAGCACCTGAAGCTGGCAGGTAGCAGCTAGTCTCTTTACTTTGCTCTGAGAGCTATTTTATAATTAAATCATTTAAAATCAACTTTCTGCAGCTTGTTTTCTATGCAAAATTCACAGCAGCAACAGGCCAGCAAAAGAACATAAGTGCAGTTTTACTAAGGCTATTAGATTAACCAGGACTGCATGAATAAAGTAATTTATCTAAATAAATCTCATCCTTCAACATGTAAGGTGATTGCATTTGGCATCACAAATAAATCACTTGTTCCTTTCATGTTTTTTTTTTATTTTTAAAATCAAGTGCTTTTTTCAATTCTTGTTCAACAGAGCTCAGCAGAGAGGGCTGGAGCCTGCAGCCTATGCAGACGGGGAGTTCTTGATGGGTGTCCCCATGAACAGTGCACAGCCAGTCCAGCCCCAGAACTTCTTACAGAACTGTCTGAAAAACTGAAATTCAGCCCATTTTTCATTCTTCTAGGTGGACAGAATTTAATGTTTAAATTTTGGAGGGGGAAATCATAAGACATAGGATACACAGCACCACTATCAGGAGACATCTAGCTTTCTTTAAAATGTTTTTTTCCAGCCCCTATGGGCTTAGCAACATGCAGGGAATGTCTGCTTTGATATGATGGTGCAGGATGTAAGTACATCTAAGCCAACTGTAAGCAACCAACACCACAGCTGCACTTTGAGCACAGCAATCTCAAGCTCCAGCACAGCCTAATTTACCAAGTTTCTCAGGCCCTGAAGTGAAGTCAAAGCCTAACTGTAGGAGAAGGGAATACAGGTGACCTCACCCCTGGTAAGTAACAGCTGTGTTAATTAACCAATACAGCCTTGCCCCTGATGAGTAACAGCTGTATCCAATAAGGATGAATGAGATAAAAGAGGGGGTTGGCTGACAAGGGGAGTATCATCATGGAGGAGGAATCTTGAGGAGCATGAAGGAGAGACTCATGAAGCAGCGTCCTGGGGAGAGAAAATCCCTGCTGTGAGGTCAGTCTGGGTCTGCAGTCAGAGCCTGTTGTTGGAACCTGCAGTCACAGTCCAGCCAGGTAAAAGCTGCAGTCAGAGTCTGCACACTGATCCCTGCAGTCAGAGTTCAGCAGGAAATAACCAGCAGTCAGAGGCTGCAAGGGAAACCTACGGCAGGAGCTGCTGCAGGCAGAGTCAGTAAATAGTTGGAGTTAAGATGACTAAGCCATGAAGAGGAATAAACCAGGTCCATTTTTATGCTATGTTTAACAAGAAGTCTGTGCCTCAGGTCATTCTCACTCTCTAATAAGAGAGCTGCTGCAACAACTAACAATTCCAAATTACATGGCAGACCCTAAATCCCTGCATGCAAAACTCCATACAGCCTGAAAATATCTCACTGCTCATGGAGATGACATATCTTGCAGTATTGAAACAAGGCTTCACACTTTAGTTAAATCACTCCTGTATCCCTTTGTATGAATTGCATCAGGCAGATTCAGTCTGTTCCTGAATGTAGGCTGCAAACACTAATCAGATCTCCAAAGAGGCCTTTGGGATGATTGACGGGGAAGCCCTTAATAAAAGCTTTCTGGTTTTGGCAGGAGAGCAAGCAAGAAAAGGAAGCAGCTTGAGTTACTTGAAATGCTGAGGTGGAGGCGTTTGATAAACTGTGATGGGAGAGATGTTTGATGAGCCCTGAGCAGAGAGTGGCTGTAGGAATTCTGATGGGCTGGCTGAAATGGCCGTGGAGTTAGTGGTTAAGTCTTGGTTTTCCATTCTTGTCATTGGCAGAGAGGGTGTATGTAGACTACAGTTAAAAAAAAATATGGATGAGCAGAGCCACCCTGGATTTTCAGTGAAACAAGGAGTCTGGAGATCTTGTGTTTCATAGGTCATGTCTGAAATGCTTGTAATCTCAAGGTCTTGGGGATGGACACTGTTTTCACAGCTCTCACTGAATTCTGTGGTAGATTTCTAAAGACATGAGAGGAAGAGAATTTTTAATTTTATATCCCAGTACTGTTAATAGTGGAAAGGCTAGTGAAAATACTAGAGCATCTCAAGTAACAGGACAAGAGAAGACAGCCTCAAGTTGTGCTTGGGGTGGTTAAGGCTGGATATTAGGAAGAATTTCTTTCCCTAAGGGGTTATCAGGTACTGGAATAGGCTGCTCAGGGATGTGGTTGTGTCTCCATCCTTGGAGGTACTGGTAAGACACATGGATATGGCACTTGGGGTCATGGTTTAATGCTGGACTTGGCAGTGCTGGGTTAATAGTTGGACTCAATGATCTTATGGGTCTTTGCCTACCAAAAATCTCTCTGACTCTCTAACAGTCTCAAGGCAGTAAGGCACTAAAAAAACTGCTGAAGAAAGAAAAAATCTCTCAGGCCATCACGGTGCTTGAAGAGAGCCTGAGGAGTTGCGTTAGAGTCAATTTACTTGGAGCAACACCAACGTGCAAGACTGTGCTTAACCAATCTACAAGTGGAAATAAGTGATGTTTAGCCAGTGAAGGTTTATTCAGACTTCTTTTGGCAAAAGGAGAAGCAATTTGATTTTCTCGCAATTATTATGTGCTGAGAAAATCTAAATTGTTGCTATGGAAGTGGAAAGGTACAACAACCAAATACGCACCTAACCAACAGCCCCGAGGCTGAAACATTAAAATGGGGCTTCATGCACAAAATCACCAGAAATGGAACATTATAGTAAATCATAGAATGATTACACCTAATTATATAACGAGAATAGGTCATTGCAGCTATATAACCCTGTTTGTGTGCTCTCCTGATTTGGATTCAGTCTGCAAGACAAAAATGGCACTGTATACATGACACAACATTCATATCCCACATAAAAGACACAAGACTACTGCTGAATGTATGCTGTTAGTAACCAGTCCAGTTTTCCCTCAAGCTGAACTCCTCATACTCTCTTGCTAATGCATCTTCCAAGTTTTGTACCTGGCTTCATTGTGTCCATTCATATGGCAATTACAGGTTATGTTCTCTGACTTAGCCTAGAAAGGGTTTTATTTCCTTACTTTCAAACATGGGAAATGGAGAAAAAACTTAGAAAACAATAGCATTGGGCATGGTTCAATCTCAAACTGTTCTGTTCAGCCTATAATTTAATTCCCAGGACAGATCCATATTCAGTGACCCAAAAAGTCTAGCCTCCATCTCATGGAATTCTGCTATTAACTTCACAGTGATTTCACCTGAAAGAAATAAGTTCTTTAACCAGATTGAAAGGCTGAGGTACAGAGGGCAAAAATACTCATTGAAAATTCAACAGATACATCACTTTTAGAAACAATCAAATTCACTCAGATAACCTCAGTTCGTCCTCCTTTATGACCCAGTTTAATGAAATCTTGAGTAAGACTTCACATCAAAATGTCACAGAAGTAACACAGGTATATTCAATGTTTGAGACTTTAAGGTGGAGAGGATGTGTTGTTAGCTTAGAAGATATATCTTACTGGTATGTAAAATAAATATTTTCTTATTTTGATAACTAATTTATTTTGAACTTGCTATAAAGACCTGCTTAGAGATAGAAAGTTTTAGCTGGTATCTCAGGTTGCTAAAGTAATATTTACATTTTTTCAGTAGTGTACAATTATTCACTATTAAAAGATGAGTCCCATCTTGGAATCCCTTTATATATTTTGACTAACATTTCTAAATGCTGGCCTCTCTAGCTCATAAGGGAATCAAAAGAAGTGATTAAGAAGTTAACACTTACTTCATGAAGATATTATTGAAATATCAATTGGTATCTAAGATTTGCCAAGCACCATGGATTACAGTTGCAAGAAATTCTGAAATATGGCCAATATTCTTGAAGAAAACTCAATCAAATTCCCAAACTTCATGTTAATCCAATTTGTGCTGTGTGCCTGGGAATTTTTCAGCTGAAAGAAAATTATCCTTCTCTAAGAATATTTTCTCCTTTGTTAAAAAAAAAGCCAAGACCTTCAAAAACATCAATTAAAAAAAAAAACTTCTCTGTATTTTAGTATTAGAGTCATCCAATCCTATTCCCAATCCTCTGCCAAAATTTTCACAGTTCATAGCTCATAATGTAAATGAGAATATGGTTTGATAAATTAAAATGTGTTACCTTACCTAATACAATAATCTCATACAGTTTAATACTATGCTGTATTCCCCAGTCCAGCTACTTGATTTGTTTGAAAGGGTAGAAAGATCAGAGAAAGTGGAATTAGGAAAATGGGGATACTAATTTTATATAACTGGGGGAGAGGGGAGCAAAGGATGGGGCAATATGGAACTTCATTTCAACAAACTAACATATTACCAGTGATCTCAAGTTATATTAATTTTTTAGCCTTTGTATTTTTAAAAGTTTACTTTAGAAATAAACTCCATGGGGTTCCTGGCAGAGCTGCTCTGCCACAACAGTTTATACCGACCATCTGTGGTGTGCCAGAAGCTTCCCGAATGTTCTGCCACCTGACTCAAAATCCTGAAGCTTTTCACGTTTTTCTGCCAATTTTCATCCATACTATGTCTGTTTCCAACGCTGAAAACCTAAAAAAGCAAAATATACATCTAAAAGATGCACAGGATAGTAAATTCAGCCACAATATCATGGCCAAAAGAAAAGACCAAGGACTACAGTAATCTGGGTGTGTGAGCTGTAATCACTGGGGACAGTTGTATACTCTGAAAATAGAATTGTTAAAGACCAAGAGGGCTCCTGCCTTTTCTAGGAGCACAGCACACACAAAACTTGGTGTCATTTTCTTTCAGCACACAATAACGTCAGGCCAGATGTAAGGCTGATTTTTATTTCTGTAGGTGACCAAAACCTTCTTTTTGTCACCACAGACAACATTTCTTCTGCCAGTGTTTCACTTTCTTTCATGTAAAACATAGAAAATATAAGTATGCTTTGATAACATTTGGTCAATCTGTAATAAATGAAGATCCTTTATTGGAAAGGACAGCAGATGAGAAAGTGTAAGAGAAAAAGGGCAATAAATTAATTGAACCACTCTGCTCACCAACAACAGGAAAAGCCACGACTTAAGAGAAGATTCAAATTTCTGCTGCATGGAAATGAGCTATCAAAAAAAGTATGAAAGCCTAGAGTGATCTACCACTAAAAGCTCATATAGAAGAGCAGCAGTGTAACAGTTAGAAGCCATAAGAGCCACTAGAAAATAATTTGCTTTTTAAGAGCTAATAATAAAACTCTATCAAAAATTTGGTCCAGTCATTCCTGTACAATTCTAATAATGTTAGACAAGTCCTGAAGCGTCTAGATTCAGGTTATTTTTTTTCTGCTTAAACTATATTTAAAGCAGATAATAAAAATGCTGTCTGCTAAGACAACATAGATGCCACAAAATAGATAGCTATAATTGATCAACAATATAAATGCATCAGACATTTGAGTAATAATATCCAACTTGCTCTTATGAGTAGCTGCCCACTGCTGTTTTTAAACCAAAATGCTGTCAAATACTTCTCCTTGGCCACTTCCAGCACAGAGAGCTTCTTTTACATCCCCAAATGACTCTTCAATTGTGGTTGTCCCAACCTGTTGAGTTTGCAGCTACCTTTCAGCTGGGCACCCAAGAACAGTCAGGTTTCACAGGGTGCCAGGGGTCAGCCTTTCTAATAGACCCTCTCTGTTCCTGAGCAACAATAGCAACATGATTTTAAGAGAGGTGTCCTTTCCAAGCCCTTCATGGAATAAACCTCCTCTGTGATCACAAAGGGCCCCATTCCATATTTGTTTTGCCATGGTATAACCCGTGTTTATTCCTGACCAGGATGTTGAGATCCCATGGTTTAAATGCTTATCTTGGGCTGGGTTCTGCAGAAACTTTCCAGAAATGCTTTTCAACAAATATGTTTAAAGAATATCAAAGAAAAGCAAATATATATGTCAAGCACCCACTGGTAGTGGAGTTTTAGGAATTTTAGGAGGGTGGTGGTGGTGGGTTGGTTGGTTTGAGAGTGTCCTTTGCTTATTCTATCTCAGCAAAAGGATTTTGTCAACTTGCTTGGAATTCATACCTTCTGTAAGCCCAGTTTTTAAGAGTCATTTAGCTGAAATATTCTCAGCATGCATTCTTAAACAAGTTTTTATAACTCCTGGAGCTCCTGTGAAAGAGCTGAGTGTTCAAAAGCCAAAGTCTTTTTCTAACTTTCCTCACATACCCTTTGAACTTTTTAAATGGGTAATGAATTTTCACAGCTACATGCTTCAGCTGGTTTCCTTGGATTGGATGCTGATATTAAGAACACCACCAGCTGTCACTTCCTTTACCAGACTCTAGACAATGACTCAGAAGTGTGTTGGCCTTTGCATGTATTATCCAGCTTTTGCCAGCGCAGTGGTCTCAAACCTGCATTGATGATTCCTGTGTTACTGGACTAAGTCTGCCTTAAAATAATGCACAGACGAGCTTCCACACCAAGCCTTTGACCCTATATTCTCTCTCTTGCTATTGTTGTCATATTTCTCTCTTCACCATTAATTTTGTAAATTTTATCACAGCCTTTTAGGTTACATCAGGAGTTTGCAAGCTGTTGGACAAGGGCCTGTGAGAAGCAGCGTTGTCAACATAAACAAAATATACTGTTTTCAAACCAGCAGTCACTGCATGTTCCACAATTGTAAAAATATTTCCAAAAGCTAGACACTTTCTCCTGCCATTAGCAGCATTTTATTCCCTGTGACTATACTGGGTTACCTTTCTTTCATGCACAGCTGTCTGACTGACCTCTGCCATAAGCTGCCTCTAGTAACAGATTACTTTGTCCATGTCAAAAGCTGCTACTGATTCTTTTATCCACATAAAAATAGTTCTCTCTCCTTTTGGCCTACATGCATCTTTCCCACTGACAGTCTTCCTTTTATTTCTCTCTTTTTTCACCACCTCCCCCCACAAGAGAGACTCCAAATGTTTACATTTCTTAATTGAACTTATGTAGAAAGGAAGTCCAAGTGAACTTTGGCTTGTGTTCAACGGTAATTCAGATAAGAAGTAGAAGGAAGTTTGATTTTAAAGGAGAAAAATTAGAAACTTGAGACACCAAATGTTATTCAGTGGCATGTCAAATGCTTATCAAGATATCTTTTATCACATATTTAATTGTTTCTTGTAATTTGAGTAATACAAAAGACCAGTAATAAAGAACGTTTCACTGTGTTACTTTTTGAAGTGCTGTCTGAAATCCTGAAACATTTAAAAAGGATGCTATAATTAGACTTGGCTGGAAACTTTTTGATTAAACACTTTTCATTTGAAAAATGCTGATTTCTTAGAAGTGCAACTCTGTGCAGAAATGTATGTGTTTTAATGAAACTTTAATGCGAAAAGCTTCTTAAGTCAAAACAGGAGACAGCCAGAGATGAAGAATGGCAACACTGAGCTCACAAAGGTAAGACCTTGTTCTGCTGTGTCCTGAGACAGTGACCTAAGAGGCTGTTTTGCTCTGGATCGCTGTAAATGATAAAGGATAAACTGCCACAGAATTAGACATTTACTGGCAGCTTATCTTTTCTTCCACATCTAATCTTGTCACCTACTTTCTCCATAACCATCTAAGCACTTACTTATTGTGGAAACTTTGCCACTTCAGCCTTATTATGTTGTCCTGACTACTGCATTCTCCTTGGCTATCCCAGTTCACTTGAATCTAAATTTTGAGTACTTCTGAATGTGTAACAGTTCATTCCATTAGGTCATGCTCCACAATGTACCCAAATTCAGGGAAGCCTCTTTAGTTGGGCAGCTTTCTTTAACTGGTCTTCGTTTGAACCAGTTCAAGATGATGTTTTCTTCATGTCACTGAATCAAACCAAAGATAAACCCCTCAAGTTCTGCACGACTTTGAGAGTTCACAGAGCTATCTTTAAAGTTTCATCTGCAAAAAAAATACAAGTAAACCAGTCAGTCAGCCAGCCAGCCAGTCAATTAAGACTGAAAAACCACTGTGACCTTTTCAATCTACTTTAGAAATTCATAAAGGGTTGCTTTCCAGAATGAGTAGGATTGCTTGATATAGTGCAATAGACTGAAGCCAAAACTAACAAGATCTTTGAAGGTCTTGAATAGTCTGCTTCCAGTGAAGTCTAGAGTCTCCCAGACTTGTTACCTGGCACACGAGCTATACCATCAGTTCTCGTGAACAGATTGTGAAATTTGCAATTTCCTAGGAAAAATTTTTGTGCTGCAATCTACCCTGATTTTTTTTCTGTTGTCAGGCTGCTCACTTCTCATGCCAGCTGCTCCACCCACCTGTTCCCCTGTGTATAACTTAATAATCTCCATTTGATATAAACTGGAGCAGACCGAGGAAGTGTAAACTTTCAGTGTAGGATGATAGCACGGGGCGATTCTGGGGGAGTAGAATGTCTGGCAGTATACATTCAGCAGGCACAAGATTTTGATCAGCAGTAATGAATAGATTGCTTCAGGAATAATCTTCATTAAGTTGGTTGGTGCTGTGGGGATTGATTCTACAAGGTGCTGTTCATCTTGTAGCCACACAAACATTTTTTGAGCAAATGAAATGTTCTTCTCCACTTTCTCATCTTCTAGCATTCCTCAGGAGTCACAGCAAGGATTCTGTATCCAAGCAGGAATTCTAACTCCTACAGTCAGAGGATGAACAAACTGACGGACACATTTTTCCAGTCTTTGATCAAAAACCACCTTTCCCACGCCATAAAAACACCCTACTCCCACACCACTTTCAATCTCCTATGGTGCTTCCCAAATTCTCAGATTGAAAGGATGGTGAGTATTTCCTAGAGCTTTAATAATTCACTGTTTCAGTCCAATGGTTTGAGTTCTTTGGTGAAAAGTGATGTACTGTCAGAGAAAATGGTGGTCTTTCTTCAAATGTCAGCTGCTGAAAAGCTAAACATCAAAGTAGCAGGCAAGCTGAACAGACCCCTCTCCATTCTGAAAGAGAACTCTCAATTTGTGGTTTGTCTCATCTTTCATAAGATGGTAAGAAAGACATTTTAGAGTCCCTTATTTCTTTCCGTTGGCTAATAAGGCAATCTAGACTAGCAGATTGAAGTTAATGTCTAACTTTAGAGAGACAAACTTAAAGTTGGAGTGTGAAGTCCACCCTAGAAAGGTCCTTGCATCTATTACTGGGTATATGCACAAATATCTGTATAACATTACATAAGAAATGCCTATGTACTTTTATACCAACATTGTTTCAAGTCTTTGGAGATCAGCTTTAAGTATATTAATTATCAGGATTGTCTTTAAATACTTTATTAGTTCAATGAGAAAGTTTTCACCATTTTCTCAGTCTGGTGAAAAATGTTTTCCCTTTAAAACTAAGAAATATATAACAAATTAGTTTTCTAATTTTAGATTTGTATATCTTGGTTTTGACTCCACATTTTTTAAATTGCATTTATAAGTATTGGTAAGGGGTTTAGATAATGAACAAAGGTCATTAGCTAAGTAACTTAAACAGCTTGTTTGTTTTAAAGAATCAGAGAATGGGTAAGATTGGGAGAGACTACAGTGAGTCACCTGGTCCAATCTCCCTGCTCAGGCAGGCTCATCCCAGAGTGCACAGCACAGGATTGTGTCCAGACAGTTCTGGAATATCTCCACTGAGATATCCCTACAACCTCTTTGGGCAATTAGTTCCAGAATGTGGTCACTCACAGTTGAGAAGTTCTTCCTCCTGTTCAAGTGCAACTTCCTGTGCATCACTTTCTCTCCATTCCTCTTGTCCTGTTTCCCAGCACCACTGAGCAGATCCTGGTCCATCTCCCTGCCATCCCTCCTTCAGACACCGACAGAGGTATGATGAGGTGCCCTCCCAGTCATCTCCTACTGAGGCTGAACAGGCACAGCTCCCTCAGCTTTTCCTTATAAGAAAGGTGCTCCAGTTGCTTCATCATATCTGCTGCCTTGGACTGGATCTGCTCCAGGAGCTCCAGATCTCTCTTGTGCTGGGGAGCCCAGATCTGGATACAGCACTCCAGATGTGGCTTCACCAAGGCTGAGCAGAGGGGCAGGATCACCTCCCTTGACCTGCTTTGTAGTGGATCCAAACATTTCACCCTATTTAGTCCAGAAGTGCCACTGCTTCTACTAGGTTACTCAGGCAAGTAAAATGAGCAGATGTTATCTGCCATGACTCTTAATTAGAAGGATAACTCATCACTGAAATCTATAGGGAGTCAGAAGTTTAAATCTGGATAATTAAATACTTAGATACATCTGGGCTTCAATGTTCTTAGCATGCTGAATTTGCTCTTCTACTGATCTCAGTGCCAAGTTTACTCGGCATCTCCCATTTCTCTGCCTGGATAAAAACTCCATTAAAGGCTGGCAGCAGCTCTAAGGATTAACAGTTGGGAACACAGCTAAGTAAAGAGGTGTGGAGTCCATTTGGACTACAACGGTGAAAGCAGGAAATGTATCTTGGAGCAGGAAAGCAGATCCAGCTGATATCACCTGGAGTACTCTGAAAACAAGATGTAAAGAGCAGATCAGCAGAATCTCACTGTGGAAGGATGGAATTAGAAATTACAAATTAAAGTCTATGCCACACAGTAAAAAGAAGGAGCATTTATGACAGGCAAAACATTACTAACTCTTAATCACCACAGGCTTAAGAGAAATAGCCCACAGTGCAGTATAAAGAAAAATAAACTAATGTTGCCTATTAATTTAGAGATAAAGGATAGGATCTCCTTATGCTTTTTGGGAGGCAATAGGAGTTTTCTAGTTCCCCTCATTTAAGATCAGGACTGTAATCTGTTAGCATTACCTGCATTTTGTTTATTATCTCACTTAGATAATAGTTTGGTCTCCCTAATTATTATGTATTCACAATGTGTGTGCAGGTCCTTCTCTCCCAAAGAACTTTTCTAACTCTCAGCTGAGTACTTTTTATGGGGAGTCCATACCTCAGTGATCTGAAGGCACAGCACTTACTTCTAAAATCTGACAACCATTGCTACCAGTTTTCCTCTAGATATCCAATTCTGTACTTTAGATGTTGTCACACAAGGTGGCAGACAGGAGCTCCTGTAACATACCTGGAAGAACTTTTATTTCTGTAACTGTGACAAGATGCAGTCCTAAAATCCCCGCAAACAGCCTATTCCAGCTTATTTTGCAACCCACCACATGATGACTGTTTCTAAAAACCTTCACCTGGGGTGTACATCCACATATATTGACATGGATACAATTCTAAAATATTAACAGCTGTTCCATCCTGATAAATACTCCTTATATGTATGACACAAATTGTTAAATTATTTCACTCTTACACTTAGGAAAGAACAAATCCTGCCAACATTTATGTATGTGCTTGGCTTTACCAGCCTGACTACTCCTGGCATCAAGTATGATTTTCATAAGATCAAGGCCTAAGATATCATATGCAATAACTTGGAATAGAAATGCTTTCTAAAAAAATAACACTTGCCCTAGCTGAAAGCTACTGAAATTTCATCATGATTATCATCAGCAGCCTGGTGAATAAACATGAGACACTCAGGCATTTACTCTGGTCAGGCATCAGGGAGGAGAGCAATGTGAAACAAAGGAGGGAGAAATTAGGCAGAAGGGTAGAAATGGTTCTTTATAGCTTCCAAGTGTTGTAACTTACTCAGAAATGTCTGCTTATTCTTAGTGAAAATTCAGAGAGGTATAGAAAAGGGCCAAATGTGTTTGTTGGGGTGAAATTCAGAGTTAGACAGATTCTGAAAGTGGAACTCTGTAATCACAGTAGCTTTGCTCCTGAATACCACACCTGATTACTGCAGAATTGTTTAATGTATCTGCCAGGTAAAACAGATCTGGGTCTAATGGTTTTCTCTTTCTTGTTATTGTAATGGAAGAGAGCATATGATAGGATACAGGTGATTAATAAAAAATCTCATGCTGCTCCATGTCTGATATGACCTAGATTTCCAAAAAGCGGATATTTACTAAAATTAATAATTTAACATCCCCAAAAATATATGGAAGTTGTGTCATAATGTGGCTTGGAAATCAGCCCAGTTCATTCTATCATTTCTTTCATGAAAAAGAAAAGTTTCTCTTTTTTTAATAACTTTGTTGCTTTTCGGTGCCTGCTTCAGAACTTTTTCACAGCTCCTACTTCTCATCATTAGACCTTCTCTTCTTAAATCGCCCTCTAATTTTCTGTCAAATCCCAATTTGGATCCATTACTGTATCCCTGCACTGAGAGGATCTGCAGATGGCATCCCCTAAACAACCTCAAGCTACTGGGAAATTTTATATGGTAAGTCCTGGACAAGATAAACTAGTGACTTCTATTATTTCTACTGAAAAACTTGAATTTTTGCATCTGTTAAAAAGGGCCCCAGACTGTCAAATGCCTTGTACATGCTTCTAGCAGCAACTTCTTTAAATTTTTTTTCTCACATTAAATGTTTTCTATACCTTAACTGCAGAATCTGGAAGTCCTTACCAGCCATTTGATCTCATTGCAGTCTCTGCATCCTGCCACCATATCAAGACAGGCAGTCACAAGCTTTCTGATTCCCTCCACCACTTTTTCCCATTCCTTGCCTCCCCTGGGAAGAAAAACAGACATGGGAGAGAGGTGTCATATGCTGTGGCCAAGTCTTCCAGCAGGACAAAAAATGTGATCAGGTCCCAGTGTTTAGCTGTAGTCATCAGTCATTCAGTGTTTAGGGTAAAACAGCCATTACCTCTCATGTAAAATGAGGAGGTATTGGAAGTGATCAGAGTCCAACCCCTATTCCTGTCCCCAAGGAGGGACAGACCCAGGAATATCATCCTGGAAGATCTCTGGTAACAGAATCTTTGAAAGGTGGATTACAGGCAGAGTAAGTTATGTCACTAGGACTTTCCCCGTTGTTGAGGAAGTTATTCCTTATTGCTAATATCTACATTAGCCACAGTGGAATTTCCTTCTAATTTCCACATGCATGTGGGTGAGAGGAATTGAAAAGGATTAAGGGACTTAGCATGAAGGTGTTGCAAAAGTTACCTGGTGGGCCAGCTTGCAAGGGCTGAAGCTACTGCAAGGAACAGCTTGCTTAGCCATGGTCCCAGGTCTGAGGAGACTTGTAAAGAAAAATTGACTCAAAAATCAAGGGCGTAATTTCTAGAAGACAAATGTCTAGAAGACATTTTTCAAAGGTGTTGTAGGAAAAGGAGTAAAGTGTGCCATAATTGTCCACTGTTCATGAAACTGTTGAACCACTTTGTGGTTTCTTTCTTTCTTTCCTTTTTATTTCTTCATTGTCACTCAAAGAGGTTTCTAAAAGCTATACCACTGTTAGAGCTTATAACTCCCTGCTGTGATTTGTGGGCAACTAGGCTGTTGTGCTCCTCTGCTTCCTGGCAGTGAAGAACGAAGGAAGAAATTAGAAGTTTCTCCTGAGACGCTACAAGAAGAGACAGAAGAGAATGAATTGAATTGTTACATTAGGTAGTAAAAGACTTCAAATTTTTTCAGACACTTTTCTGAGACAAGCAAAGACAGTAGGGTCACCAGATAAATGATCTTTTCTTTGACAACTGTTAGGAGAGACAATCAGAGAGAGAATATTAAAAATCTTAAAGTGTTGATAAGATTATGGCATTACCTCTATGAGAAGATCTGGTTTGGAAGGAGACATGCTCCTGAGAATGAATAGTATTATCAAACCAGCTGCTGAGCATAGCAAATGGAAACCTGTTTCATCTGACCTTTCTGTCTCTATAAACAAAATTGCATGCTATGCAGGGCTTGAGAGGCCTGAAATAAGGAGATAATTTTCCTGGTCTTTTTTTTCCTCTAGATAGTAGAAACAGATTGTGAGCAGGAATTCAGGAAATTCAAACCTTATCCTAAGATATAAAAGCTGAGCGAACAAGTAGAGAACAAGTAATTGAAACTGACAAAAGTTGGTGTACTGCAGAGAATTATTTATAATTGTACTTAACATTTTCTAACCTCCTTTGTTTTCATACCAGTCTTGGTACTCATTAGGTTCACAAGAAGCCTTCAAGAAAACCATTCTAATTTTGTTGTGCAACAGGTCAGACATACTTGGGTGACTTGATTCACCTCACTCTGTTCAGTAGATGTTCCAAAATTGTAACTGCCAGAAGCTGGAATTACAACCTGCTCTTTCTACCCTATTCAGCCAAGTTCAGTGAACAATGGCTCACTGAGCCATCCAAACTCTATCCCCCAAGGAGAATTACTCCTCCAGTTCCTCTTGGTTTCTCTCAAGCTATTTCAACTTTTGCTGACCAGCAGGCAGCCCACAGTGGGTATAACTCCCCCTTGCAGAGTATCTGGTGCAGTAGAATATGGAGCAATTGAACACAGAGTGTGTCTTCAAAAATCTGACTCTTAAGTGAAGTTCCTGACTTCTGCCAACAAAACAGCTCTCCTTCTTCTTCCTCTCTTGCCAGACTGTCTGGTCAGCCATCAGAAACAGCCTCATGAGAACACAGAATGGTTGGATCCAAGGGACAGCATGCAGCGTCACATGAGATTGAACAGACTCCACATCAAGAACCAAGAAAGCATAGCTGAAACCCTGAATTCTACCTCTGGAGAACATTTTTTGGCAAAGAGGTCACCAAGGCAGACAGCTTGCAATCTTATTTTAATTAAAGCAGGCCAGTAATTGTGAACAACTGAATTCCTAACATGAAAAAATAACACAGAGCAGACTAAGAATGCTGATACAAAATTCATAATTGAACTTACAGACATGAGGAAAATGTGCATCAAATTGTATCATTGGATTATCCTGACAAGGAAGACACAGATTTTGTTGTCGAAATAAAATCCTAGGATATTAAAGCCACATCTTTGGGACAAGTCAAGAAACTCATTGCCATAAGACTAGACTCTGGTTTGCTGTGTATATCTGACATCAGAAAGTATCACTTGACCAGTCTGCTCTTAGTGATTCTATCAACGAATGTCCATGGTTCTGTCAGTCATTGAAACAGAAATTTCCAAACAGGTAAGGAAGGGTGAGGGCATAAGTGCTGTTCCATTCCTACAAACACCATGATTGCTTCCCTTCCTGCCATTGTAGTAATGCCAAACCCAAGCTTTAAAAAAATAATCATAAACTAGGCCTCTCTAAAGCAAAAATAATGACTTCATAGAAACAGAATTGAAAAAAATAACCAAACCAAACAGCACATTGCATAAGCAGGCAGGGAGTGTACAGGGCAGGGAATTGTTCTTGTTATTCACCTTTGACAGTGCATTGTTCCAAGTTCTCTTAAGAAAGATTTCTCTAACCATATTTTAAAATTAGTGGCAGATGATAATATCTATAATTAGTTAATCCGTGGAAATGTTTAGAAGAGACATCACTTATCTTCAGACTGCTTCTTTATAGCATTGTATTTCTGTAGCCAATACATATAATGTTCTTCTCTTCGTGCTTTTCTCAGAATACCTTAAAATTCAAGATTCAACAGAAGCCAAGCAACACAGAAGAGAAAAATTGGCCAGACACCTTTTCTAATTGAGTGTACTCAACAAACCAGCTAGAAACAGTTTCAAAATACACCTTCTACCTATGTATCTTGGTAATATGTACTTGGAACGTGGACTTTCAAAGTGATGGGGTTTCAGTTATAAGATTAAATTAATGACAAAGACAGGAAAAAGAGAAAAAGGTTGCAAAAGTATCTGTGGCCCTTGATTGTAAAAAAAAAACCAAACCAAAACAGAAGGCAAGCAGTCATGTTATTAGTTCCACTCACATGACCTGCTCTTCCTCTAATAGACCTGACTGCCATTTGCAGTTAGAACGGTGTAATCCAATGGCCTCTGCTCTGCTAAAACAAGACTGTATTAGTATCCTGCTTGAAAGATATGACACAAAAACTTTCACTGAATACTATTCTAGTGTTCTGTTTTAAGATATACATACCAGAAGTGACATTGATCTTTGACTTCCTTTCAGCTGAAATAACAAAAAATTCTTCCCGCTGACTATAGCCTCGTAAAATAACATTTAAATGTCAATAACATATTATTAGTACAAAAAGCAGGTTGGCCAGTAGTGTGAAAATCCCCAGGGACACTCTCTTTGCAGTTAGTTCTCCTCTTATTTTTGCAAGCCTTTCAGACTGGTCAACGGGAGTAAAATTCATCCTTTTCCATATGTAATTTAGAATCATTAATTTGCCAAATCAACAAGTCTCCTAAACCAGCATTGTTAGGAGAGTTATAAGAAGAGACATATAGCTTAGCAACAGGGGGAAAAGTTCCCTTTGTAATTGAAAAGAAGTGGTGCTACGCATTTTTCTTGTGTATGTACATTGTTGCCAGCTCATGGAGAAACTGGCTGTGAGATTTGAACCCTGCAGGAGATACAGATGGCTCCTTGATTTACTTATTGGTTAAACAAAAAGGAATTCTGCCTGTGGACAGGAAAGTGGGCTTTGGGGTTTTTTTGTTTTCCATTTACTGAGGGTGATATCTCCCATATGAGGAGTGTAGCAATCCCTGCTGCATTTCTTGCTTGTGTAGCCATCAATGAGCTACCATAGACAAAATTGTCCAAACCTAGATTAAACATTGTAAATGACCACAGCATTTTCTTCCTGGAGCTAAAGCTATGATGTGATCTACAGTCATTTTCCCCTTATTTGGAGGCTGCAGGGTTCATACTCCGGGCACAGCAAAAACACAACACAGAGCTATCAAGCAAAAGTAATCCTCTTTATTTCAAAACAGATGACTAGCTATTTGCATGGTTAAAAATACCAGAGTTTTCCCTGGGTAATCCGCTAGCCAGTCTGATCTACTTTTTTCCCCCCACAATGCTAGGTCATTCTTGGATTAAAAACAAGAGACTCCACCTTAGAGAAATTTTACCTTCACAACATAAAACAAATAAAGAAAAATAAAACCCAATCACCTAGACTATCACGATTCATTTTCTCCCAGTTATATTTTTATCTGATGTTGCAAACATTCAGTACTGTAAACTTTTTATGCATGGTAGTTCAACTTTTGCAATTTTTAGGTTTTTAGGCTTCCTGTAAAAACAATTGAGGTTTCTGCAAGCATAAAAATAATTTAAAACTCCGGTCTATCAAAGCAAGCAATCTCCTGAGGAGGTGGTAGTAGGCACAGCTTGCCTCCTTTGTTGCCCACAGTGAGGATTTTGCAAAAGAGTCCCGACTTCAGTTGTAATGAGTGAGATCTAGTGAATATAACTAAATAGCTCAAGGTCCTGGGTGTGACAGTGTTAGATATTCATTGTAGGAATAGATGGATGGCAGGTGAAATAGCCCTCCCTGGCAATTTTACAATTTTTGAAGTTGTATGCTACAGTCACATGAAGCAGGAAGAAATTAAAGTGCTTGCTTAGAAGTCACTATAATGACCCAAGCCATCAGATAGATGGTTTGAGATAAGAATTAATTCTTGCGTAAATGGCAAGTGTTGACAGCAATATTTTTTTCCATCACTTATATACATAAACATTGATTTAATTTTCTTAATAAAATGATGATATGAAAAAAAAGTTGACCTGGAAAGGGAAAAATTTGCCAGAACCGACATCTTTCTGAAGCAGAACTAAAAAAAAAATCGATTTAAAATTAAAGGGCTCACAGCTTAGATTTCTGAGAAATTTCATGCTTACTAGCAATATCACTCTTTTTTAAAGAAAATAAGTGCATACAACCATCAAGCTCATTTTAGAGGCATATCCCACATGAGAAATTACTGGCAAGGTATCTTTTATAACATTGCACTAATATAGATCTCTGGTAACAGCCTTACACAGGCTGTCACTGCTATTCTCTGATGTAGGAGGGAGACAAGTATGTGAGGCAGCACAGACTGGCAGAGCAGGCTACACACATTACACTTGCCAAGGCTCCTGAGGGATGGAGCAAAACCACCATTCAGCCAGATTCCGAATGCCTGCGGAGCCTGTGTGAGTCTAGAAACGATAAACAGTGACACCTAAGGGAAGGAGTGGATATTTCCCAGAGGACACAAACATTCGTGCAAGGAAAAAAAAAGACCTGTGCCAGTCCTCTCAAAGTTACCTTTGTGATTCCCAGGGTATAAGCAAAGAGGGGAGAGGGGTGGGAAAAGGCACTTTTAAAAGGGTGGGCTGTCTATCACCCTACCTACTCAGAACAGGAAAACTGACTGAAAAAACCCCTCCAGTCAAAGCAGCTTTTTACATTATCACCTAGGACAGCTTCAGCCAGCTTTGTCCTATGTGTAGAGTTTAAAAAAACACTGCTATCCAAGAAAATTTTGACACCCAGGACATTAAAAGCACTGTAATGCAATATTGTCAATATTATGATTGATAACGTATTAATTCCACAGCAAAATAATCTTCTCCAAAAAGGTCAAACAGTTATCCTCTCTGTAGAAGAAATTGTTTCCACATCTGGAAGAATGTGTTTGCAAGTTTGTATCACACAGAAACAGCAAAGCCTGCGCATCTTCTAGACAATCTAGGTGTTAGCAGGGGGTAGGTGTAGTTTCTGCACTGTTTTTCTACGACCTATAATACAGGAGCAGGTTTCTTATCATTTTCTGTTCCCCAGCAGGTCCCCATGTGTCCCATTCAAAAACCATAATGCTTAAAGGTGCTGTCACCTATAACAGAAAAATGTACTGGCAACACTATTGCATAGCTTTACCAGAGGGCAAGAGACAAAAATCTCCCTTTTTTTCCTGGCATTAACACCTTTGAACTTAATCTTAGCTCAAGCAATTCCCTGATGAAAGAAGTGAGATGATACCTAAAGTGAGAATGAGGCCTCGTTGAAGAGTGATAAATTCAAGTCCCAGCCTCACCATCCTGACACATCTTCTGTATGTTATTGTGTCATGTTCTTGTTTGTCCATGTCTCACAATACAGCATCTGTGTGTTTCTCTCTCTTAATGTCACCAAATGCTAGTTTACACAGAAGGGCTTGCTTAGGTTCTAGCTAGTTATATACCGTACAAACACAAATTAACAGCTTACAAAAATGACTGTACAATTTTCGGCATCTCAGAACATCAAAATAGTCCATTTAATCTCTTCAGAAATGGTAGCCTAACCCAGGCTCAGGGAAGAACAAATGTGCAGTGATGTATCCCAGTACTTCCCCAGCTTCCAATGGTCTGTGACTTGGGGAGATAACTTACTCAGTTGGAAGTCTAATAATTCTGTTTAACAACTTGGATGAAATCTTTCAGGATTTTGAACCTGCACAAAGATTTTAGCATGCACAATATCCTTTGGCAGCAAATTCCACACACACCATGCGAACACACTGGATCCTGTCTCTGTCTTGAACATCCTGGGAGTTCATTTTGGTGCTTTTCTTCCACAGTCCAGAGAAGACAATGATCACTTGGAGCCTATCTCCTCTCTCACTGTTACTCATCATTTAATAAATCCTATTTCAATCCCCATCAGCAGACTCCCAGAGCCTTTAGAGTTCCGTAGTAACTTCTTATATGGAAGTTGTCTGGTGACTTCAATCTTCCTTGTTCCTCTTTCTGCTATCAGCTGCTGACATTAGAAAATGTATGATATTTATTTTGTTCTCCATATTTATCATTCCCAACATCTATCTGCTTTTTTACTTTTTTTTTTTATTATTTGTAATTGTCACAGAGCACTGAACTAACATTGTCATTAAAATACTACACTTCCTTTCCTGCCTGGTGACATCCAATTCAGAACTCTTCACCACAAACACAAAGCTAAGAATCAGTTTCTCCATCTCTGTTACTGTACCTTTCTCTGTAGTGAATTCATTCTTCCATTTTATCACTCAATGTCACAGGACCTTTCTTCATTGCAGAAAGTTTTCTCTTTTACTGCTCTGCACAACTTAATGCCATCAGCAAATGTTGCCACCTCCCTCTCTACTCTGTTTCCTAGACTGATCACTTTGAATAACATGGGTCTTCATGCAGATCTCGGTGGAATTTGCCAGGTGAAAATCCTACACTGAGAAAACTGAACATTTGTTCCTACCTTCTGTTTCCTGTCTTTTCAACTGTTACTAATATATGTAAAGACCTTTCCTTTTATCTTATAGCAGTTTGGCTTCTCTAAGTATTTTGGAGGGATTTTGGAGACCTTCTGAAGTCAACCTCAATTAGATCACCTTTGTCAAACACAAACCAGTGATTCCTTCAGGGAACTACAGCAGAATCATGAGACATGGCTGTTTCCTGCAGAAGGTACACCAGCTCTTCTCGAGTACATTTTATTTTTCTATGGCTTCCTTCTCCCTGTGGGGGCATGAGACTCACCAGTCAGCAATTTTCCACATCTTATCCAAAGTCCTTCTGAAAACTGGTAATGCATTTGATTACCACCGTCTCTGATACAGAGGCATTTCTCTATATGTGCAATTTGTATTACACAGGTAATGGTTCAAAACATGACCTAAACAAGAGTTCACTCACTCTTACCCGAATTTCACTCATATCAACTTTTTCAGAATGTTAAAGTAACCCTTGCTTTGGTCCCCCAAGGAATGCCTAGAATCTACATTAGCAACAATTTCTTATTAGGGACTTTTAATTTTGTTTGTTTCACTCTTTTAACTCTTACATGAAGAAGCCCTTCTCTAGCTAAACAAAGTTTTTATCCTGTACACAGCAGGAGCATTGCAAACAAAAGCATCAACCTTTTCAATGTTAATTGAAATCTTGACCCCATCTTTATTGGGCTAGTTGAATATGGTTAAATTCTGGTTAAATGAGCAGTTAAAGTCAATTTTAGAAGCATATCTAAGGTAATGTCTTCCACCCACAGAGTAAAAATATCCATGGAAGAACATTGATTTACATAATATATAAGTTAGGGACCTGATTAAATTAAACTAGTTTGACTGAGAGCATAAAAACTGCATGAACATACTTTAAATTACAGCATTGTTCACAGAAATTCAAATAGCAGTTGTATTAATCCAGTCTATTTATATAATATTATAATTTGAAGGAATTTCCTGTAGGGATTTTAATGAATAACTGTACAAAGAATTATAGAAAATTGTATCTTAGTTATTAACAACCATATAAAAGTCTGTTCCTATAAATGGTATAGGAACTAGAATTAATTATGCTGTGGCATTGCTTTCACCTTGATTCAAATCAATTGGCTTTTTGTATAGAACAAATATTCAATATATTTCATGATTCATAGATGATAACGAAGATACGTCACCACAGGACACTACACAATCCAGACTAATCACTTCAGGGGTTTAGCAATTGACAGGTACCTTCCTAATTAACCATTCCTTCAAAATTCAAGACCCAATAAAGAAAAAATAAACTGACTTCACAGGGCAGAGATGCTAAACTACCTTCCTTTAAAATAGAAAACTAGTCCTGACAGTGTCTCATTTAATTGTGAGTTTTGTGAAATGGACCAAAAGAAAGCTTGGGTTTAAACACATTTATTTCTCCAGAGTCAAAAGAGAAACTGGTTTTTTTTATTGTTTTCTGCTACTTTGTATAGAATTTATTTCATTCTTCAAACATGCAAGTAACTCATTATTTAGGAGGAAAAAAAATTATCACCCCTTTCAAGCTGCCATTTGTTGTCAGCTTCCTAAACTTACATCCAAGAGGTTTTTTTTTTTCCTTATCTATTGAACACAATCTTCTAAGGAAGCAAAAGGGAAGACAGATGTCAAAACAAATCTTGCAGAATGGTTCACAACACTTTCCAAGAGCAAACATCAATGCTGTGTAGGAGACCTTCACAATGATGTCAGTGTTCCTGCATTTCCACAAACAACTGCATTAGAGGTGCCCATTGTGCTATCCACTCCCCCAAGCATTACAGCTTTCCAGGAGAGGCTTTCCTGAGTTGTCAGTTCACATCTTTGGGATAATCCCTCACTTTGCAGTTTTGCAGTAATTTAGCCCCTTCCACCACGTTTTACATAATCCCAGCAGTGATGACAAATTAAAAAATTTAATATACAATATTGATCACACTTCACCTATCATCACCCAGTCCTGACTTTTCTTACCTTAGCACTGGCTGATACAATGCTACTGTCTGACCTGCTCAGTTTGAAAACTAAAATGAGCTGCATAAACAAACCAAGATCTTCCAGCCAGTTACTACACTTTGCCTACAGAAAAAGAAATATATAATCCCTGCTTCCTAGATCATAGCACTATGGATGAAATCTACTATAAACTAGCAGAGGGAAATTCAACAGGTTTCTGTTAATAGAGGCTGAGCAATGGCCACCTGATGATAAACAGTTCCTATGTAAATTCAGTAGAAGTCAGCCCACAACTCCAGCTAATTTTTTTAGGATCACCTAGGGACAAGTTGTTGCCAGCCCCAGTGGTTAGCACAGTATTGACAGTTCATCCAAAAGAAAATTAATTCTACTCATAGGCAGGAGGTCTTGGTCTGAGGAGCTGCTATTAAACCCCAGGTGGGGTTTAAACAGCTCTCCTAAGTTATAAAACACATGGAAGGACTGCAGTAGATTCCTGGCCTTTTGTTTTCACCTGGGAGGAGCACTTGTGGGAGAGTAGCTGTCCATCTGCTCTGGTAACACCCTCCATGTCCCAGTGGCAAAAAATATTAAAGCTAGTCAGCATCAGGCAGTGTACAGCTCACCTAATTTAACACCTGGTATTAAAAAAAGCATCAAGCTGTCATTAGAAATGGCAAATAGACTGGAAAGCATTTCAAGGGAAAAAAAAGAATACAGAGATATGACAAATAGACCAGCAATACCACAACCAGACAGTGAATTGCCATTATCTTTCTATTTCATTGGAGTTTTAACACAGACCGGAGTCTGTGGTAATCCCCATTTAGACTGACCAGAGTAACCCATACTCAGACTGCTGAACATCCAGACTCCCATTTATCTGTCTAAAAATTGTCATTTCTGTAATTCCTCATTCAAGTTCAACAAAAATGAAATGGAACCTTTTGTGAAACCTCCTTTTGAAGCAGGGATGTTATCAGCTGTACAGAAAAAAAAAATCTGGAAAAGAATACAAGGAATGGGATGCAACCAGGGACTAATAGAGAATCTAAGACTAAAAGAAATTTGGGTAATGCTGGCAACAGAATACAAATACACTGAGTGTGTTATTGCAGCAATAGAAGGGCAGCCAAAATGCAGAATGAATTAGAGCAGTCAAATCAGTTAAGAGAAAATTGGATGGGTTATAACAAATCATGAAAATAATAAAACTGGAGACAACGAAGGACTTTTAATAAATGAGGAGGCTGCAAAAATTAATGAGGCATATCAAATGTTAGAGGTATTGCCCTGCTTTATAAAAATGTGCCTTCTGTGAGGCAAGTAGAGCACAGAACTGGCAAGTCATCAAGTGGCAGAGGTATGTAATGCATTGCCCTGACTGAAGGTAAGAGAGGACTTTTAAACATGACCATGCGTTCCTAAACAATTCTGGACTTCAGAGAGAGGTATGCCTTTTTCAGGACATGCATGCTTTAGGAGATATGAAGTTATGAGAGAAAAGAAAGGGAAATTTGGTTTTAATAAATACAAAAAATATGTTGTGATTATGGTTGTAGGAGAAGGGAATACAGGTGACTTTGCCTCTAATAAGTAACAGCTGTGTTAATTACCCAGTACACCTCAGTCCTGATGAGTCACAGCTGTATCCAATAAAGATAAGTGTGATAAAAGGGAGTGGGTTAGCTGGTGAGGGCGAATCATGAAGGAGGAGGAATCTTAAGGAAGAGGGAATAAGATAATCATGAATAAGAAGGATCCTGGGGGGAGAGAGAATCCGTGCTGTGAGGTCAGTCTGGGTTTGCAGTCAGAGCCTCTTGTTAGAATCTGCAGTCACAGTCCAGCCAGGTAAAAGCTGCAGTCAGAGTCTGCACACTGATCCCTGCAGTCAGAGTTCAGCAGGAAATAACCAGCAGTCAGAGGCTGCAAGGGAAACCTACGGCAGGAGCTGCTGCAGGCAGAGTCAGTGAATGGGTGGAGTCAGGATGGCTGAGCTGTGAAGAGGAATAAACCAGGCCCCTTTTTATGCTGTTTTTAACAAGAAGTCTGTGCCTTGGCTCTTATTTGCCCTCTAACAAGAGGGCTGCTGTAATAATTGTCAGTAAATTCAGCTCCAGTTACAGACCAAATAATGGAACAGAACTATCTCTTCTACAGGAGGTGTTTCACCTTTTAAAAGTCAATGAACATAAGCAAACTAAGAATGTTTATAGAGATGAGAGGGTGTATCAGTAAATGCAAGCATTACATCTACACTTAAATATTTTCCTAGTTATAGGAAGCATAAACCTGACTTATTCCTGACAAATGTGACATATTCTACATGTCTTGCCATTAATGACTTGGCACAGAAGTAAAACAGCATAGCAATTAAAACTGCCAGAAGAAAAAAAAATAGGAAATATTGCAAATACCGTAAAGAACAAAATAAAGAAGACAAAGAGCTCAGAGGCAGGAGGAAAAAAGCTGAAAAATCCTAAAGGAAAATTTAAACTAATTTTCAAAGCCCAAATTTTTCATGGCCAAATCATGGCAAAAGTGTTGCTAAGAAAACTAAAGAAGTGAGTAGCAGATATTAAAGATGTTTCTTCATCAATCTTTCTGTTACCCCCTGCCCTAACTCTGCTATTCAAAATCCCTCCCATCTGCCAGGATCCCTGTATTTCACACCTAGCCCCATATCCTGTGCCAGCTGATATTGCTGCCCTGGCCTTGCTCTGCCAATCTACACTGCAAGGCTGAAATGAAAGTTAGAAGGCAGAGGGTATAACAATATTTCCCTCTTCTTATCATTGATTGACATGACCTTAGTCAAATTACATCCTGTGGGTTTCTTCACCTTTGCTGCAAGACTGAAGGCTAGTAAAACAAGAAGGCTTTCAGAGAGGATTTGGAGAATTAATTGCTACATGTAGGAGACTTAAACCTAGTGTTACTAGTAAAAAAGCCAGAGGACTGTAACCTTTTGCCCAGCCAGTACATGCAGCTGTGCTTTCAGCATGGGAATTCTTGTTTGGGCTTAGCTGCCTGCTCAACCATTGTCACTAACATGCACGTTTTGAGTCTCCTTATTTATTCATCACTGTTCAGGGAGAAGACTAAAGCCAGCACAGTTAGGATATGACCTTTTTGTTTCAGTTCATATAAATAGTGTTATAGGGTTGTATTTCTATTCTCCCTGATGTGAATAGTTGCATGAGCTGGACGAAAATAGAAGCTTTCAGGACTTTTGCAGTCACAAATACAGCATCTCCCCTAAGTGGCTGAATAGCAAAATGGGCAATTCAAACTCTAAATAGCAAGAAAATATGAATCTGACCTATTTACTCAATGGAAAGGATATCAGTAGTACTTGCAACCCTCATTGATACTGACAGGAAACGCAACATTTCTTTTATACTTCTTCTATGTCTTCAAGAAAAGGAGAAAAGAAAAAAATTACGCTAGTACTGAAGGGAACTGCTCCTGTCTCAATCTCTTATTTTACCCAGACAGATCAAAATACTTTGGGGGTATTTATGCAAGAATTATCTCTGCTTCACAGATGGGGTATGTGAAACAGATTCTGGTGGCTTGTTTAACAGCTTTACATCAAAGATATGTCGGAACTCTAATTCTGTCTGTATAATTCTCTGCTGCATGATCTTGACAAAGTTGGATCCAACTTTGAAGCTGGTCCTGCTTTGAATGGGAGGTTGGATGAAATGACCTCCAGACATCTTTTCCAATCTAGTAGTTGCTCTATGATTCTTGTTTTCCTTTGCATCTTTCAACTTTGCAGCCTGGACATACAAATCACTATGCAGATTTCAAACCCCAGATACAACATATTGGTAGGCTCTGCACAGAGCCTGTGCTTAATCAGGAGCCTAGCAGGACACAGTGTTTTAAATAGCAAAATCCACTCCTTGGCATTCAAGCATCATAGTATCTGTAGAATGACAATTGAGCATCATTACAAGTTTTAATTAAGTGCTAGTACATAGCCCATCATCTTTCTCTGCAGCACAGAACACCCAGCTGTTCTCAATTAGAATTAAGCACCCAAATGTAAATAAGGGTATCTTATTTGTAAAGAACAAGGTATGTGCAGCAATAAAGATCACAAATCTCGTTTTAAAATACCAGTTTCATTAAAGAACTCTTAGTTTCTCCACTGGCACTGAAAGGGTGAGATATCTCTCATGCTGCAGTTTGGTTTAGATGTCTGTCAGCATTCTGTCAAAATGGTTTGGTTTCTCTACTCTGGAAAATTATTTGAGAGCATAGAAAACATTAGCTGAGAAGCAGGATAGAATGCATATATTTATTCTAAGGCAAAGAGGCTGATGACCTTGTAGTAGGGATCTGAACCAAAAGAGCTTAATATCTTGTTCGATGACCAGAAGCATTATATAAACTCAAGAACAAAGTTGCTTCTAATTCAATATTTTACAACTCAGTACACCAGGTGGCTGGTACCACATCTTTTTTGATATCACACTGCTCTGAGTAAGTGAATTTTACTCCAGCTCTGCAAAATTATGGGGGTTTGTTTTTTGGGGTTTTTTACAATTACTCTGATCTGTTACTTTGCAAGTCTGTTTTTTGTTGAGGTAGCTGTGGTTTTGTAATTATCTCATTTGTTTTTAGCAAGGACAACACATCTTGTGATTTTTCTGATGCCTGGGGTTTTGCTGACCATGTTCTAGCTTCAACATTCTTGTCTTGTTCCTGCTTTCTCTGGGATGTTTGTGAGATTCTTAAAACCTTGCCGCTACAACTTCTTAAAAAGTTGTTCCAGTTATTTTAACTTTCTTCCAAACTAATTTTTAGACAATTTAATGTAAGTTGTCATTTTTGCATGTCAGCTACAGTATTGCTACCTAAGAAGCAGAAAGTTATTTCTTTAGTTCTCTCTTCTCTTTAACCTTTTATTTCAGTACTGCTTATTTCTTCCAGCTTTGCTTTCTCTTGGGAGCCCAACAAACTTTAACCACAACAGCAAACCGCAAAAACCACTTTTGATGAGATTAGTAAGTAGTCTGGGACCTGTAAAGTATTTCCTCATTTACAGCTAAAAAATCAATTACATGTCTTTTCATGTACAGCCTTTTGAACTTGGGTCCACTTGATTAAACAGTTACCATCACTTACAGTCTTCCCTTCTACAAGGAGCTTTTCACCCATAAAAATCAAGAAAAGCAAACCTGTAAAACTACTCCAATGGCACAGTTCTGTAGTGGATTAATTCACCGGCAAACAGACCACCAAAAATACCTCAGGTAGGGAACAGAGGGAGCTGAAGAGCTGACAGGAAAATTTAACTTTTTTCAGAGACAAAGACACCAAAGGATCAGCTTTAAGCAGTAGAGGTAAAACTGCCAGAACCTGCCAGAACCTCTGTGTTTTTTAATAATAAAGAACCAAACAGAAGCTTTGTTTTCTTTGAGAAGAGGAACAGGGCACTTGGGGATATTTCTCTAGCAAATAGCTTTGACTCCTTGGGAGAAGCAGCTACCTTTTGTCACAGCTTCTAGGGCCTCAGTCAAAAGAAACTATGCATATCCTTTGTGCGGTATTTTTTAAAAATACTTATTTTCCCCTCTGTTTTCCATCAGAGAAAAAGCATTCTTAGGAGCAGTTCCATGTAAAGGTGACTCTGCATGTTTGCTAGCTTCAGAGAAAGGTAGGAATATTTGGAGGTTTGTGGGTTTTTTCTTTAAACTGGACTTTAGAGCTGCTTTTTTTTACCCCTTGCTTGTATTATTTTCCTGTTGATCTGCTGCCCTTGTAAATAATTCACAATATGTAACAGTGTAAAGATGAAAGGGGTCTGAGGAAAAGGAAATAAAAGTTCAAGGTCTAGCAGTTGCCCCACAATATTGCTGTACTAATTCCCTGGTTTAAAATGAACATAAAATATCCTTTTTTCTTCCCTTCTTTCTGGCCCACTTTAAAGGTAAACTCTTTGGGTACTAGACATTATTTCTTACGTATATTTCTATATATATGTATGTATTCAATCTAGTTGAAGATGTCCCTGCTCATTGTAGAGGGGGCTGAATTGGGTGATAGGATGACCTTTAAAGGCTCCTTCCAACCTGAACTGCTCTATAATTTTATTATATTTATATTTAGTTTGGATATCACTTCTTACAACCCATTACTCTCAGCTAGAGCCTGCACTTTTGTGCAATAGCAATAAGACAACAAGAATTCACCCATTGCCTTCCAAATATTATTTTTCTGAATTGCACAAAGAGATGGGTCTAGATCCATCAAATTTAATATGTTATGTTGATTTCTACATCATCAAGTAGCCCTTCTCCATGCCTTTATATTTTTTTACCATCAGAAATGTACACAACACAAATCACCTGTTTATTTTCAGCACATAACTGCTCATAACTGAGATATGGCTAGCTGGACCCAATTTGTGAGCTACAAAATTCTATGGTTATGCACAAGCTCTTCTTGCAGCCCTTCCTAGCTCTCAGTACAGCAACGTCCAATAATTTGCTGTGAAACAGCTGAACCCACCAGAGGACTGAAGAGGAGCAGGACAGCAGTAGGTCACACAGTACTCACCAGCAACAGAGATACAAAGATGCAGCAGTCAAGCTGTAAAAGGAATATATTTTTGCTCTAAAAGGAGTATTTAAGGCAAAAGCAGGAGGTTGTTTCTTCATTCTATTTTACTGGGGGAGGTGTTTATTGTTTTTTTCCTAGTAGACAAAGAACTGTACTCCAGAAAATATGGCTTAAATTTGCTTTCTTATTGCTGTCATAGGTAGCAAATGCATTCCTTAAGAAAAGAGATGAAAAAGGGAGAAATAACTAAGCTGCATAATAGGATACAAACACAATTAGCTGATGAGTTGAGAAATTGCATTCTTTTCACCTTTAATCCTCTCTTATAATACCAAAATTTTCTTCCTGCAAATATTAACATACCGAGATATGCTGCATGCATTTCTAAAATAACTAAGAAAAAATCCTCCACATCCTCAAATTACCCACAAGATGGCAGAATAATCTGACCAAACCCGATATCGGTACACCCGGTCTTCCCCTGACTACAAACACACCTCTCAGAAGATGGTTTTTCCCCGGATCCTGACAAAACCACCACTATTCAGCTACTGGCTGAGCAATATTTAACCCATGCATCGTCTACCAAGACATACAAAGTCGGTGCCACCGTTTCTTCCCACACTTAAAATTCTTCTGGCGGGGAGGAAGGACAAAATAAAAGCCAGTATCAAACCAAGTAAGAAAAAAAATAAAATCTTTTATCTATTAAGTTTTTCACATAAAAATTTCACAAACTAAATATTAATCCTCCCTCTATTCTCCTTGTTTAATCCACAACATTTCCATGTAGTAGATGTTCTCAGGCCAAAAAATACTGACAGAGGTAACTGGGTCTCTGAGAATTACCTGCCCTAGAGTAAATGAGCAGCAGGGTGGCAAAAGTCCCACCATGCTCACAGCAAAGTTGTTTTCTTGCCATTCAAAACAAAAGTGTCAGTGGGACACACAACTGCCCAATTAAAATAGAATTAATTTTTTTAAAAAATCAAACTAGAAATACTTCCATAGTATGATAACAGCAGACTCTCATGAGTAATTTGCCAGTAGAGGATCAGACAAGAGAACAGATGGAATATCTGCTGAAAAATATCGCTTTGCACATCAATCGAGCCTGTACCATCCCAGCTGGTGTAAACCCAGCTCATATTGGACCACAAGCCTGTCTATTAATGGGCGAAACACTGAAATAGGACAGTTGCTGCACTTGCATTTGGACTTTGAATGAACTATAGTCTTACACAATTTTTTACCCTGCGCATCTTGCTAAATTTGAATCCCTCTTACATAAGAATAGGACTGTGAACTAGCACAATTTAAACTACTTTGGCATATGTCCTTGTTAAGCAGATTAATAGCCTAATTCCCTGTTATCTGCTCTGGCTAACTACTCGTTTCCAGGTGTTACAGTTGCTGTTCTATAAAGAACACACTGACACTATATGTGCACATGTAGGTATAAAAATATATAGCAATAATACATCTATAGAGATAAAACTTTCTCCTTTTTTTATGAAGACCTGTAAGAGTAACACATGTCCTAAGAGATCTCTACTAGAAAAGAGTAGAAGTTCCTGCAAAGGTTTTTTTCATAGGTTTTTCTCATCATCAGAATTCACCACTGCTTCCTACACAATAGCCTAGTGACTTACCTCCCTGATGGAAAAAGACATGGAACACCTCTGTGTTTGTAACTGAGTGGCTGTGAATGCTTTTTGTTTTCCCTGTACTTCAATAATTCAGTATTTTTCTGTATATGGCAGGTGAACAATATAGGAGTGACTAATTAACTTTCTAATTCTGGAAAAATATTTTAAAAAAAACAACAAATACTTAATGGTTAGGAAAAAACTCTTCCCAGGACACTTTATTGCAACTCTTGTGTTTGTCTGCAGTGCTTACGTTCCTGTTCTGCAAACACATGGGTCAGGTTTTTCAGCTGATGAACTACCATTTGCAGGCACACTCCCTCGAGACAAATTCTTGGGATTGTGACCTCTCTGGGTTTAGCACTAAGTCCTTTCAGTGTACTTGTGGTACTTAATCCATTATCTTTATGGAAAGAAGCAAGAAAGAGCTAAATCTGAGTATTCTGGGAATGGTTTGCTCCTCCTTACTTCCACAGTACCAAAGGGTTATATTGCATTTAAAATCTCCCATATCTGAGGTTTGAGGAAGTTCTTAAAGAAAATATCTTAAATTCTCTGAGAAGGCTACATTTCCAATTAAACCCTAGCATCTGACTTTCCTTCAAGGGAAAAAAAGTTTCAAAATTATTACTTTAGTTCCAAATTCAGGCTCAGCAAATATATTGAGGATTCTGGAACAGCCCAAGGTTACTTTGTGCCTGTAGCCATAGTTGTTCTTTTGTCAGCAGTCAGCTTCTGTGCCCCTTCATCTGTGCCCCCCTCATCTCCTCTGCCTCTCAGCTAGAAGTATAAATAAGAATTATTCCTATTTGAGTCACAACTGACCTTGAAATTATTTTGCTTAAGGTTCTGCCTTCTCAAGAGTAAGAGTTGGCTGCACTTGACAATCTCTATGCAAATGCTTTAATTCTGTATTATTTCCAGTTCTTTACAAAGCAGCACAGACTACTACCCTGTCTGGAAGAAACATGACTGGTTTTGCACAAATTGTTCACTTTCAAGGACCTAAAAAACCCACCAGATTTCCTCTACTTACCTCTCATGGTTTCTTATTTATTGACAAATCAGATTCTTTCCTCTTTCCAGACCTGTCAGGATCAGCGGTCCTAAAGGAAACATTAAAATAAGAAGTCATAAGGCAGCAATAGTCTTAGTCTAAGTCATCTTGAGAAAATAAATGTGATATTCACAATGTTACTACCCAAAATTAAGCCCAAAGCAGCACTTCATTTTTTTATTAAGGCCGAGAGTTCAATCTGGCAAAGCTCCCACATGACTTTGACTATGCTGGCTGTAGTTGAGAGACATCATTCTGCTCCTAATGCAAATGGCTTTGCTGGCAGCAAGAAGTCAAATGTATAGATTTCTTGTCAGAGACACAAAGAGCACAGAAACACGCCAACTAAAGCACGACTGATAGAGAAAGAACAAGAGATTAAGGATTTTCACAAAACTGCATCTGATTTCCTTTTAAAAACTAAAGCAACACTCTCATCAAATGAAAGCCAAGTGGCTGCTTTCTCTTTCCTGTACAGGAGCTGACCTTATTAACTCAACTTTATTTGGTACTGTGCCGAAGAACAGACAGAATAATTTTCCTGAAGTTAACCAAAACCTTTGCTGATAATTAGGAACACAACAGCAGCATTCCATTCTCCAGTAAATCTGACAACACAGATGTAAATATTCACACCATAATTACTAAAGAAGTCACACAAGCCTGGAAGGCCAGGATTGGGTTTGATCTCTCACCTCCAGAAAAGCACTTTTCTTTAGATGCAAGAATTCTCTAAAACAAGGTACCAGAGCACTAAGCTGAAATCAGTCTCTAGTGATGTGCACAGAGCATATATTAGCACAAAAGGAGTGAAAACACTCTAAGGAGACACAACTCAGTCTCTCAGCTGGCTAGATGACAGATCTTTAAATAATATTATAAAATTCTCATCAGCAATTTCTGCAACCCTTCCTGATCATCTCCAACCCTGTATTGGTACAGTGCAAAACAAGAAAAGGCTCTGACACTTTTTAAAGTCTATCACTGGAAATATGACTATGGCCCAGGACTTCCACAGCCAAGCAGCAACAAGGATAAGGCCCATATACAGGCTTTAAAAGTGAGATATGCATCCACATCCATGCTCACCCCAAACATATCAACAGAGCAGACATAATAGCTTGCTAACTTTTAAATAAATAAAATCCAATTATTCTTCAAGAGAATGTTAAATTCAGCAATTGCCTATTTTGAAAGTCTACCTGCATTGTTTTTTAATTAAATATTTCACCCGACGGTCTTCAGATGAATAAGAAATTGAAAGGCTGTATTTGCTGTCCTTGCAGCTTAGCCACAACTTCTAATCGACAGTTCATTACTTCCTTTTCTTGTGGTGAGTTTCTACTCCACCTCAGAGTGGAAACGAATTCTTATATTATACATATATTATACAACTATATAATTAATACGTACATATATAGTTAATATATTATATATATATAATCCCTATATATATTATATATACTTTACAATTTACTTCTACATGTCATTCCAGTGCTGCAATCTTCCAAGTATTTCTGTACAACATCACCATTCTCTACTGCGTTAATTACGATTTTCAAAATCCTCAAGGGAGTTACAAGGTCCAGCCAGCAAGTAAAGCTAAGGAATAAAATTCCTATTTCTTCCAGGTATTGGAATTCACAGATTCAATGTAAAGTCAGGAGGTCTTTTTTACACCCAGTATTTTTCTTCAAGGCAGTTCCTTCTTCTGTCCCTACCTCCTACAAGCAACATTCCCCTTTTTTACTCTCTGTATCACAAGGCTCCTAAATCTGCTGCTTTTCTCTTACTAATGTGCCACTCTTATCTTAACTTTGATTAACATAATTAATTGCTCAAGTCATTTTCCCTAGAGCAACATTGCTTTTAAATGGTGCTAATATATTGCTACCCTTTTGGATGTGAGAGAGGTTTGTGGGCTTGAAAAACTTCTGTCCTTTTGCTGACAGCTGTAATAACTACTCTGATGCAATGTGGTACCTCACTTTTTCTTGCATCTTGGTCATATTATCAATAGATTTGTCCTTTGTGCAATTTCCTCCTGTTTTACAAAAAACAATTCCTTGCATGGAAAGGCTCCTGAAGCCAGTGAAGTCAACTGTGACACAGAAGAAAGTAAGGGGGAAAATTATTGCTCATTTCATTCTCTGCAGTTGTTCTATTGCTTGCTGATGCTCTTGGTATAAAGCTACACTATACAATGGGTTTGTTCTCAGAGCAACCTAAATATGCAATCTCAACTTCCTGCTCTATGACATTTTGGAGGTGAGGGTTATTATTCTACCAAGTACATTTCCCAGATTCAAATTTGCAAAAATCAGATTCAAATAAGGGCAGCAGCCCCAGGTGGGTGAGAAAAAACCATCAGGGAATAGGAGTGTAGATGAGAGAATTCTATGTAGTTGGCTTTGCTTCAGTAACCATCATATTATAAAATTACATTTTTTTTAGAAATTCCTTTAGCGGCTAATTTGCTTCAGAATAGGTTTCATTGTTGTTTTCATCTCTACTTCCCATCAGGTTTGGGGCATCAGTTTACTTTAGACATCTTTGCTGAAGCAGCTGCCTCAGAATGTACATTAATTTTTCGTTTCTAATTATATTGGTGATTCACTATAAAAAATAATTGTTGCCAGCGATCTTTGAAAGATTTACTGGAATCTTGTCCTTATAAGTTATTTAACATCTGAAATAACATAATTCTTGAGGATTTTTTCAAGTTCCTACATTTTTTCCGATTTTTAATACCACATGAATAATCATACCTTGAATTAAGACAACACATTAAATGATCCATTTAATCCTGGATCATGGATTGTTCAACCAGAGTTATAGTAACTATCCAGAAAGCCATTTCTATTGAAAATATAGAATTTTGGTGTCTTGTTTCTTTGATGAAACAGCAACAAATGGAAGTAAAATTATTAATGACTATACAAAAAATGATGATGGGGTTAGCAGCAAAAAAAAAAAAGTAATAGGTTTTTAAAACCTTAATGACTTCTTTCTTAATATGCTAGAAAAAAATATATGAGTGAAAGATTTTTGTCTGTAAATCATGCCTTTCTTCTCTTCAAATTATCTAAGTTTCAAGCTATTTTTATTCAATTACAGAGGCATTGGATAGCTGAAACTTGCCATATGCAAAGCCTAAATGAGTCATAGAAGTCAATATGACAGCCTTGAACTGTTGGAAGAAAAGCAAGTTCGCAAATATCTTGCAATGTAGATTCATTAGCAAAGACATACACTTTGTAGGTGTTCTAATGCCTCCTCCTTTTTAGGCTTTCAGCTGTGTATCCATTGAGCTTTGGTTTGGAAACCTTTCTTTTCAAAAGAATGCTGAATCACACCTGGGCAGTTTGATGAGAAAGGAACCTGGATGTAATCCACCAGTAAAGGCACAGAGAGTTAGGCATTTATTTATATAAAAAAACCACCATGCTCAATTTATTTGATGGGGCCATCTCTGATCCAGCTTGAGTGGGAGAGGATCATTACCTCGTGTCACTGAATAACCAGTGGTAACCAGGAGCTGAATTTTACTGGAGTGCAAAAGGGTTGAGGTCTCAGTTAACCTCAGAAGGAATCTGCTGGGAGGGTATCCTAGCTCTTCCAAGATGTTTACTACAGCATAAAAACTAGGTTTGAACAATGTATTTACTTATTTTGAGAATATTTTACAACTACATTCATGCTGCTCTGGGTGGAGGTAGCATCCCACTCTCATGCATTCCTACACGAGGGACAGGAAAATGGGACAGAATGTCCTATAATGTTTAATATTAGCAAAGTGCTAGAGATATTCTGCAGAAATCTGCTAATCTGGAAGGAAAACAAATCACTGGATATGAAGGTAAAAATGCTCATCTGAGCAGCTACTGGCAGATGTGAAATCCCAACCATTCAGAGGCTTCATGGGTCCTTTCCCAGGACCTTGCTGGGAAGGGTTTTGATACATTTGAGTCTTCTTTGGTACAGCAAGTTGAAATAGAATATAGTGTTAGGATCTTTTCTTCTGTACATTTTTGTGTTTCAGGTTCAACATCTGTTTTATGTGGCTTTTATTCACATGTTTTTTTTCATCTTTCACAAATCTTAAATTCATGTTCAGGAATATTCTTAATGACAAATTTAAAGACAAAGGTATCATTTGGGAAGTGTACAAAGTCATTTAAAAAGTAACTGAACTTCTGTGTGGCATTTTCATCTAATCTATCAAAACTGGTGAATGATTCTGAGGCCTTCTAAATACACACACAGACTTATTACAGATCCTGGACTCAGACATTTCCCTATGATACATTAAGTTTTATAGAGATAATTCAATATTCAACAACACTCAGATTCACACTCCAATTCATCAAGAAGTGTTAAGGTATGAACAGCTTCATAATGAGATTGTGAAATCATAGAGTTGTTGAGATTGGAAATGACCCTTAAGATCATCCTGTCCAACTGCTAACCCAGCACTGCCAAGTGCATTGTTAAACCGTGTCCCCAAGTGCCACATTTACACATCTTTTAAGTACCTCCAGGGATGGTGATTCCACCATTTCCCTGGGCAGCCTCTTGCAAAGCTTGACTACTCTTTCAGTGAAGAATATTTTCCTAATATCCAATCTAAACCTTTCCTGATGCAACTTGGGGCCATTTCCTCTTGTCTTATCCCTGGTTTCTTGGGAGGAGGGACTGACCCTCACTTGGCTATAACCCCCTTTCAGGGGCGGTAGAGAGGTCTCCCTGAGCCTCTTTTTCTCCAGGCTGAACACTCCTATCTCCCTCAGCTGCCTCTCACTGGACTAGTGCTCCAGACCCTTTCCCAGCTCCATTGCTCTTCTCTGGACACCTCAACACCTTTCTCGTAGTGAGGGGTCCAGAACTGGACACAGGATTTGGGGTGCAGCCTCAGCAGTGCCCAGTACAGGAGGACAATCCCTGCCCTGCTCCTGCTGGCCGCACCATTGCTGCTCCAGGCCAGGATGTCCCTGGTTCTCTTGGCCACCTGGGCACAGCTGGCTCACTAAGGACTGAAGATCATCTTTATTCTACCTACACTGATATATTTCTCTGCTACTTGGTCAAGTTGCTTAAAATTCCAATTTCCCATTTTATGCATCTATGAAGTAGGACACGGAATCTCACAGGGATGCTGAGAAATTTTATTGTATGAATATTTTAAAAGCATTTTAACATTCTTGGATTGAAAAGAAATCATTGCAAATAATCTTCTAATTGCTTAAATACTCAAATTTGGTATCCTTAGTGCTACAAGTAAACATTTCCTTATTGAATTATTCAAATTATATTTTCCATAAATAAAATCTTTAGTCAACAGACCCCAAGTTTATGGTGGGTTTTTTTCTTCTTTAGCAATATTATGTATTATTATTTTCAAGGTGAAATCAATGGGCTAAATGTAAAGGCCAGATATATATTTTTTTTTCTAAACCCACCCACTGTAAACTCTAATTCTGAACTGAATCTCACCTCTCAATCCTATTAAATGTTCTAAGTAACTTGAGTGTCACTGATTACAACCAGGAAGGTAAAGAGTTCAGGTAACAGAAGGTAAAAAGACATTGCATATGATGGCAAACTTTTCTTATTTTCCTTCTAGAAATTTCTCACAGGGCTTGCCTGTTTTAAAACAACCAACCAAGCAACAGAACTACATAGGAGCTTTCCTAGATTCAGGAAGAGATTTCAACCAAGAATTCCTGATGCCTACCACAATAAAAGAGAAAGGAAAAAACCAAAGCAAAGTCAGGTGAGAGGACTGATTAATTGGGTGGACATGAGAACTGCAAGCTCTTTTCTATTCAAACAGGAAATGTATATTTACAGAATAAGAATATCAGAGGAATGAATGATAATCACATTTTAACAGTGTCTGGAGATTTAGGTTAATAACCAAGGTATAATATGTAACCTTGCTTGCTGTAAAGTGAGCTGCTAATTTGTCAACCCTGTTTTGGAAGAAGACAATGTGAATGTATACGTCACTTCCATACAGGACTGCATATTAATCACGTTAATTTTCTAAAATGTAACAGCAAATGTCCTTCAGTTGCATATGTAGTTGTTTTGGGATTATATTCCTCATCTTGGGAAGTTTTTTAAAACACTGTTTGACTACAGATAACTAGTAGGAGAAGGGAAGCAAGGTGGCAAGGAGAAGGCAAAGCATGCACACCAATGGAAGCACTGTGAACCATTCCCAACAGGGGCTTACACAGCTTATTAAAGATACACATAACATCTGAGGAGAGCCAAAAATAAAAAAAGAGCAAAAGTTGTAGGACCACATTTGAGGTGTCACTAGGAATTTCCTTGGCAGTTACACACGCAGATCTAATCCCAACCTCTCTGTAAATAGCCACTTAATATAGAAGTAGTTTCGTTTTACAGACCAGAAGTCAATTTCATGTTTATATGCTCTATAAAACACAGCTGCTCTATAGACTTTGAAATTAGCAGGAAATTCACTTTGAGGAGGAGAGAGAATTTTCCTGGTCGAAGCTGGAGAATTCCCTTTTAACTTTCCTAGAGGTTGTATAAAATTCCTTTGCCTTTTCTAGTGTCCCATTTCTAGCTAGATATTTCAGAAGTCAGAGCAAGTCCTGCCCATGACATATCCTACCACCCAGCAAAACAACTTGAAAGTGGAAAAATGGTAACCCTGGCACCAGATTCTCCAACCTATATTCAGTCACAGACAAAGGCAATACATTAAATTCATGCATATTTATATATTTATTTGCATATTAATCTGCATGAGTCCTGTGCACACAGTTGAGGGCTGTCCTGTGGCAATAGTTAGCAGCTCAGAGAGACAAAAGGTGTGTATGGGGAGGGGATTAAACTTCCCTGGGCTTCTGTGACCTGCTTCTGGTCACAAATGGAAATGGATAGTCCAAATAATCTTCAGCTGAGGTCTGGACTAAGAAACGTGAATTGTTCTGCAAAGGCCAGACGTGCCCAAGCAGCGTGGCACCATTTGGAAAAAAATTATAATTTTGCAGCTGGGACCCTTCCACTTTGGAGGAGAGTTCCCCACCTGAGTTTGAATTTTGTCTGTGTAACTTTGCCTGTAATCAACACTAGAAACTATGTATCAAAGGCAGTCTAAAAGTTATCCATATTGTTTTGTGGCTTCTAGGTCCTGGTTCCTAGGCAAGACCTGTGTGTCTAATCATAGCAAGTGTATTCGTGCCCTGACTGTAACAAAATCCCTTGTCATTCAGTTCCTTTTGTTGATTTTACCACCAGAGGAGATAATCCAGCTCCACAGTTTATCACTTCTTTTTGCTTGTGGAGGTTTTCAGGCATCACAGAAGTTGGGACTTCAATAAGGAGTGAGTTTCACTGATGTTTTCTATGTATCATGTTCAGAATATTGTAGCTAGATGTTTAATCTACTTTATAAAAAAAACCAGTAATAATGGTTAGAAAGTACTCCATTTTATTGGTATTTCAAAACATAAAAAGAGAAAAAGGATAAATCCATTAAAAGTGTGGCAAAGAATATTGGACAGAAGAGCACTAACTGTGGTCACCTGTAATGACATAACTGCAACTTCCTGATGCAAAAAGACCTAAAAAAAATTGAAAACACGTACATAGTTGTAAAAGCTGTTACATATTTCACATTCTCATTGTGCCAAGGAAAGATAATATGTTCTGTGATGGTTGAACATAAGTTGAAATTGCATCCATTTCAGCACATTTGTTGGCCATTTCTATGAAAAGTGAATTTGACTTGAGCAGCCTCGGGAGCATTGAGAAGATGCCTGGGGAAAACACGAAATGTGGGCTGCAGCACGTTCAGGAGTTTTAGGTTGTGTGAATGGGTTTATTTGAGTCCTCAGGGAGAGGTGGTGGCAAATGCAAAAGGAAAATTATAGAATCACAGAATGGTTTGGGTTGGAAGGGACCTCAAAGATGCTCTGGTTCTGACCCCTGTGCCATGGGAAGGGATGCCCTTGTTCCAAGCCGTTCAACCAGGCCTGGAACACTTCCAGGGATGGGGCAGCCACAGCTTCTCCGGGCAACCCGTGTCCGTGCCTCACCACCCTCACACGGAAGAATTTCTTCCCAATATCCAATCTACACCTATTCTCACTTCGAATCCATTACCCCATGTCCTATCGCTACATGCCCTTCACAGCAGTCCCGCCAACAAATGAAAGGGACGCGTAGTTTTCTGCCCCTCGGGATGTGTTTTACGCTGCGGGCTGTACAGGAGAAGCATTTTTATCGTTTTAACGCAGTGACTGAGCCACGCACAGCCGG
>VWZU01019072.1:438653-467866 GCA_013397095.1 Sterrhoptilus dennistouni
TTTTTTTTAGTTCTAGTTCTGCTGAAATTTAAAATAGCATTTTAAGCTGAAATGTTGCATTAATCTGCAAGTATGAGGGGAAGAAATCTTTAAGCCCTCATATAGCTCACAACCCTTTATAAAAGGCTTATATATTGTTACAGAGGAATGTCAGTGGCAGCTGCAGAGAGAGGGATTCTCTGCATTGCAGATCCCACAGAAGGAGTTTGTGGGCAAGGAGTCTTTCCTCAGCTAACTTCAAGATTTTGAATAGTAATGATAGTACCTGAATTCATCCTAAAGGCTGAGGGTCACAAGAGGTAGAGTCAGCTTTTGGAAAGCTATCTACAATTTGCCAAACTGCAGCAGAGTGAGTGGGGATTTGACACTGTGGATATGATTGCCAATAGAACTATGGAAAGAGTAGATATGTTGGATAGAAAGGCTGTTCAGAATTCATATCTACATGAAAAAGCAAATGAATCTGGATGTTGAGCCGTTCTTCTCATTTACAGGATCAGCTTGAGACAAAACCAATATGGAAGAGCTAAAGATTACTTTCCAGGGCATAGGGAAAACTGAAAAACAGTATAGAGGAGTCCTGCATGAGTCTAATGATCTTCCAGCTGATGTTCATTAGATGAGATGTGGGTCCCTAAGGTTGAGCTGAACTCTCAGACTTACAGGGCAAAAAAATGATGGATCAGTACTGTGAATCACTTTCTGGTGGTTGGCTGGATTGTTTCCCTTTGTTTGAGTAAATGTGTGGCAGTGGAATACCTGTACCAACCTGGAGGTTAAAAGATTTCATGTTTGGTGCAGTCACTTTTATATGTGTTACAGACCAGAAGGGCTCTGACACAGCACCTGTCTATTTGGGGGCCCTGCTGGTTTGGGTTGAGCTCTGAACACAGGATGCTTCAACTGAGTGCATGAGATGGGATTTTGGGAAGATTTGGGGGCTTTTCTGTTTTTATTGTGTTTTGTTTCATAATACATATTATGAATCAATGACTTGACTGAGAGAGAGGCAAGGGGAAGAAAACAACAATGGCTACTTCTTTGTATCTGAAATCAGGGTTTTTTTCATGCTGTCCTTTCTCATCAGTCAGCTAGGGAAGCATGGTCCAGAAAAAATGCACTACATGCCGAATGCACAGTTGGAATTGTTGTTCCGAGTGGTTATTGATGACTCGCTGCCAAACCGGAATTTCATATTGAGTAGGGGTCAATGAATGTGTGTCTGTACGAGCCTCTGGAAATGACCTGGAAGATGGAATGGAGGATATGCTTAATAAATACAGATGAGCTACAGGAAACCTGGACAGCAGAAGATTAGCATCTTGACAAACCTCAGAAACAGCTCAGGACAAAGCAGGTTGAGTAATCTTATCCTCACTGGTTATTAACAATGCAGATAGGAAATGACAAGTAGTTCTGGCTGAAGTGCTAAAGGATTGTAGCTGAAGATGTGAAGATGAATTCATGGTGTCACTGGTTGTGCACAGAAGGGGAAAGCCAACATCCATGTGGAAGTTACAGTCAATCATCTTGGTTCTGATGTGTGTGTCAGGTGCCCACTTTGCTCTGTCCTATTAAAAGCAGTGATGCCAGCTAGAGACAGCATTATTGTGGAAATCCAGAAAGGAGTAAAAAGATGTAAGGAAACATGTTCTGTGAAAAGAGATTGAAGGAAATGGGGTAGCTGAGACTACAGAAAATTAAGAAATTTTTTGGGGGGGATGAACGAAAAAAACCTACCAGCAAAAGAAAATTACTTCTGTGCCTTCCCTATGTATAGGAAAAGAAATAATAGGCTTACAGTCAAGATCAGATCCTGCGGAACTCGATGGTAGATAGCCACTGTAAAAATAAGAATAATGAAGAGGTGATTATTTATTACTATTTTCAGCAGATAACTGGAGTCCAGCACTCCCTAAGGTTTCTGAAAACTGATTGGGTTTGAGTATTTTTGGTAACTAAAGGTATCTACCACTTTGGTAGAGCTGTTAAGCTGGAGATAAAATAAAAATTAGAATGCCTGTTAATATTGAAGTGTACATGTGTACACACCTGCAACCCAGAGAATTCAAACAGCAGAGGTTACAGTTAAAAGTAAGTTTTATCCTAGTGTTAGCTAGCCTCTTCTAATGTTTGATGTGAAACATGATTGAACGGAAGTTGGGCTCAGGCTGGAATTGTTTCAGAGAACAGCCCTGGACAGAAGCCTGTGTCTAGTCAGTGTGGGACACAAGCCTTGCAAATCTTACTGAAAACAAAAGAATTAAAGTGGCTTTAATCTTCAGGAAGCCTGTGTGGCAGGAAATTAATTCATCCATGGACACCGCTACATGGTATTTTTGGACATATTTCCAATCGGTGTGCTCAGAGCTGGGAGCCAGGGTTATTTATTGCTAGAAGGAAGGAGGAAGTAGCATTCTCAAGCAGAGGAGATAATTTTGGCCTCTGCTCATGGAAATACAAATATTCCCGTCCTTCTATATGGAAGGAAATGTTTATCTGAAACCAACCTGAAATTAACCCTGCCCTGTCGTAGTTGCAGCAATCTGAAAAATACTCTAAATATGAAAAACAGGAATCTTTTCCCAGGTACATATTTGTCATGGAACACTGCAAAGCATTGTCATTGCATGCAGTGGTGCTCAGTACATAGGCAGATAATGTGGGGTTTATGATTTAGCCTGGAGAGTATTTACAATTTTATCACAGTTGCCAGAGGATCACATTACCAGTCCAATTATAATTTTAAGAAAAAAAGGCAATATGGTAAGGATTTTGTTTCAGGGCAGAGAAATTGTGATGCTGAAGGTGCTGCATAAAAAGGATTAAAAAGGAAACAGAACATCTAGGGAGTTATCTCAGAAGAGTGTGTTAAACTTGAAGTGAACAATAATGCTGAGGAAGCTCTTCAGCTTTGTTGCATATGCAAAAAATAAAGGTCATGCCATGTGAAAGAGCCACAGTCTAGCACTGGAAACCTTGGCTCTCTGGAACAAAGGTCTTTAGAATTTCTCACAGCAGGGGAACCCTTGTGTCCTATTCTTGCTTTCTGGAGATCAAAACCCCAGAATACAGTACAGATAGAATAAAGAACGTATCTCTTTCCTTCCCACAGGGATGCACAATTCTGGCTGTGGGACTGTGGTGTAGCATTACTGGGAATGTGATGGCTGGTGTCCACTGGGTGTGAATTTAATCTTTTTCAGCGAGGTACAGTTTAGAGATGTGATCAGTAATACCCATTGCCATCGGACTAGCAGGTTGGTGAAGTGTGATGTTAAAATAATAGATTATTTCTAAAAATGAACATAAAATCAAAACCTGGTGTGAAGTCAGCACTTTTAAATTACAGCATGGCAACTGAAAAAAATTGGTGATATTTTAGCTAACAGCAAGCATGTGTGTCCTGTTAGAAGTGACATCCAACTTGCTGAAGTCTTTGTAGATCTATAGAGAAGATAAATCCTACTGGGATTTCAATTTTTGTCTGCACACACCAAGAGCTGACAGCGCTTAATAAAAATGACATGGTGCACAGTGTGGGAAACAATCACTGCAGAAGCAGCGGCGTCACCAGTGGTAGTTGTATCTTTGTTGATGTCTGATTACAATAATTTCAGTGCTGGGTTACAGAAATGGTTTGTGTAGCTGTCGGGATAAAGGAGCGGTATGCAGTCATTGTCTGCCATCTGCCATGCTAGAGATCGGGTCACATGGCTTGGAAACTAAACCTTGGGAATTTGTTGTGTCCCGCTGAGCCTGCCCATTAACACGTAATTAGTCTGGTAAAAATCTTTTGAATTTATTCTGCAGCTGTCATATGCCAGATTAGGATTTGTGTCACAGGTTCCTCATTACTTTGAGATCTTGGAAATTTTTTTTCCGTAATTAAATTACCCTGTGTTCCTTCAGTAAACAATCCTTACATTATAACATTTTAACATGCAAATTTTCTTTAAGAATCTTGCTACATCTTACAGTTGACAAACCATGTAAGAAAGGGTTTCAAGGTTGAATTTTCTCCATTCCTGTTCATAATGGAGTCTGTAAGCAGACTTGGTAGTTTTAGGATTTGGCCTTCAGGTTGTCAGGTTGATGGATCTGTAGCTGCTGCTTGGCTTGCTGAAATCAGCTAGTGTTTCTTAAGTTTACTGAAGCACAACTGAAATCTTAAAATATGAACTTTTTTATTTGTACCAGTTGCTAAGAAAAATGACATTCTGTTCCATACTAAATTAATGGCAGGAAACATGGAACAGTTTGTTGGAAAGAGGAAAGGAATCCTTGTCTTTAATGTTCAAAATATTGCTAGCTGATTAATTTGCAGTGAACCTTTAAACAGAGAAACCTGAAGACTCAGAAGAAAAAGCAATAATAAAGTAATAGCAACACAAGCCAACTCTTAAAAGCAAAGAGCTTCCCAGCACTTGAAAGGAACAGTGACCCTGTTTATGGCTTGCAGATTGAAAGCTTTGCATAGGAGGGAGTGATAATTCAGTGTTTACAGTGTAGGCAGTAAAAGTCAGTCTTCCTGTAGCACTTGTTCACTGAGCCAACTATCTTTTTTTTTCTCTGTTGTGCAAATATGCAATCTATGCCATGTTCTTAAATATTTATTTTATTCATATTTATTTGGTGTTTTATTTATTCATACATGGCACAGGATATCTCTGTATTTATGAAAGGCTTCTTGAAGAAACCAAAATATTTCAGAACAAAGCAAAAAGGGATAGATTATAATGTCAGCTAAGTGGGAATTTTGATTTTTGGCTAGTAGATTTGGCTTTTCTTGGCTTTCCCCATCTTATCTCTAACTTTCAACTCAACTAGTACTTAGGGAGTTATGGATAAAATTATTAGAAAATAAGGCAGTTAGCTAAAAAAAAAAAATTTAAAGAAAGATGGTTATACCACAAAGAGTACCAAAACAGTCAGAATCCTCTTTGTAAGTGATTTCTGAAGGTGCCATTTCCTTGCATGTAGAAACCTGCTGTGCCTTTTTTAAAGAAATCAAGGGTCTGCTTGATTTAACCAAGATAAAATTGATGAAGAGAAAAATCATACATGAAAGATAAGCATTCCTTATCCTCCCTGTATTTTGCAAGGGACCTGGTAATGCAGACCCTTAGAATATGCCCATGTGGCTGTACAGGCAAACATCTGGAGAAGTCTTGGAAGTTGGAAAGTGTTCTGGTTTAATTTGCAAAGAGGACATGCTGGTGTGCTGAGCATCTGACTCAAAAAAACCACCCTATATCTGCAAACAACTATTCTGGCTACTTCTCTTTGTGGCTGATATTTTTGCCTTGAAGGGAAAAGTATTCTTTCCACTTCCCTGGACCTGAGGGGGTTATGCAGGGAAATCAGTCTTCTGCAGATTCTTCTGCAAGATCTGTTGCATAAGTTTTTTACACTAATCTGTTGTATTTAGAGCATGTTTTTAATATTTGTTTAATATATACTTGCAAATTTTAGAATATATTACTTTATATTTTTACTTAAAGTGAAAATGCAGTGAAATGGATATTCTAAGCTTGTGAAATCAAAGAGAACAATGAACAAATGATGACATCTCATTCGCAAAACTCTGCATTTTGTCCTCCTTCACTTTCATACACAATACAATTTCCTGGAGTTTTAGTATCAGAGTGGTGTTATTACCTGCAATCCTTGAAGTCTGTCACCTCCTTAGGAGCACACTCCTAGTTCAAGCACTAATCTTCCTTTACCTGGCAGGGATTTTACTTGTGGACTGACGTAGGTAATCGGATGTGTGAAAACCTCCTTGTTGTCTTCTGTCACTGGTTATCAAGAAGCCCAGGAGAGCAGTTTCAGTCCAAGGTGCAAAGCTGTTTTCTGAGAAGTTTTTAGGGTCCAAGAGGCCTTTGAATACTTTTGAAACTAGTAACTATTTTACAGATTTTCATGGATTTGGCACATGACTACATTTTGATTTCTTACAGCACACTTTACCCTTCGAACATTATTTTTTGTGACCTTCTACTTCTCAAACATTTGACTTTAAAAAAATGTATTTGCGATACTTATCTCAATAACTTCTTTTTCTTCCTATCCTTATGCCACTGAATATTCAAATTTTAGAACAGTACTGAAGTTAATGGAGGAATGAAGATGTTTGATATTACTTCTAATGGATAGACATTTGTCTGGAATTTCCAAAGTAGTTCTCATGGCTTGCTCCCATGTTTTGGCAATAATTGGGTATAGATGAAAATTTCTATTCCTTGAGCTTCTATTCTGGAACTTCATCTCTTCATCTTCATTTAAGGCCTGCATAACAAAGTATGAACAACACCACACCTACCATAATGGAAATGAAAAGGACTTGCCAGATATTTTGTTTGTTTCAGTACAAATCAAAACACATAAACAGGAAATTATCAGAAGTAGTGAGAGACCATGTACCTCTAAAAATGACTGGGAGTTTAGCACCTTTTATTAGTTTTATCTGAGGCTTTCTGGAGGCTCCATCACAATTCTTTGTAAGACATAAGATTTATATGGAGCTTTTGGATATAAACACCTAGCAAAAGTTATTAATTATGAGGGAAGGGTATGCCTGAAAACTCAGCCTGATTGACATTTAAGCAAAAAAGCATATTTAGTTTTAAAGCTATTTAAAATATGATTAGTCCCATGGAGTTTATAAGGCCAGATCACAACACCTAAACCTCCTTTCTTCATCTCTTGGGAGGCAGAGGCAAACCCAGAAGTTTCTAAATACCTATCTGAAATTGAAAACTACAGTTTATCCATATTGCTTGAATAAGGATTCTTAACTAAGCAATAAAAGCAGCTTTTATTATGTTAGTCCTGTCTGCAGGGTCTTCACTTGGTGGCTGGCAGTGGAGGGCATTGTTTCTTTACCAAGAGCCTTCCTGAGGAGAGGAAATTGAATAGTTTGTGGTCTATGCTATGGGGAATGCTGCTGTTGTGTAGAAAATAGTTTGTACACACTCTTCTGGTTACACAAGATAAGTTATAAAAAGTCAACTGGTAAACAAACAAAAATGAGATATATACCTGCTGTGGCTGTTCTTCAGTGCTTGGACACAAATGCTTCATGCATACTGAGGTATGTTTTTATGGACAATGGAAAAGCTGTGAGATTAAGACTCTGGGTATTTCTTCTGAATATGGGTCCTCAGTGTTTCACCCTTCCTACGTTTGCAGCTTGTACCTGAAATTACTTCTAAATCTTTTGATGTGGTTTTTGGTTTGGTTTTTCTTCTTCATCTGTAGCTGAGTTTATTGGTGAAATTCTCTTGGAATCACATGTGTGTTAGGGGCAAAATACTCCTGTCTTCTGGTTTGTTTGGCTGATTGTTGGAAGTGGAGCTATATTTTATGTGGAAACTTCCTCTTCCCAAAATTGTAGTGCCTGTGTTTCTCCCTTCTCTTCAAAGCCAATGAAAATTTATACAGATTCCTGGTAATGTACTGTGAAAAGTATCATTGCTCTGAATGAAAATCCTTTGGTGCTATAAATGTTGGAGAAGGATTGAGGGAAAAGCTGGGATTTCACATGCAGACCCCACTGTTAGTTGACTGATAAGAATTACAACACTTTTTCATTTGTATAGTAGAATAATAGGAATAAATAAAGTTCTGAACTGACTGGGGAGTGAATTAGAAAAACCTTTTCAGGTATGACATAAGGAATAAATATTAATGCCTCTTTTATAAATTAACTTTATTAGGGATGAGTCTGAAGTTAGAGGCTCTTTTTGAACTCATGTATTTCTCAGTGCTTTATATATTCATATATAATTAGTCTCAAAATGTTTTAGATGATTCATGTTCCTTCATACCATGAGTCATTTTCAGTCCGACTAGCACGCTCAAAAATTTTTATTTTTAGCTAAGGGTTAGATATTTTGTATAACTTTGTAATTGCATGTAGAATGTTTGTGTAAACTGTCCCCAGATGACAGGGAACAAGTTGTAACTTTGTCTTATTCTATAGAGTTACTTTTTTAAATTCTCATTTGCTGTAATGCTATCATTGCAGGCTTTCTGTGAAATGGAATATTAGCAAAGGAACTGTTATTTTAATAGTGTATCACCAGGTTTCAGTGAGAAAAGTAGCATTCTTTACCATATATACACACCTATATATATGTGCTTGAGGGTTTGTATTTTGTTAAATACATAAATAAAATTGTTTTCAGAATTTGTATCCTCAAAAAACCACAATTTTTAAAAATAAAAATATAATTGAAACAGATTGTTCATTTCTAATATTTTGCTAGACTAAATTCTTTGGTTAAATCTGGCTGAGAGTTCTTAGAATTTGATGTATTAGGTTATACTTTAGATTTATAAACTTATGAACATTTGCAACAATTTTTAAAATTAAATTCTCAGGTCAGAATTAGGGTTCTGAAAAATTAATTTTCAAAATATACCTGCATGTTTTCACTACTGCATGGATATACTTATAGCACTTGGCAAGCTTTTCATTTACCAAACAGTGATAATAAAATTGCTGGTTGCAAATTACTTACTGTACATCACCTCTTTTGCAGTAACTTGATATCTGCTTTCCTCTGATTTACAGTGACCCTTCTCCATCACCTCTCTGATGGGATTTGATTTGCATTTGTCTTGCTCACTTAACTGCCACTACTGCAGCATTATTATTTCATTATCATAGTATTAAGATGGCCTTGGAAATCCCCCAAGTGATTTCAGTCTGAACATTACAGGCTTTTTTATCCCTCTTTCCCCCTTTTTCCCCTGCTATCTATAGTGCTGGTGTGTGCTGGGCAAGGTATTTAAATGGATATATCTCTGGGCAAGATGTTAGTTGTGCATAGGAGTTGAGGGATAAACTTACCTGCTTCAACATCTACTCTGCCATCTTTCCAACTTTAAAGGGTTGAGTGTCCACAGCATTTTTTTAAATTATTTTTTTAATATATGTATTTGTTTTCCTGCTGATAATACACAGTTTCTACAGACAGGTAAATGTAACATTTCACAAATTCTAAAATTGCATCAATATACCCATAACTGCATGTTCTCTATAGTGCAATAAATGTGTTGTGACTTAGAGTGATAGTTTGAGCTTTTCATAAATTTTCACTGAGAATTTTTACTTGCCTTTTCCACTCCCTCTCTTGTGATCTTTCCTCCAATGTGGAATGAATTGTAGTAAAAAGTGGATTTTGTAAGCTAATGGTATCAATACATTGTTGGGGGCTTCTTTTGTTGTTGCAGCAAAGTATAGAGTCATTATAAAATCTTTTAATGGCAAATCTGTTGAAAAGCTACTGGCTGTGGCTGTAGTAAAAGTTATTTAGAACATTGTATTGGAAGAATAAATAATCTTGAAACTTGCTGAAAAATATATCTTGGGTTTTAGTTGATGAAATATTGATGCTTCAGACCACTCACATTAGGTAATTATGATCTCACTACATAGAAAGGTAATTCTGTCAAACAAATGCTTTTTAAAATTGATTTCAGTTTTGTGAGTTAAAAAAAGTTTTATTTTCTTTTGGGTCAATTTTTCCCAAGCTTGATGGTAGTAAGGGATGAGCAGTTGCGTTTCCCAGGAATGGTGGAGATTGGAGGGACCATCAAGGAGTAAATGAAATGCAGTTTTGCAGTGTTTCTTTAAAAGAATGTCACCAGACAATTTTAAAAAAGCTGATGCAGCATCTGCCACTTGATGGTGGCAAACAATAAATCCCTACAGAGGATTTCTGCACTCATTTGGATATAAGGAGTTTACAATGACACACAATAAACGTGGCCTTTACTTCAGTCTACTTAACTGAAGTAAGCTGAAGTCTTATTTTTTAAATATTTGATTCTTAAAATATCAATAAAATTTGCCAATTTCAACAAAACAAATCACTATTTACTGGGAAATCTGAGTTGGCAAGTGGTGGCAATAACTTCGGAAGTGCATGGCCAAAAGGGTGGCACTGTTACAGACTGAGGGGAGATACCTTTGCATATAGCCCATGAGGCATATCAAAATTGATACGGTTTACTTTTTCAACTTCTATACTTGTTAAAAAGCATAGAATTCCTTCTCATTTTAAAAATGTTTTAAATTTATGTTCCTGCCATCTTTAATATGAGCTTGGAGGGAGATGAAATGTATATGTTTGAAATTGTGCTATTTTCATAACTGTTATAATCTTAAATTTTGCTGCTTTTCTATTCTTGTTGAGTCTTACTGCTTTTTGCTTCCCTGTGTAGACTTATCACAGCAGTAACTTGCTGAGGCACAGGGCAAAACTTGAACATTCCTGGGGGCTGTGTGTAAACTTAAATTTGAGTTGACAGCAGTTAATTAAACATGAAGCATATGATGAGTAACTGTGTGTAGGGGGAGATTGCACTTCTGTTGTGGGTTGTTTTGGAAGTGGTTTTCATTTTTTAAGCCTGCTGGTTTTAGAGCTATCCTAAGTATTACAAATAAGTCAACCAAATCAGAGGAAAGAATCTTCCCAGGAGGACTAAGAACTTTGAATGAACTTGATTTTTGTACTACAGGCACTTCATGCTGTATCTTTTACAGCATCCTCCAGATGCTCTCAGGAATATCCATAGTGACAAATACTGAGTTGAGAAAACTCAGCATGAGTCCAGAGAATCTATTGCTCACTTACAGCTCTGAGCTGTTGTGTTTTGTCTGATTTAGGTCTTAAATGCAATAAAGGAATTATAAAAATTACTTTTAGATTTTAATGCACCTCTGCAGCTGCCTTCAGTCCTTCTAAGATGCTTGAGTTCCTTTTTGTTTATTAAAAGTCCTTCCTCTTTTTAAAGCACCATTATCTGACTGCCATCTATTGAATGTAAACATTTGTGTAAAAATTTCAAAAAATTCCAAAAGGTTTGGGTTTTGGTGGTTTTTTTGTTTGGTTGGTTTGTTTTGTTTCATTCTTTATTTTGACTAGTGAGCAAAGAGTTTTATAATAAAAAACACTGTTACAGCCTTCTTTGCACAAAAGAAAAGCCTGTCAGGGAAACATCTATGGAGCACTTAGATGCAGAATGAACCATGGGTTCCTGGAGCTGCAGTTAACTTTTCCATATGGTGTTCTAAGCAGCAGTTTCAACATGATGTTCACAGAAAACAGATGGTTTCCAAAAACTAATTAGGAATAGAAAAGTAATGGCTGATAATTTGAAAATCCTTTCTTGGGGGGGTCTGTGTCTCCACTAGAAATGCTTTTTTGGGGAGACTCATAGAAAGGAGGAAAAATGTTCCATCGTTTCAGTATATGCTTTCTAGAAGACCTTTTAGCATTATGCCCATATTTTGGGAATAAAATGAGCCACATTGCCTATTATGCATCAGACTTTCCACTTGCAACTGTATTGAAAAAGATTATTGTAAATATCAAATAGATGATCTGTAGGATTAGAATTTTTTTCTCTAAGCTTTTTTTTCTTTTTTTTTTTTTTTTAAGGCAGCTACAAAGACAGGTTGTTGTTTGGGGAAGGCTTTGCAAGTCAGGCGGGTGTCTGGCAGCACACCTGAATGCACTGCCCAGAGTGCTCTGGAATGCCAGTCCTTTTTGATCAGCCACTGGAGAAAATGTCACAGTAAAATAAAATCAAGCAACTATGGTTGGACATGATGAACACAGACCAAAAATCAAGAGTCTCTCACAGACTGAATCTGCCACAAGTAACTGGGCTTGGGTTCTAATTTTGAGCAGTGAATCAGTTGATCGCTGACAGGGCCCCAAGGAGGTCTGCTTGGCACACACAGTGAAACTCTACCCAGAGCTAGTAAAAACAACATATGTTCCCAGAAGCTGCTTAGGAAGCTCTTTAAGCACAGGGGAATATCTGCAAAAGCCTCAGACCTTGGGACTAGAAATAAGGACAGCAATAACCTCAGTAATGAAGGAGTAGTCACCACAATTATTCCTCCTGCTGTAGCAATAGTGGTTAAATGGATTAAGGCTAATAATACTGCTGTAAACAAGTGTAGGAGTGGTTAAATTCTATCCAGGATTCCAGTGTGGACAGAAATTCTCCTGACTGGAAGAATTTGTAAGAGCAGAAAGTGTAAAGGGAATCTTTTAGTATAACTGGTTCAAAGGTGATATTCTGACACCTCTAACAACCTGCTTTAGCCTTTTATGGTTTGTATTATCTCAGATCTGGTGATATTCCTGCATTTGAAGAGAATGTCAGACATCACACCTAAGGAAGCATTTTCTGCTCTTGCAGACTATGATTCTTTGTGGTCTAAGGAGAAATAAGTGACAAGAATTCGGGTGTTTCTGATACAAGGTACCTACAAAATCTTAGTAAAATGGTTTGGTTTGTTTGGGTTTTTTTTTAAATCAGTTTCTTCAGGATCAGACAACTAAGTTTGTATTAAGCCATATGGGTAATGGAAGTTAGCAGGAAGGAAAAAAAGACAAATCCCTATGTGTGTTTAGATGATGATGCTTCTCCAGACTTGTGTACTTTGTGCAGCTGAAATCAAAGAAATCTTGAGCTGGCTACAGAAAACAGGAGTTTTGTCTGGTGCCATGGTGCTGTGTTGCTCTATGTGTGGTCAGAAGTGTGTGACAAGGACAACCTGTGCAGTGTTTGCTTCCAAGCCTGTGTAGTTGTGAGCAGATTCAATACCTGCTGCTGATGTGCCACTGAACAGCAGCTGGTGCCGCTGCTGGCTGCATGCAGTTGTGTTGAGGTATTGAGGGCCTGCCCCTATTCCTTTTATTCTGTTGTGTTGCAAGCAGACTCTGGTCTGCAGTGTGTGCTTTTATCTGCCTCAGCAAGCCCAGGTGCAGGCTGTGGAAGGGGCTGTGCTACAGACCTCCCTTCTGCATGGAGTATTCTTATTACAGAATCATTTTTAAAGCTATTTAAATACCTCCTTAGGCTCTTTATGTCGTGATCTTATGGTGCATAGTCTTGGTGAGGACATTGTTTTTAGGGAAATGAGGAGGAAATTTGGAAAAAATTTTTTGTGTGTTTTGCAAATTAATCCTGATGATGGTAATGAAAAAACCCTGTAATCCAAACCTTCATGAGTTACTTGCACAGGTATTTCCATCAGCTGCAACCATAGGTGCATTTTGATCCAGATGGAACATTTTGGTATCATTCCCTTTAAACTGCAGTATGCAGCAAAAGCATCAGTGCTGCAGCTTGGATTTGGCCACACTGAGCTGGACCTTGATTAATTCCACTTGTTGAGAGCTGTGATGGAAACACAATTAAAGCTACCAGAGAGACATTGCAGCTACAGTAGCTTCTAATTCTGTTCAAAATAACAATGCAGTTCACTTGCTGAGGCTGCATTTGCTGTTCTTAAGTGCCACAGACCAGCTTAGGATCAGGAACACAAGGAGCACCCTCCTGTCACGAGCTGTGCAGCATTGCAGCCCTCATCTGTTCCCAGTTTTGTTGTAAGCTGAAACATAGTTTGCATTTTTTTGTCTATATATGCAGTTTAAGTAATGTTTCTGAAAATCCTCTTTCATCAAAATTGAAAACAGATTTGATGGATGCATAAAAATGCTAAAGAGAACTAGCTAAACAGAAAAAAATCTCCACAGAACAGTGAAGCAGCACCACAAAACTATTTCATAACTGCTCTTGCTGATACGGGAATATATTTTTTTGTCATTAATGACATGTATAACTTTTTTTTTCTATTTCCATAGCCTGGTCTTAGTTTTTAGCTTGAAGCAGGTGAGGTTTTGCTTGTTGTTTGTGTTAGCTTATTTAACCAGAAGTAGGTGATCACTGATTTCTAGACTAGCTGGCTTTGTACATGATATGACTTGGAATGTGAAGAGATCCTACTGCTGTATTTGCTGGTTTTCTGTCTGTGAAAAAATATAATCAATGCAGTGATAAATAATGAGGTCTGATACATGGGGTGTTCAGCATCCTGCAGACAAAGTATGATGAGATGCTTCATGAACTGGTGATTTAACAAGAAAAAAACTCCTGTTATTAACAAAAGTGTACCTCAATCCACATTTTTTGCTGTATTTAAATGCCTTTCAGTAATGTATTCATGCTTCTAAAGTGCTTTTTAGATAGAGGGAAAAGGGTTAATTGAAAAAGCAGCTCTCAAAAAAATACATTTAGTGAACTCTGACTTTATTATTGGAAAAGCAGAAACTTGGGAGACTGTCATATTAGCAGTTTTGCAGTAGTTAACTTGAATAGAATTTTGGAAAAAAAAAGCTTTTTGCCAAACCACTGAAAAGGTTTGGTCAGCCAGAATCTCAATATTGTACAAATCCAAATTTTGCATTGGGCCTCCCATTATATAAATTGGCTTTATGCGTCAGAGGAGGTTTGTATTACAAGGAATAAATGTATAATTCTGTGTAAATGCAAGGAATATTTGCTCTTCAATGAGTAGTAGGAGTTTGGAAGAATGTTTGGATTCAAGTACTGCCAGATGTAAGTGGAAGAAAGTGAAAAATTCTTTAAGGGTGCCAGCATTGCTTTCTGAGCAGAGCCTTCAGTGTTGAGTTTCAGTGTTACTGATATTATGGTTTTATGATTGTGTTTTCTCCAATCTGTGCTTCATAGTTCAGTGTCTTACAGAAGGAGGAAGCCTGGAATATATTTTTAAAGCTTCTTATTTTAAAAAAGGAGGGAAAAAAAAGGTTTTGAAATGGATCTTCAGTAGCAATCTATGATGTCTTGTTTCAGGTCTCTGAAAATTTATTTCCAGATAGAATTAATGATTTCTGAGGTAATCATTTCAAAATGGGATTAACTTCCTGATGCATCTCAAAAGCACCTCTGATATGATTGATACAGGGGTCCATAAAACATGGTGATGCTACCCAGATGCTTCCAGTGTTCAGCAGCATTTCTCATGTTCTGGCTCAGCAGAAACAGTCATCCAGACTACTTTAGAGGCTTTTAATATTTAGCAGCCTATTGCTGAATTATGGCCCTGTAAGCATCCTTTACCTTCTGATCTACTCACTCTTCAACTAAAGAAAAACCCACTCTGAGTCAGCATTTAACTGAGAAAAGAAAAAGTACTGAGTCACCTAAATCTTCTGCCTAACTCACCAAAGTGAGTTCAAATCTGCTAATAGCAGTATAGCAATGAAAGTATTGTGGTGTGATTTTAAAACAAGCCTCAGAAGACGCCATAAAAGTCAACTGATTGATAAATGAGGTTTAGCATCTCTTTTCTCTGCTCTTAAATGAGCTGGGGAATTGGGCAGGGGTTTCCTTCTGTGTTTCTGGGCTTTGGGGGGGCATCCATTTTTCTCTTCTTCCTGAAGTTGTGGATGTTTGTTCAAAAGAAAAACTGAGATTTCCAGATATTAAGAAGAAGTGTATGTGGCATTTAGTTGGGTTTTGTTTTAAGGAGAAACTCACGGAGACATCTTTTCTTCTGGCCTGACAGTAGAGATGCATCTATTCTTCATCTTCTTCTATACCTAAAGTGTATTTGTAATACATTTGCTGTCTGAACGTGAAATCAAAAATGTTTCCATGTCTTCAGATGTCTTTTACATCTGTTTATCAGCGTATTAAAGCAATTCACAAGCAGCAGCAGCAGACTTGGAAGTAATAGTGGTTGAAGTTGAGAGCTAATGAGATTCAATTGGATCTTTGAAAGCCAGATAAAAAGTAGTTTCAATTTCCTGTGGTACATTAATTTTTTTCACAGTTTGGAGCTTCTCATCCTTCTATTAATCAGTTATGTCCTCATTTTTCTTACTTGATGCCCCTAGTCCAGCACAGCTGTTCCAGTTTTTGCCTACAAGTTGCAAGTACAACAGACCTCAATAATTCATGACAGGCAAAGCAGAGTAAGCATGGAAGTTAATTTGCTGAGCACAAAATGCTTCCACACTGTATATGGGTGTATTTTTATACAGGATTTCTGTCCTTTTATCTGCAAAATGTCATTGTTTGAAAAGCTGCACAGAGAGAACATCCACGAGCTGAATTTTCTTCCTGCATTTCCAGTTTGGAGTTAAGTGAGGAGGATACTTCAAGAATCAAGTTAAAAGCTGTGTGTGCTGTTTAGCTGTATGGCAAGCTAAATGTTAATATTGCCAGATAATATTATAAAAATAGAACTGTAAATTTAGTTAAAAGTACAGCTGTTGTTATGCTGAAACAAATAGGACACTTAAGTAAATGAAATGTCTTAAGGGCTAAAATAATGTTAAGTGACCAAAACTTCAAATACATATGAAAAAGCATCCCTCTAATCTGTGAGGAGCTCTATGAATTTTATCAAGGCTTGTTGATATGTGAAGTGCAGTATCTATGAAGGGAACAGAATTGAGAGAGAGAGAGACTTGAATTTATAGGGTACCTAAAGTTTTTTCCCCCTCCTATTGCAGTGCTATGAAAAACAGCTTTGAATGACTGCAAGATTGAAACCCTTGACACAGGAACTCGGATAACAATAGATTTTTATATCTCTATGTAACCATATTAATTTCAGTGAGTCATGCATTTCAACTAATATTTTGTGCCATAGAATTATTTAATTTGATTTTTTTAATAGAATTTGAGCAGCAAACAGAATTTAGCAGCTCCTGCATGGACAATTCAAGTTATAGGAAAAACACAGAATCACAGAATTATCAATTGAATGGCCCTTTAAAGGTCATCTAATCCAACCCCTCTGCAATAAGCAGGGACATCTTCAACTAGATCAGGTTGTTCAAAGCCTCATCCAACTTGACCCTGAATTTTTTCCAGGGATAGGACGCACACAGTCTTGCTGGACAACATGTTCCAGTGTAAAGCTATAAATCTCTCATTTAAAGCTTAAAGATTCATGAAAAATTATTTGTACTTGTCATCAAAGGACATTTCCAGATTTACACCTTTTCTTTTATTCTTTCTGCACGGGCCACAAACTAAGTTTGAATTTCTTATTTGTCTGTGGAAAAATGGTTCTTATTTGAAGAGCTGCAGCTTTTGTAATATCTCCAAGAAATTGTCTGCCCGTAAACAGTGGAAACTTAGGATTGCAATATTAATACTACAGAAACTCTTCTGACCTAAAGACCCAACCCCCTCCTGAAAGTACATAGAATATTTGCCCATATAATTTTCAGGGTTTTTAAGTTCTTCATAGTATGGGGATGCCATGTTTTTCAAGTAGAGTGATTAGCCAAAGGCACAATTTCTATAATAGTGCAGAATAGGTGATTTCATGGGAAAAAAAAATGGTATCGCTTAAGTTTTAACTGCATTTGTATTGTGGAACAGGGTGTCATTAAATCTGTAAGATTTGATTGAATTGGATGAACCAGATATCTGTCCTTATATGTGCCCTTTTCTTTTAATGTTCTTTCATAATAAAAGTAGCTTTTATTTTTAGCCCAGCTGCTTGGTGGTGAGATGGAAGGTTGGCTGTGTGAAGTCAGGTGCTATTTTTGGCTTCCCAGTTATGCCACTTAAGGAGAGAATCTGTTATGCTGACTGGTGAGCTGGTGTGATTAATGCACCTATGGGCAAAGATATCCTTGTCTTGTAACTGGAAATCCTCTTGTTTGTTTTTCTCTTCAGACAAACTGGATTATGTTCACAATCACAAGCTGCGCTTGCTGATTTTTTGTTTTCAATTTCACTTACTGCATGTCTAGTAAGGCTGTTGTTTCTTTGTGTAGCTTATGACATTGAGAAGCATGGCATTAAATTTCATTGTTTAATCTACTGAAATTATCAACTCTTTTTGAAGTAGTGGATAAAGCTGAGGGAAGGGATATTCAGGGGTGTTCTGTGTTATAGAGACAGATGAGTTGTACAGAGTGATTCAAAATTATTTAAGATTTCCTGAATTCTAGTCATTTTCAGCTGTTATTTTCTGATATCTAAATAGCTGCAGATAATCAGTGCAAGATTTGAAATGCCATTTTGCAGACAGATCAGTTTTGCCCTTTGGAAAAACTGGTGAACAGACCTTGCCAGAAAGTCCTACTGCACTGGAAGTCTGTAAGAAATAGATACATGTAGGAACTCACTTTAACTTATGCATATTCCTACAGCTTATTTTTCTTCCTGTCATTGCCATTACAGTGAGGATGATGTGTTTGAATCACACCCAAATGCAATCTTCCAGTTCCACATGTGTTCATTTTCAGAATTAAATTTTTATGTTAAAAAATATATGCAAAAATCTTTTTGAAATTGAGATTAAAAACTGAAGTGTGAGATGTGCTCTATTCTGTCATCTGTTCCCAACAGCTGTGGGGCTGTGTGAGTAGTGGTGACCTGACTACTCTGTTTATTCAGTATTTCTGCATTGTCATACTGTAATAGGCGTTTCCTGGGCTTTCTGCCAGACTTTTTCTGTTTACCAGGCAGCAGGCAAAAATTTAACATTTCTGTTTCCTTTCTCACTCCTTAGATTCCCTGTGGGATGGAAGGGCTTGTCTTCTCCTTTTCTCACTGCTGTTCCTTGTCATGGAGTATCAGTGAAAAGAGGTTCATTTTCTAATGGTGACTGTAATTATGTGACACAGCCACTGATTAAATAGTCATTTAAGAAACTGGCCTAGAAGAATTGCTCTCATTATGGTCTTTGTTTCGAATTTTTCCCCTCTTTTTTCTGTTTTCCTAAATAGGTTAATGAGCTCCCTTTGTCCAAGGCAGGCAAATTCAACATTTACAAATTATTAGAAACAGAAAACTTTGTTTTTCTGTCACTGCTTACAGAATTTATTAAACTTGAAGGACAAGACAAAAGGATGCAAGATGCCAAACCTCAAATGGTAAATTGGACAATGTCTTGTGGAAGCTCTGACCTAGAAATTGGATTTATTTCATAGCTTATTGCAGTGTCCAGCAGAGCTGAGGAGGCCCTCAGACCTTTCCCAAGCTGCAGTTGTGCATAGCTCCATGAATGTGAATGATTTCATTGACTGCAGTGGGACTGCTGTGAAGTTTAAAATTAACCAATGTATTTAAAAGGGACTTTTAGAGTAAGAGTGGACCAAAAAAACCCAAGTGAATTACTTAAACTAACTATAAAGAACCTTCAACATGCTCTTTAATATCTGAGGTAATTTCGCTGGTCAAGATGCGCAGCCATATAACAGAAGATCAAGTAATGAATTTTAAATTTTGCAACAGAGTTGATACTTTTGCATTCTTTCTGCATGATCTGATCCGTTACCAGATTTCACATTTTCCTTGCAGACAAAATAGTTGTGCATTTGAGCCTCCGAAATTAAGAGGCATTTGACCTAATTCCAATTATTTCCAGAGAACAAAGGAGGGATTTCTGTCCCTTCTTGTCTGCTAATGACCTCATGGAAGTTGACTGTTGGGGAAGTTATTGTGATGCCTTGCATAGTCCTCATAGCTACAGCCAGGAGGAAAAGTGTGGGTGTCTAGAGTCTTACCAAGCTTTGTGTGCTCAGACTTCAGGGCTCCCCAGCCTCCCCTAAAGCTGTTTTGGGCAGATTTGCTCAGTCTCTGTAGCATTTGAGCCCTGTCAAGCCTTAAGTCAGAGGTTAGCAGTTTGCTTGCCCTTCTCTTGGTGTTGTGTAATCTTTTGCACATTGGGAATTCCCAGAGGAATTCTGTAGTAGAGCTGTCACAGAGGACACACATAAGCTGGTGAGGAACAGAAGCTTTTGCAAGTGTCAAGTGTTTCTTCATTACCCCAGCAGGAATCTTACCAGTTTGACCTGTTTTCCCAGATTTACTACAGATCTGATGTAGCAGTGGGTTTTGTTGCTGTTCTTGTGTGCAGTGTGGGCTTCTGGCCCTTGAACAGTTTCCTTTTTTTGCCTGCTTCCAAATTGCTGAGCATACTTGCCTTTGACACTTTGTTATTTCTGTGAAGTGAATAAGTTGTTAATTAAAAAAGGAATACTGGGAATTACAGTGGGTTTTTTAAAGGGCATGTCATGGTCTCTTTGGTTTGACTTTTCTCAGTATTTCTCCTTCCTGGATGTATTCTAGCTACCCATTTGGCTATTCCCTCACTGAAGACATGTCAGGAAACATGACTCAGGATAACCAGGCAAACAGCTGCCATAATTTAGCACTGACCTCCTTGTTTGTCTCTTGGTTAGTCATGAAGGTCATTGATGGCTTAGTAAATAGTCGAGAATATTGGTCAAACACACCCCCCTTTCCCTTGGTTAAATTATTCTGAGAAAGAGCAGAAACCAAGGGGAATTTCCAAGGTAAAATATCCTGTGTGAAAATCACGGTACTCAGTAGGGAAGGGTGGGAATGCCCTTTTCACCTTCCTTTTTGAGTTCCCGAGGCTGCCCAGAGGAAAATTCCTTTTGAGAGTTAAGCCTGCTTCTGTTGGTGATGGAGCTGAAGCAGCAGACAGACAACTGACCTGTTTCTGCAGGAGTGCTTTCCTTGCATTTTGCACCATAGGACACACATAAACCCTGGAAATGTAAAGGCTGGCAGCTTCAGGAAACACTACAAGAATTTTAATAATGCTGAATGGCAGGGAAGAGGAAGTGGCAGTGCTAAAAGTATTTCAAAAGGGGGAACAAAAATGGTGACTGCAAATATGACTTGACTGGTAAAATAGGCAAATATTTGACTTTTACTTACTCAGAAAAATACTTTATGCAAGGGGCAAAGGGCAGAACTGGCAGGGCAGCATGGTTATAATCTGCCCCAGTCAGAGGAACAGCATTTTCCACAAGAAATGTGGAGACCCCTCACACTTAAGGCACTAGCAGGGAGGTTGTATCTAGATTTGTCATGCTGATGTTTAAAAATTGTTCGCATCTTTTTTCAGCAGTTCATAGGGAAAAAACCCCCCTCACTGCAGTCCTTGAAGAATTTCAGCTTCAAATGCCTACCTCAGCTGCTGAGCTGAAAATGCATTCACAAATCCAGCTGTTACTGTGCATGCCAGTTTTCCTAGTTTTCCTCTTGCCTACTGTGTTCTCTGCTTGCTTTTAAAAATATTTACACCATATCCTGTTTTATAGGCAATAGATAGAAATATTTCTTCCATTGTTAAAAACATACAAATACAAACCTCTCATATCTTTTCTAGTTTTGATGTTTTAGGTCCATTTTCAGCTGCTGCTGAGAATTTTTCATCCAGAGAAGCTTTCCCCAGACAGAGGGTGTGGCTCTTCAGGCTTAAACTGTGCAGTCCTGTTGCTGATTACTTAAATGGAATCAGACATACTAAATTAAGCCAAACTATTTGTCTTTTACAGCCCTTCCTTCTACATTTAGAATGAAGCACATATGTAGGGCTGGAATAAACAAAATTTACCCAGCAAGCTCCTGGCTGGGGGCTGTTGATATATGATCACAGAACTCTGTTTAGTGCTAAAGATTTCAGGGAATTTGAATTTCCAGGAATTTTTCAAGTGTTTATAAAACCTTCTTGGCTCCAGTCTCTCTCTCTCTTTTTCTTTTGTTTTTTTTAAGTATTTTTCTTCCAGAGATTGGAGGAAAAATATTTTATCGATAAGCATTCATCTATTTATTTCAATTTTTGTCCATTGTATCTTCATTATAAAGGACAATCAATAAAACATTATGAAATCTATTTATAAATGATTGATCATTACTCATGTTTTTTCTGAATGGGGAATGTATCCTGTGTTTGTCAGATGAGGTGGGAGCAGGGATTTGATGCAAATCACATTTCAAGGCATGTGTGGTGTTAAGGGGAAAGGGATTTCCATATGGATGACAAGTTGTATATTCTAATCCAGTGGCTTGATCTGACTGAAGAAGTATTTCTTTGGAAAGAGCAAACTTCTTTGGTTTAAAATATTTGTCAGAGACATAAGCCTATTTTGGAAGGTAAATATGACAGATCTGTGTGACATTGAAGCACTGCACTGGTAGACAGCAGTGGATCAGGAATTTGATTTTTCAAAGAGATGTGTTTTTCTCCCTTCTTTTTCAACACCCCATGTTTGTGGGGTTTTTTTTTTTCTGCATTTAAACCACATTTTTTGTGCTTTTAGCTGTGTGATTTTGCAGCACTTTGACCACTAATTGTCTTGCAAGCTTTTGTTAGTCATGACGCTCCTGTAACACAGTGCGTTTTTAGTCATATGTACCTCTGTGAGAGAAGCCTTTGTGTTTGTCAGAAACTTCATCCAGTGTCTCAAGATTTCATTCCTTCAGCTGGGGTCTTTTTGGAGCCCATCAGGGATGCCCTGAGTGGTTTGCACATGGTCTCAGGAAGTGTGGAGAGAATGCAAGTGAAAGGATTTCGAGGGAAGGACTGAGTACAAATCAAATCTAGTCTTACTCACACATTCTCCACTCTGCCCTGTGTAGAGACATATTTTGAAGAAAAGCAGTGCAGCAAGGCAACCTGAGCAGCCTTGAGTTGTCAGAGGAGCACCAATGAGTCATTTCTTGTTTTAAAGAAAGGGAGAGCAGTGGAGTTGCCAGGTCACAGGCAATGTTTGTCTGGAAGCAGATGTTGTATTTAGAAATAAATAAAAATAAACATGTTAATTGAAACATGCAAAGTCAACAGAAAAGTGCTTTTAGCACTAAGTGTGACAAAACAAAGAGTGGGTAAGACTATGGATGGATAGTGGGAAGAGCAGCAGTGCTGTCGTACACTGGTTTGATAAACTAAATGTTGGTCCCTAACTTTCTGAAACACTTGACATCCTATTCATATGCACAGATTCCACTGCTAATGAAACTTTAAAAAAAATTTCGAAATTTTTTGTTTATAAATTTCTAAACTGATTACATCCTGATTAAAGTAATAAAACTCCCCCTTCTATGGCCTAAGTTCGGATATTCTTTAGAGTGAAATTATGTGATTTGCAGTTAGACCATGGAGGATGTGCAGCATTCAAAATCACATGCAAACAATTTCAAAATTTCAACTTAATGCTTTCTTTAACACTGAACAAAAAGCTTTTATCATTAATTCCTGTGTATACATTTGTTTTAATTCTGTAGGAGATGGAGACTTCATTTTAACATCACTTTGCACCTTGTGAGATGCTCTCTTGACTTTGTTACAATAAAAGCCTAGAAAAATAACTATTAAGTTGTACTTTCAGAAAAATGCATTTCCATTAATTTAGTTTTAAAAATTCTTTCCTCACCCATAATGTGGGTGGTAAATTCTAGCAGGTCTTCATTCTTCGTTGCATACACTTGTTCAGTATTTTTTCATTCTCGTGTATTTTATGTGTAGCCAGTCTGGATTATTTGTGGAGAGAAGGGGTGACTTTGAGCATTCCCTGCTGGACCATAGTGAGCATCTGAGTAAAGCTTTCTCATAGCTGTGTTTATCTGGCTTTCAGTTATAATTGTAATGAACACCTTTTGCAGTAGGGTGAATACTTTTTACAGCAATCTGTCCTGGTGTGTGACTGCCAGGTGGGAGTGACACAAGTCAGGCACGCCGTGGGTGAGCAGGCAGAGGCTGGCATCAACCTGAACTCCAAGATAAAGGTGCTGTGTCTCCCCCTCCAGCAGCTTATCTGATCCCTGGCACTCAGGATCACTCCTGTTGCCTGGGGAAGCTCTAGCTATATGAACTTTTGAGGAAGGATATGTGGGAATTATGCATTTCTTAAAATTCTTTATTCATTCCCATTTCCTAGTAGCCATTTTCAGCAGATTTTTCGGAGCATTTCTCAGGGTGCTCCTGTCATCTTTTGTGCACAGATCTGAGCCTTACTTTGTAGAATTGCTCTGCAGACAACAAAGGGACGCTGCTGCTGGCAGTTATACCTTTGTGTATTTCCCAGACTCTGACATCAAATATGTCATTCCTTCCTCCCTTACTCTCAGTTCAGATGTTAGACTGCATGGGTGAAGGGGTGAGGTAAGGTGAGGCTTTCAATCAGAACAGAAAGATTAATTTTAGGCACTGCCAAAACACAGCATTTAACTCCAACCTGCTTGAAACAGCACTGTCGGGGCATCAGGAGCAGTGGTGGGCAGGTAGAGCTTATGGAAGTGGCTTGGAGGTTTAGGGGCTTTGAGTGTGAGCTTGCACCTCACTGAACATCTGTGCCCATGTCCTGGCAGTGCTGCTATGTCCTGGATGTGTGTGATGTGTTCTGGGAGCTTTCTTACAGCTTTTCCTGTTGGCTCGGTTGCTGGATTCCAGAAACATGTGGAAATGATGAGTCCTCTTGGCCATTAAGCAGAGAGGAATAAATCCCAAGTTAGCAAAACTTCTCTTAAATTTGAGAAGTTGCAGCCTTTTGAATCCAATTTTTGGTGCCTCTGGTTAACTAAAAGCAGCAGTTTCAGTCAGAGCTGAAAATCTCTCTCATCAATGAGACCAAGCTGTCATGGCCTCAGTAAGGGTGACAATAAAAGGGTTTTGGTGCTGGCTGTGGCCCTTTGGCTGTATAACACAGTGACACAAATGCTGTGGATCTGGCTGCTCTCCTAGAGGAGCTGCCATGACAACTGCACTGCTGGTGGGGAATGCCCTGCACCGGAGCTCCCGCGGAGAGCTCAGTTTCATCCCCCGTCTGAGTGGCTCTGGAATACTGCAGGCACCAGAGACCCCTCCCTGTTCTTCTGCCAATGTTTACTATTATCACAGTGGGTGAAATATGCAAACGGTCTTGACAGGTATCTGGGAAAAAAAAAAAGCAGATTTTTTTATTACTTTGATTTCATGGCTTCACCAAATGATTCTGACCCTTCTAAATTTCATGTGGGCATGCAATGTTAAGAAAAAAAGGGAAAAACTATACATTAAAATTTTAATCCATTTACATCTAAAAAAATAGCTTGCTACCTGCAAACACTTGTTTCCCTCACAAGGGAATTAGAATGGCCTCAGTGGATTTTCTTCTTGTGGCTTTTTGGTTTTAACTGTTTTTGTAGTAGACACTTATTCCTTCACAAGGTGATTTTTATTGACTTTTGAGGATGGAGATTTTTTCAAGGCCTTTGGTTTTCTGTTTTTAAACCATCTTTTCCTTCTGATATCCCAATCCTTCTTGATATACATTACTTGCATAACATCATTATCCAAGTAGCAATATTACTCGGATAATTAAGAACAGACAACTGCAAAGAGCATGGAAAGGACACTATTTCTTTATTTTCTGGAATACGAAATACCTTTTATTAAAAAGCGGAATTATTTCTTTTTTTTTTAACAGGACATTAAAATGCCTCAGAACAAAGAAAAAACCAATTTGCAGATGCAATCACTTTAACTCAACAGATCTTCCCAAAAGAAATTAATGTATTCTTAATACAAGAAGCTTTGATATTTGAATAGTGTTTTCAGATGTTCCTGTCAAAGCAATGTGTGTATAATTATAGTAAAAGTCATCAGTGTACTTATGTAACTATAAGCAAAAATAAGGTGCTAATAGTAAGAGTTTTTGGAGGTAAGAGGCAGTCATATTTTACATTCTTGCCCTGATGTTTCCTGCACCGCTGGAGAGATGAAGTATTGTGTAATGACAGAATGCTTCTGTCATTACAGTTGAACATTATGGTATCACTGTGAGAAGCTGAAGACAAACTTATGAACTGTTGCTGTCTAACTCAAGATTTAGTTTTGAAAATGCTGCATGTGTTTATTTTGCTGTCCAGGTAACGTGCTTGCAGGACTTCTTTGGAGATGACGATGTTTTCATCGCTTGCGGGCCGGAGAAGTACCGGTATGCTCAGGACGACTTCGTGTTGGATCACAGTGGTAAGGCTGCACATCCTGAGCCCACTGAAATAGGAAATTCTCCATCCCATTCCCCTGTTCAGCCCTCAAGAGTGGTGTGATTCAGGAAAATATACATGGGAAGACATTTTCCTGTGGATAAAAAAATTTTGTCAAACCCTTGTCTGGATTCTGTAAGCCGGTTAAAATGCACCAATAAACCTGATCCAATTTCCTGCAAAACAGACACTGTCCCTAAAGTTACATGGAAAGCAGAATTGAATTATGAGAGGTTCACTCATGGATCTGATGAATCTAAAATCTGTTAAAGATGTTCACTTTCGGCATCTGCGGCTATAAGATAATTTCCATATTGCTTTCTTCACGAGATTTTTGAGAAATCTTGTATGCAGCCGCACTCATTTCCAGTCTTGAATTATCCTGCCGGACAAGTCACACACTCCAGTCTTGTCTGCTATAGACCAAATGCTGACCTCGTATATATTTTGAGGTTGTAGGGGATGTTGGTAGGGAAGGAGGTGAGACAAACTGGGACTCTGTGTCCCTGCTGTCCGCCTTGGGCAGATTGTGAATTGAACTTGTTTATGAGTGTTCTTCTTCCGTAAAGAAAAATTCTGTCATGTAAGTTCAAGGAAAAAGCAATCCTCTACCAGAGAGTTTTGGAATTGTCTTGGAATATCAAATCATAAATATGTTGGGGTTTTTCCCCTCCACGTTGATGGAACTGTAGAATGGGTTGGGTTGGAAAGGGCCTTTAAAGGGACCATGTAGTCCAACCCCTGGCAATGAGCAGGTGCATCTTAAAAAAAAATAAATTCAGGTTGCTCCATTGAACCTGACCTTGAATGTTTCCTGGGGTGAGACATCTACCACCTCTCTGGGCACCCTATTCTAGTGTTTCACCACTTGCACAATAAAAAATGAATTCCTTATATTTAGTCTGAAGCTGCACCTTTTGTTTTTTTTTAGTTTAAAACCACTCCTCTTGTTCTGTCACTACAGGTCCTACTAGATGTGGGGTTTTTTCTGTCTTTATTGTTTGAGGTGCAGAAACAGCCTGTTTTTCTTTTATGAAAAAAAATTAATCTCTGGTAAAGAAAACTTGCCCTGGCAAGAACAATCAGATTACTCCAGAGGAGCTTCAGGTTGTGAATGAAGGATTTTATATTTTTTTAATAAAAACAGCAGCACCTCCTGTTCCTGCAATTTTTACACACATCATAATTTCATTACAAAATGCTCAGTTGCAGCAAGAAGTACAGATTTATATCTACCCACTGGCCTGTACATTTGGGTGGATGGAAGAGTCAGCTGCTTTCCACCCTGCTGTCTCTGCTAGGATGCTGCTTTTCCAGAACTGCTTGAATATGTTGAGTCAGTTAGTGTGGGGGTGACCAAAAGGGGGTTTTTTAAACATAGTTAGCAGCTAAAAAAATACTTTATTCTTATGTAGGAATGGAATAGCATGGTTGTATTGACTCACAATGTAAATCCCAGTCTGGGCATTATCCTAATTTCCCTAGCAGGTTTTAAGGGTGCAAATCTACTTTTCCCATTACACAAGGCACAGACTAGTTGAGCTCATTTCCTTGCCTTTATCTCTTTCTTTCCTTTATCTCTTCAGCTTTGGTGGTCCCTGCTTCTTCTAATAGCTCTGGGGGTCTTAATGTATAAAAGCAGGTTATGTACATGACTGGCAGGGCATGCAGCTCAACTTACTTTTTTTTATGATGACATGGCATCCTAATGATGACATTGGCATCAGGGACGAAATAAGGAGAGAAATTTATGATCCCATTTGGAGTGATTTGCTAACGATGCTAACTGTAGGAATTAAAATGTTTCCAAAATGTCAGTGCATGTGTGCTCATTGATTCCTTTCCCACTGAGGTTGTTATTTAGTGATATATAGCTGATGGTAAATGACAGTAATCTATTGTTTCAGCCTTCTGGAAACAATAGGCATTTTTCACCTGTTCAAAAATTGGTCACAGCATCAATTTCTTGAAAAAGAAGGGAAACAATGCTGGCTGTGAAGTTGCCCTGTATGGAACTGCCATCTCTGCAAGAACCTTGGCATCAGCACATGTACAAACTCGAATCGTAGGAATAATCCAGCCGCAAGATGTGAAGGAATATTGTCTGCAGTGTCACATACAGCATTGAGTAGCTCAAACAGGTTATGGTGAGCAGGTTAGAGTTGTGAGATACTCTTACAAATCTGTGTGACTGAGCTGGGCAAAGATGTCTAGAAAGTGCTGGTCATTTTCTGGATAACAAACAGCCATGGTGGTGTGTGGAGGGAGCCTGTGAACGGAACTGCGTTCCAGACCCTTGACAGAGTTTGCTTGCTTTGTAGAATGTCGTGTTATGAAGTCTTACTCCCGCTCCTCTGCCATGAGGCACGCTGCATCCAAAAGCCCAGGACCTTCACGTCGGAGCAAATCCCCTGCCTCAGGTACTGCTGCTAGGAAAGGGCTGAGCGCACCAAATGCACAAAATTAATGGTTTTTTTAATGGGGTGAAAAAACCTGTTGGCTCTGTCTGTAATACAGGTGTTTCCAGAGGGGAGAAAAAAACATTTTTCACTTTGTTTCAGAGATTTAATACTAACCTAAAATAAATTTGCAATTTTTTTTTTCTAAATCCTAGGAAGAAACATGTTTCTATTTTTTAATTACAGGCACAAATAGTTTCAGTTTATGAACATTGGAGTAATTTGTGCTAATTGTGCACTTGGGATACGTTTTCAGCACGGTGCTTGATTTTCCTGAAAACTATTAACTGCAGGGTTATATATGTGGTTAAATTCATGTTCATTAAACTAGAGTATACCCATAAATTTTGAGTAAGAAAGGTTTCTCCTGTATAAGCCAAATATCGTCAGAAATACAGGCCTTTTCTGGTTCAAGTAATTTTAGATGTACTGTACTGTGATTACCCATTAACAGAGAATTTTTCTTCTTGTGTTTCTCATAATTTCAAAGAAAGGTGATTTTGCCACCAGTTTGGCTGAACACCATATGTTCCAACCATTGAGTCTTTTATGTAAATAAAGGGAGAAACATGGTTTAAAAAAAGTAAATTAGCCTCTGCATGTAATTTGTAAATACTTCTTTTTCCCCTGAAATCAAACTATTGAATATGTAAACATATGATGCTCTTTTTTGAATATAACTATAAATATGAGCTTCTGTATGTGTTCAAAACTGTGGCACGTTCCATATTCTCATCTCCACGTTTGTTTTGCTTAATTGATGCTGGTTACAGTCATTTTATATTTGGGTTCTTTCAAAGTGGAATGTTAATAATCTGTTTATAAAGGTTGAATGTTTAACTGGAAGGCTTCAAAGAAAGAGTGAAGAAAAATATATCATGAAGGGCAAGTTTTGCAACTGATCTACATTTCATGCAATTTTGTTACCTCCAGTGAGATCATGTAGAATATCTATCAGCAGTGAATTTTATGCAAAGTATTTAGATATTAGTGCTCTCATTTCCATGGTTATTTCTACTTCGACCTTCTTTGGTTTGGTTAATTTTTAAAATGTATTCAAAATGTCTGGTATTTATCCTTCTATTTACTTGCCTTTTTTTTTTT
>VWZU01019072.1:467901-495725 GCA_013397095.1 Sterrhoptilus dennistouni
GTAGTCTTTACTTATCTTTCATTTACCCTTCTTCCTTCCGTGCATGTTCAGAGCTGTTTAATAACTTCTTTCCTTAATGTCTTTTTCCCTTGTGTCAAATATATGAGTACAGTAAAGAGGGGTGGCCACTCCAGTGCTCATTCTTCAGCAAAATCCCCAGGTGAGCCATTACTATTATGGCCATATATCACTAGTGTGTCTCCTCCCTCTCCATTTACCTGTATTTTTGGTGCTGTGTTTGTGAATATTTTCAAGCTTGAAACACATTTTGCATTGGATGAAACAGAGACATAATGGATATTGGGTTTGGGTTTTTTTTTTTGTTAAGGTAGATCATTTCAGTGAAATAATGCTTTTCAGTTGTTGGACATCTCCTAATGGTGTCAAAGTTAAAATTTTAAAGGTATAATTTGACTGCAAGAAAAGCAGTGCAAAACCATCTCATATCTTTCAATTTCATGTGGAATTTCTTACTTTTCTTTGTTTTCTTGTATTTTTCAGCCTAAATTCTAAAAAAAACTGAGGAATCACTGAGCTTTCAGTTCAAAGTCAAAGCATTTGTGAAACAAGTAACATACAAATTGATTAGCAAACAAATTGAGTCTTTGGGTCATGCTAGAAGTTAACAATTTAGAAGTCATTCATAGACTTTTAAGTTTTAAACATTGCTGGGTGCCAAACGTGTAGCCTGATATGTACTATTTCAGACTGACAGAAAGGTTTTGGGGGTTTTTTTCTGTGTATTCAGACTGGTATGCATGTGGAAAGAAACCTCAAAAGAATTTATGCATAGAAAACAGATTAAAAAGGTAAGTTTGGCATACACAGGGAATAGCCAGCAGCAAATTTGTGCTAATACAGATTGCTGGGTTATTGAGTGACAGGAATAAAAAAATGCTTCTGTCTGAAATAGCAGTGTCATGGTTCAACTAAGCACCACATAGGCACTTCCTGACTTCTCTGCTGCAGCAGGATGAAGGAAGTGAATTGGAAGGGTGAAAGGGAGAAAATTCATGGGTTGAGATATGAGTGGCTCAATAACTGAAGCAACAATAGTAATAGCAACAACGATGCTGCAATGGAAATAACAGAGAAAGAGAAATAAAACCCAGGAAAGACAAGTGATGTGAATCAGCAGCTGACTGATGCTATTGTGTCCCTGAGCAGTGTTCCCTCTGCCAACATTCCCTCTAATTTTATTGCTGAGCTTTGTGCTGGGTGGTCTGCAATATCCTTGGATCAGCTGTTCCACCTGTGTCCCCTCCCAGCTCCTGAGGAGCAGAAAATGCCTTGGTGCAGGTGCTGTAGTAGCAGCACTTTCCAGCACAAGTCCAAAACATAGCCCTGTGTAGCTGCTGTGAAGAAAATCAATTGCAGCCCAGCCAGACCCAGCACAAGCAGTTGGCTGACTCCCTACAGTTGCAAAATCTTTACATCTGGCCAGGGCCTGTTGCAGCTTTTGCTGTTGTTGCGGCTGCAGAGCAGCTCACGTGCAGTGGATCTCTGGGGGCACTGGCAAAGAGGAATCTGAGACAGCTCTTTCCAGCAGGATCCTCAGCAGAATGAGCTGTGTGTTCTAGAATCACTGAAGGATAAAATTTGAAAGGGGCTTCTGGGTGTCATCTGGCTCAGAAGACCACCCTTCTCCACCAAGAATAGCTGGAATAGCTGAGATATTAGCAAGGAGCTACAGTACTGTCAGTATCAGCTGGGCTCTTCTTCCTTACACAGTCTTGGGAGGGAAGAGTGTTATGTTAACCAGCCAGTTTCACTGGAACAATTCAGTGTTCTGACTTTTCTGTGAGCTGTATAAAAGAACCTTTGAGCAAACAAACAAACAAACAAACAAAAAAAATCCCTCCTGTGGTTTTGTCGTTTGGAAGCAAACTCTTCTACTGAAGTGTCTCATTTTTGGTCATACAAAAAGCAGAAAACAGGAAGATGGCAGTCACTAGCCCTTGCCATTGCCATACTTGCAAATTCTTTCTAAAACAAGGATGCATTGATATGGTAGGTTATCCAGACCAAATTGTTGAAGTCTACAGGAGGGTAATGTTCTCTTAGATGCTTTCAGCTTCTCAAAAAAACCCAAAACACACCAAACCCTTAAAATCACCTATTTTTCTCACAGGCAAACATTGTTAAAATCAAGATGAAAACATCCTAAATACACTTTTAATACTTTTTAAAGAAAATACTAAGAAAAAAATACTAAGAAAAAAGAGAATACTTTTTAAAGAAAATACTAAGGCCTTGGTCCTGTAATGGAACTGGGAATGTAAATCCAACAGAACTCAAGATAGACTTAGTGTGTAGCTAAACACCAGTTAGTTATATCTTAACATCATACACCAGAGGAGATTTTTGTGAAAAACAGGGATTTGTGGAGGTTGCAGTGCAGTCAGCCTGGCCTAGTGGCAGATGGGCTGTCCAGGTTGTAAAAATAGTCCTTGAAAGGCATCTCCCATACTCAGATAATGTTTAGTGTGCTGGGTCAATGGACACTTGTAAAATAAATCCAATAGTTTAAGAAGTGACCTATGACAGACCTGAATAGATAAAGGAATTGTGCAGGTGTATCTGTTATTTAATTTCAAGCTCTGTTTCTGTTTACCAGGGTTGTCTTTTCTTTCTGGAAAAATAATTCATCACCATGCTATGGAGCATTTTTAGCTCCTAAATTTCTGCTGACTGTTTTTCTCTGCCACAAAAAACGAGGATCAGCTAGAAAGAAATGATGTCTCATCATATAACATTGCATCATATTTGTGTCTGATGGACAGTGTGCTATTCTCTCTGCATAATGAAATTTGTCAGTTTGTTCTTTTCAGAAAAATACAAGGACTGACCTAAGTTATATTCAATACACCAGAGAGAAAACTGATGTTGTATATGAGGCCTGTGTAAAAACCTGGGCTTAAAATGAACGAGTTCTGTAAGTCAAGAGCTCATTGTGGGTATTGTGTGTTTTCAAAGACACTTGTACTTATTGGAAGCTCAAAAACAACCTACTAGCTTTTCTCTCATTGAGGTGTTTTTCCCCCTAAATCAGTAAGTTTTCTGTCATGCACACAGTTAATTCTTCCTGTATTTGAACAACAAACAAACTTGTGTTCTGTGAAACTTTCTATCTAGAAAGTAAGGCCTTGATCCAAATTGAAGAGGAGGAGAATCAAAAATCCTTAGAAATATTTTCTTTCTATAAATTTTATTGTGTGACGCCACAATTTATTATGCAATTTTTAAAGGCTGTGGCTTTTTTTTTTTTTCTTTGTTTCTGTCTGTACCCAAAACTCTTGCCTTGGCAAAGGACAGAATGGTCCTTTTTAATCTCTGGAATGACAATGCAATATTTGTGAGTCTTCTTGATCCCATATCCAGCTACATTTCAGGGTGCAGTTTTGTGACATGAAAATGTATCATTTATTCCTAAATGCTGAGGAGTCTGTTTTGGTCTTTGATTGTAGACGTCAGTGATAACTTTTGATTTTTATTCATATTTTCTTTCATTTGTTCACTTTGATTGCTTTGGCCAGTTAATGGAACCCCAAGCAGCCAGTTATCCACCCCAAAATCTACAAAGTCCTCCAGTTCTTCGCCAACAAGCCCGGGCAGCTTTCGTGGACTCAAGGTAAGTGCAAGACCCATCAAACTCCCTAAATTTCATTATTCATTGACTGTGTGACACTTGTGCTGAAGGAAAAATAAAAAGCTATAATTTTGGAGGGTATCCTTGCAGGTATGATTTTTGCTCATGTGGAGAATAGATGTGAAGTAAAATTTTTGTGTTTTGTCTGGGTTGAACACTCAGCTTAGGAAAGGCAGAGCGTGATGCTGGCTTGAATTATGCCACTTTGTCCTCCAAATTTTCCATCGTTCTGTGGACTGCAGAAATCCTGCAAGCAATTTGTATCCCTTCAGCCCATATGAATGTGGTATTGTCTTTTCAATACCTTATAGTTTGTAGCATTGCCCAAAGCAGACTAATTTCTCCCTGGCACCAGTTTCACCCCAAAACCCAGTCTCCTGCCTGAAAGCGTTTGAGGGCTTCCTTTGGGAGCAGCCTGATGTCTGGCAGATTTTTCTGTGTTGCACCAAGAGATTTCTCTTTCTCTCCTGCATCAGAACTGGCTGCATTTGCAGTTCTTGAAGGCTGCTCTGTGCCTTTGGCTCAGTGAAATAAAAGGAACAGTCTGGGGAGCATCTCATTGCTGCATTTGTGCAGCTGTCCTTTCAAGGGGAATTTTCTTATGGAATCATCAATTGCAGCCTTTCTGGAAGCAGACTCGATGGTTTGTACTGATTATTCTGATCAAGTAATAGCTCCTATTGGTTAACAGAGGGTTTGTGAAGAGGCTGCATAATTCTGTGGAAAACTGTTTTCTCCATTAGGAGACTGGCTAAAGGACGTGATTTGAATAGTGCTCAGATTTGGGGTTTGACATGCTAATTGTTATCAAGTCTTGTTTTGCAAGGAGTATGGCACTGGTTTCTGCCAGACTGCTGTGATAATTCTAACAAAGGATTGTGATTCATTTAATTTATTTGTTTATTTGTTTAAGTTTTTTAGCAAATTTTAATTATATCTGTAGCTGTTTGGTTGAATAATTTTCAAGAGCAGTAATAGCTCTGACAGGGAAAATTAGAACTCTGGGTCTTAAAATCTGTCTGGACAGCTCCTCTATGGAGCTTACAGTAGAGGACACCAGAATCACTGGGCTTGAGGCTCTCAAGCACTATGTTTAAGAAATGCTCTTTGGTCTTTTTTTAATAAAATTACAAGTTTAGAAATGAGATCATTTGCCTTGGTTTTCTCCTCTGCTGCCTGGTCTGCTTTTAACTGATTAAAGCTCCATTATGGCAGAGGTAATTCTGATAGCAGCAAGTAATTCTCACCATAGTGGACGTGTCCCCTTTCCCATTCACTTTCACTCGAGTGGGCTGCTGTACTTTTATCAATTTGGAGTTTAATTGGTGCTGGGTACTAATGGGATTTCATGTCAAATAATTCACTCCCATATGACCAAAGAAAACAGCAAAACCAAATTAAACATCTCAGATCTGATGTGTTACTGAGGCAGTGAGTACCTCTTGTTTTATCCTTTAGGATGCATCTGTTTAGCAGGAGTGTCCCAGCTGTACTCCTGAGACTAAAGATAGGGAAAGTTATCTGGTGAATCCAAGGGGGAATTCCAAAAAGATCAAGTGTGCTGTTCAGTCACCCTTGTTTCTCAATTATGTTGTACTAGTGAGGACTGTTTTGGGGAAGTATAAAACCAGTAACAGGGAGGCATAGTTTTATGCAAAACCATATTATTTTAAGAAATTCATACACCTTTTTTGTGAAATTGAGATTTTTTTTTTTTGTCACTCTGAAGAGAAAAAAGGGAGAAGCAGGGAACAATTTTATTATTTGGAGATTATTGCTTTTCCTTATTGTTTAATAGTTCTTTGTTGCTAAGACTGCATTGCTGCACAGACAAGCAGTCTGGCTTCCTGCACTTGTATAAATAAGGTGCCATGACTACAGCTGAATGAAATTTTGGATATAAATACCATGTAAGTGACAGAATAAGGTGTATTTTAGAGCTTTCTGTCTTTGGGAGTTCAATATTTTGAGTGATTTTTTGTGTAGAAATCATATATGTTTGTTTTGGTAGAGGCTGAAACAGCAAGACTGAATGATGGTTTTGTATAAGCTTGAGGCAGTATAAAAAAGGGGAAAAAATCAGGGTTGATGTTTCTGGTTCTTGTGAAGAGCAGAGCATCAGAGCAGCTGCACTCTTAACTGCACTTTAAAAACTGTTTTATTTGAAAAGCCAGAGCAAAGTAAAATATTTTACTATAGAGTAGAACCTTGCTAAGCTTTTTGTAGTTTGACAATCAATGTAGAGCATAAGTGATGTGCCAGTCATCAAGGCAGCCAACATGCAAAAATACTGACTGCAGCAGCAATTTCTTCTCAGTCTCAGACACTGAATCTTATATCATATTCTCTGAATGCCACTATTCCTTTCAAGAGAAGTCTCTTCAGTCCCCAAGGATTCCTTCTGCTTCACAACTCTTTGTTAGGAGTAGTATGTTCAGGCACAGAAAATTCCTCACAGGAAAGACTCCTTGTGGAGAGTTTATTTTTAAGGGGAAGGGAACTTCTTTCTGTCCTTGTGCTATTAATTGTGCACTGCATGCAGTAAGTCCAGCATCTCAGGCTTGCAGAAGTGTTTTAAATAGGGGGCTGTGAGGTTATATTGAAGTCAAGAATTAAAGCTGTGTCTCAATAATAGCAAACATGACAGAATTTCCCCACAAACCCAAATAAAAGCCTTTTTTCTGGTAAGTGACAAATGTGGATACTATGCACCCAATACCCTATATATTCTTATTCAGGCTGTTTATTTTTAACATCCCAGTATTATTCTGTAACTCAGCATTTCACTTAGCAGAGGCTTTGTTTCAAGGCAAAAATTTAGATATAAAAGTTGACAAGTATGGGCATGAAGTAAATGACTACTCTGTAGAGTGTTCTCTTTTGATCAAATGCACTGAGTTTCTTATTTTTCTGCTGAATTCCCATGGAGATAAAATCTGGTGCACGGGTTAATAATGATGGTAATGGTGCATTTGGTGTCACAGGACAGCTGATCAAGAGTCCTTTTGCTGTTCTGTAGGCAGTGGAGAGGTTTAACATTTTGCTTTGGTTCTAAGTGTACATTTCTATGCCATGCTATTAGGGGTGATTTGATTCTCAGCTGTTCCAGTACATCTGTTATTCTGCACACATTGTACCATAAAAATCATCCAGAACTAAATTGAATCTGGAAATTGGTGTAACTTTGGAAAGTGGTGTCATAACTTCCTTATGCTTACTTGGATTGCTTTGTTGTCTCCTCCTAAAATTAAGGACCACAAAGTCTTGCAATCTTTTTAAAAACAAGATAAAATCATGCAAATAAAGAGGCTTTACAGCTGAAGCCTTTCTTAGACTCACCATTATGCTAAATAGCCTTGTGCTTGAATTTCTCTGGGTATTACTTTTGCAATTGATGGACCAAATGACCAAAGTGAAAGGGCACTAGAACCTGATCCAACAAATAACTTAAGTATTTGCTTAACTTTCAGCTACTGAGTAGTCCCTCTTAGTTCAATGAGGATGTTAATGTACTTAAAGTTAAACATGTGCTTAAGTCATTTGAAGGATTAGTGCCTATCTTCATCAAGGTTTTTAATCTCTTCAGTGTTGTACACATGTGCTTTGTTTGCAGTTATATGTAAAGATTCTTTACAACCTGAAGATTCATCCAGCCTAGTGACACAGGGGCCACAGCAGTTCATAGAGGGATTCTTTAAGTGATGCATTTGGTGAATTTGCAATTCATGTTTAAGGATCACTTTAAAAAATATTAATTTTCTGTCTTACACATTATGTATAATTAAGCGCTATAATAATAATAAATACAACATCCCTATGAAACACTGATTATATAAATAAACATTTTATTTATGTTTGGAATGTCTTTTAGTCCCTTCTTACTGCAACCATTTAGGATAAATTACAATGTGTAATTCACCAGTGTCCTCAGATTTCAAAGAATACTTCTGCGAAGTTAATTCACAGTTTCACTAAAATACTCATACTCCACAGCTAGATTCACCACCACCCCATGGAACTGCCAAGGACTTAGGTATTTCTTTCAATATGAAAATTATCCCCAAATGATTCCACTACAAAAGAACATGGGTTTGTATCTGTGGATCCTTCCTCACACTCTAATGACATAAAATATAGAATCCCATCTGCTGTGAAGTTGTTGCAGAGCTAGGGTTAAACCTGCCATTTCAGATTCTGATCTAACACCTCAACCACAATGGCAGCATTCATTTTATTTTTATTTTTTTATTCATTTTAACTTCTTTTTCCCTGTTAATGTTTGCTTCCTTCTTGTGGCAAGAAGGAATGCGCCCAGTCATGCTCTGCCCTGATTACAGGACTGAAGGAAGTTGGAAATGTGGGCTAGATGTTCCCATGTATTGTCACTCACTGAAATCCCAAAATAAATTACTAGTATTTTAGGCTTATGACTAATACTTGGCCATGGTCTGTTCTGATATCTCTGCTTCATGCTTGAAGAAAATGTGACTGACTGGTTAAGAGACTGACTCATGATTTTGTACAAATGTCATTTAACCCAAATGTCCTTGTTCCTAATCCCTGTTAAATAGACAGATAACTCCAAAAGACAGCAGCATTAACATAGCCTGGGTTTAAGTTATTAGCAAGGAGCAGAGTAGTAGCTGCCTGCTTGCAGTTTGGTACTACTTCTGTGCCAAATGCTGGTAAACTTCATTTTTTTAGGGGCTCTGCAAAATTAAGTTGTACAGCTCCTAGTTACTGTACCTTTAGCTGATTTGGCAGCTCAGCTGCCACTATAAACTTAAGCATTCATTAGCATTTCATGAGCCTTTAGACAATATCCCTATCTGTCAGTTCAGTTCTTTCCCTGACAATAGTGTTAATGATTTAAAATATTCAGCAGTGTAACCAGACAATGTCAGCTAAAAGGCAAAATGCTGCATTTGCATTCCCGGTGCCTCGAAAAGCCATTTCAACAGACACTGAGCTTAAGGCAGAGCAGCATTTTAATCCTTCCTGTGGTGAGTGCTGAAAACTACCATAATGGCCCATGAAGAAAACAAGATCTGGAACTTCACAGAACAGCAAGAGATGTTACACAGAGGAGAGGGAATGATCTAAACTTTATTTTAATTTCATGCAGCATCCCTGTACATAACTGTAATAGGAGAGCTTATAAAAGTGGTGCACAGGACATATCCAGTATATTTCAGTATTTGTGGCATTCATTCCTATGCCCCCACCCCTTTTCAAAATAAAAACTTACCCTCATTTACATCCCTGGGCAATATGACAGGACGACTTAAAGTAGAATCATGAAGATTCAGATCCAATTAAGTTGTTAGTGCAGGAAAATCAGTTTTCTTCAGCTGTCATGCTTGCAAATCATTTAGATGTTTGTTTATTTACAGTGTCACAGTTACTAAAACTGGATCTAAACCACAGGTTTTTTGTTACTAAAACACAGTTACTAAATCTGGATACGTATCAGATATCTAACTTGAAATGCTTGTAGGTGTCATAGATCTTCACATCTATAATAACCTAAAATATATGCTGATAGATGGCTAAATAATTCTGATTATCATAGATGGCCACCTAGGCCAGAAATGTAGGTACAGCTGAAAGAATTTTTCTTTGCTGTTTACTGAAATCTGCTGCTTATCTAAATACAAATATTGTGGCTGAATCTTAAATTGGTGCAAGTGACAATGATGATGAACTTTGAGAAAGCAAGAATGAAAATAAGATGGGAGTAGAAAAACAAACTGACTCTGCATGAGTGTTTTTAGAGGCTTTTTTTTCTTTTAATCTTTGCTGCTTTTATGTATGGCTCTTTCTTGTGATTACCATCAGAAACTAGAAGTTCTTGTGTACTTCCACAGATCTCCCCACATGGTGGATCTTCTTCCAATGTGAATGGTGTACCTGAATCACTCCGTTGCCACAGTCCTGAAGGTAGGATACCAATAATTGCTGGCAATCCAGAATTTTCCTGTAGATGACACTTGCATCAGCACTTTCAGATGGTTTCTGATGACTCCAAATCATTTTCTGTTTGGAGATGTTTGTTACCTTGTTGATTCACCTTGGAAAAAATTTTACATCAAGGCAGTAAAGTAGGAAATAACATGACCTGCATTATCACCAGAAACGTGTTTGTGGCTGGATTGAAAGAGGAACCCTCCTCAAAAGAGCTCTTTGTGCTTCAGGGAGGACCACTGGCCAATCAACTGACCTTAGCTAAACTTAACCTTTCATTCCTCATCTCTTTAAAGCAATGCCAATTATTTTTAAATATTTTTAGATTTCATGTAGTAATGTTTTTTATTTTAAGTATACTGAAATAAGCATCTCTTGCATTCTGGATGGTTTAGGAGCACCTATAAAAACTTCAGCAGCAAAAACTTTTTGGGTTTTTTATTTGTGCATTGTAGCTGAATCTTATTTGTGTTTTTGCTTTGAGTTTGCAAAAAAAAAGTCAAAAAAGTAATATAAGGTCAGAAAATTTTAGATGAAGAACTTCTAACTGCATTCATTACTTTTAGAATATGCCTGTACAAAAACATAGCAAGAGACTTATTTGTGTGTTCAAAGGTCAAATAACTTTGGGTTCATCTTGTTCTTCTTTACACTTGAGATAAAACCAAGGGAATTGCAGTGGAGAAAACAGCTTACTTTTAAGTTTTGTTTTGCATTTGTGACTGTTTTGTATCTGTGGAGCCCATTGGGGATATATTGCATCCTGCTGACACTTCTCTTCAGGTTGCATTATTGACTTCTATATATTTTTTACAGGCTTGAATGGAAACAAGTTCTCAGGGTCATCTACCATTCTTGAGAAGTACAAAGTGGGGAAGGTGATTGGTGATGGCAATTTCGCTGTTGTAAAGGAGTGCGTGGAACGGTGAGCAAGGAAACTGTTCCATCTTGCTGTTTGTTGTGCTGGATAAAGCCCTGTGCATTAACATGATTTCCTAGACAAATGTAATGAGATGAAAGTGAGGAGCAGTTGCAAAAATATGCACACACTTCAGGAGAAACAGGCACAGCAAAACATGCAGAGCTTCCTATGTTTTCTTCTACTAGAGCAGCAGAGAGCCATGGCTTTTTATCCCACAAACTAAAGGAGGCATCACCTTCTCATGGTGCCTCCTCAGGAAACCCCACAGCTCTTCAAGAAGTCTCTCACACTACAGATGGTTGTGGATGACAGGAAATTCTATGTGGCACCTAAACAGAGCTTGAGAGACACCCCCCTTCTGCCTCAGCAATTCTGCTGCTGTGGTGTCCCCACTGCCTGCTGCTGATGAGATTTTTCCCAGCTTCCAGCATCCTGTGGTAGAGTGCTCTTTAAAGACATGCAGTTCTGGTGGCTCCCTTGGGCTTGCTGCTTGTGTTTTGTGGTGTGGAGGAGCCAGACCCTTCACATGAACCCTTCAATGTGCCTGAAACATCCTTGTGCCTGGTTCCCTGTGGAGTGGGCAGGACACCTTTGCAGACCTGTGCAGTGCTGCTGCTCTTCCTCTGCAAGCTTTGTGCCACACTTTGCTGCCAGTGCAAACGTAACAGATGATTTGACTGTCGCTTTCTCAGTCTATTTTTTTTAGAACCACCTTCTGCTATCTTCATCAACCTGAGAGTTAAGTCAGTTTCTTAAATATTATGAGGAATCTCCAACTTGTGTGCAAATACTAGGAAAACTCAACAAATTACTGTGAAAAACATAAATGTCTGAGAAACTTTCTATTATTTGATCCTCATCTGTTGGTTTTAGTTAAATTGAAAGAAAAAGAATTCTGAATGGAGCCATCTCATTCCAAAACTGAGGTTAGACTAATAGGTTTGTAGTTCCCTGGGTCTTCCATCATGCCCTTGGAAATTCAGTGTCAGCAAGTGGAAGGTCACTGCCCCCACCCTTGTGGTCCTCTGGCTCAGGAGACTGGGCAGCCCAACTTCTATCAGCGACTGCACTAAAGACTGAGGCAAACAAAGAAAGCATTCCATGCCTTTGCTTTATCTTAACCTCTGTTAGTCAGGTGACAGCCTTCAGCAAGTTCCAGTGTTTTCTTTCCAGTTCCCTGTGCTATTGACACACTTAAGAAAGCCTTGTTGTCTGCCTCAACTCTGGCCGTTGTCAGCTCTCATGGGGATTTGGCCTTTCCTCTCCCTGCATGCAACAACCACAGCTCTCTAATATTGCTGCAAAGCCTCACCTTGCTTCCTAAGAGCCTCTTGAGCACCACAAGAGTTCCCTGCCCAGCCAAGCTGTTCTCTGCCACTTAATGTTTGGGAAGATTGAAATCTCCCCCAAGAGCAAGGGCTACTGATCCAGTAACTTCTCACTGTTAGCCACAGAGTAGCTCATCCGTGCTTACATCCCAACCAGGTGATCCCAGACACTCCCTACACCATCTCCTTTGTTTTCCACTGCCCTTAGCTTCACCCAGAGGCTTTCATGAAAGATAGCAGATTCAAAGCACAAGATAACATATTTATTGTCAGAAATAGAAGCTGTGCATTTTTGGAAATCACTTAAATCCCACTGGAAATGGGACAAGGGCTGCTAAGTCACTGAACATCATCTGTGCTTTTTGGAATGAGGAAACCGGGCCCAAAAAACAACTCTCCAATTATAAAAATTTTAAAAAGGCATAATTACACTTCAACATCTAGTTTTGTATGTGATCAAATCTTTAGTGCAACATTATTAAATTAATAGTATGTAAATAATATTAATAATATTATTTATTAGCAAAACAGTTGCTAATAATAATGATGACAGAGGAAATGCCAACCTTTAATGCTTCTCTTTTAATTCCTATTAATTATACTTAATTTCTAATAATGTTGGGCTAAGAAGCCTTAGCTGTGGAACCAGGATCCTATTACACAGCTACCAGCTGGGATGTTCTACAAAAAGAACAAGAAAAGAATAAGGTGGTCTCTTTTGTGCCTTCTGTGTGTCTGTATACAGAGACATGAGTCAACAGATGGGCACTGACAGCTCGAGAAGAATCCCAGAAACCTGTCAGACAATGCTGGTGTAGGATGTGCAGTGATATTAGCACACAAACTGCGTGGGTTATATCCACCTTTTTTCCCTGGGTGCTGTGGTAGAGGACATTTGCAAGAGGGATTTGAAGAGGGGTGAATTGGCTTTGTGAATGTTAACTCCCCTTGCTCACAGCACGGGTGCTGAAGGTTCTCTGAGTGGGTGCTGCTGATGAGCTGTTCACAGGCTTTCTGGTGTAGTGCTGTTCAGGACAAATTGGGATTTTGATTTCCACGCTGTATTCGTAGCAGATCTTACGTTGGATCTGCAACATGAGAGGGTGGCATTTCACAGATACCATTTAGATAAGGGCTTCTATCTAAAGACCAGATCAGGTTGTAACTATGACAACCTCGCAGATACAGCTGCACTTCCAGGCCAGGGATTCTTGCCTGCAGTTTTTCAATAATGCATAAATTGAATGTTAGGTGTTAATTCAGTTCCTTTTCTTCTGTAAGGTGCTGATTTTGGCCAAAAGCACAGTGAAAAGCACCCTGGAAGTTTGAAAACATGCCTGACTTTCGCTTTTGTATCTACCTCCCATTTTCTAGCAGTGTTCCTATGCACACTGGAGTCTGTAGGCACTGGCACAGTAAAAAATATCAGCAACTTGGTCTTATGGCAATTTCATAGGATTTTTAATTTATCAATAATATAAGTTATAATTTCTTTTTTGTTTTAAGAAAGATATTAAATTGTGTTACTTTTTTTTCTCTTAATTTTCCCCCGTTACGGAGAAATGGAGATTTTTATTGCTTAAAGGGATGAAAGACAAACAAGAGCTCCTTTCTGTGAGAGTATTTGCTGGAAACAGTAATCCTTTTTTACTTTGTATATGACCCACCCTGTTAAATGTCATGGGACTTTAGATGACTGCTGTAGAATTCCATAAAATTCTAAAAAAAAACCCCAAAACCAACCCCAGCAATACAAAAGCTCAAAATCAGTGTGTAATAAATTCTACAGGATTTTAGATTATATGCAGACTATATCTGCAATGGACTATGGGATTTTAACTCCTATCAAATTTTTTTACTAGAGTATCAATCTTCACACATCTATGTATATGGTTTTATCTTCAAAGCCCACCAGTTGAGCAAAGCTAAACAGAAGGCTGAAGGCAAATTTTGCCTTAAAGGAGTGACAGAGTTGTGCCAGGTCACAAAGCAGAAATTGCAGCTGGATCCTGGGATTAATACACCAGGGGGAGCTGGGTTGTGGTAGTCAGGGAAACAGCAGGCACAAATGCTGCTGAGGAAATAAAAACCAACCCCAGGTCTGCTCTGTGAATTTTCTGTCAGGAACCTGCATGGGCCACAGCATGCTCTTATGATGGTGTATTTATAGAAAATGCCACGATTAAATGCCACAACTAATTTTCTAATTAATGGCTCTTGTGTTTTTCTTGCTTAGGTCCACAGGAAAGGAGTTTGCCCTGAAGATCATAGACAAGGCCAAGTGCTGTGGGAAGGTAGTGTACCACCATTTGCACGTGCACAGAAGCAGCACTAGCAGCTGCTCATTAGTCATAAGTGGTGGGTGTGTTTGGGTTTTCTGACTATTTGCAGAGTATCTCTTTAGCAAGATGATAATGTATCCAAGAAGCAAATAATAACAGCAGCAAGTGTTAGTCCACTAAATAATAGAGAAAAAAAAAAACAACCCTCTAATTGTTGCCTATTTTATTGGGCTGACAAAATGCTAATATGCACCCAAAATTTACTGGACAATTTTGATGTATAAAACATGAGAGGAGAAATTCGCAGCTATATGTTTATTTATGTAATTCCATCCCATTCTGCCTCTTATTTTTTCTCTCTGTATGGCTCAACATGCTCCTTTTGTAAGCAGAACATGGATTTGAAAGGAAATTTTCACAACCTTTTCTTTCTGTTTATTACGTAGTGTCACCTTCCTGTATTAACAATCTTGTGTTCTGAAAACTCTCTTCTAATTCAAACTTTAAACAGAAAAATCCAGAATTGTCTCTTCAGGAAAACAGCATCTCATATAATCCAAGCAAATACCTGAGTGTGTCACACCTCTTCTTTCCCTTCATACTTCTTGAGTATAGATATTTTTTAAAAGGAAGAATAACTGCCTCCCTCCTTTGCGTGGTAAGGAGCTGTGTGATGCTGTGATGACTTCCTATTAGGAGAGGTCCTCAGACAGAAACATTTTATCTGTGCAGATTTTAAAGCACCTATTAGGTGCTAGGAGATGAGGGTTTCATTTCACCTTATATTTTTCAGGTTTATTTAGAAAATTTAGAAAAGAATCATAAAAATGTGCAGCTACAAGAAAAAGTGCCAGGATTGCTTTTCTGAGATTAAACTGTTGCAATTTTTTCAGCTGTGGAAAGGGTGACCCACTGTAAACAAAATTTTTGGATGATGTGTACAGCTTGCAACTTTAGATGGTTTTTATTACTTGTCTGAGTCAGCTGCTTAGGTATCATAAATTGGAATGGCCTGGAGATAGATAATCTATTTTACACAGTAGAGGTTAGAGGAATTTTCTATTATCATTCTGGTTGCTTTAAAACATATTTAAAAAGAAAAATCAACCCCATGGATGCATAGTTGCCTGTTTTGAAAGGACCTGTATCTGCATAGCTAGAGACTGTGGGAAGATGTTTACACCTCTTAGGTGTAAAGTGGCAGGGTGTTAGTGGCAGAATCATCCTGGAAGAATTCTATCAGAGGAAATAATTAAATTTTGCTACAGCCTATTCCTTCCTCACTCAGTTCTACAGCCCTGCCTTAAAAGCAGCCATCCAGCCCAAATTTGGATGATTTACATGTTGCTCACTACTCCCTGATCTTGGATGTTCAAAAATTTGAATCCAATTGACTGTTTTCCACAAGTGGCTTAAATGCTCGTTACAGAGTAATGTCTCTGTAAATAAATCATATTAATGTGGACTGGAACATATATTGCACTATCCAGGAGAACACCATAATGAGTTTTGAAATTATCATTTTTTTAGATGGCAAAATATAGCAAGACAGTGGGGTGCTTGGAAACAACTAGCTACATATTAGTCAGCATTTTTTGAGGATAGATTTTTAAACCATAGCACAACAACCTTCTGGAGCCTTTTTAAAAAAAGTACTGTTAATTTTAAGCAATAATTATGCCTGAGCAGTTTAGTCAAGAAAGCACAGATAAAGCCATTGTGCCTTAAAATGTGTAATAAATTTAATATGTTCCCTGTTCTTTAGGTTGAGAAAGCTGTAATAATATTCTGTAATACGTGTAATGATATTTTCACTTGGACTCTCAATGTTAGTTTTGAACTTCCAGGCTGCCATCCCTAGAGCTTAGTGTGCTGTGGCTGCTCACGTCTGTCTGGTGATGAGGTTCAGCGTTGTGTTTAACAGAATTGCTTCCTGTTTGTCTGTTCTGTTTTCTCTCCAGAGCACTTTGCTTGGAGCAGGCACTCAGTTTGTTCAGAGTGACCACTGCTGCTTTTTCAAAGTGAATTTCAAAGGTGTGATGTTTAACCCGTGTGTGCTGCACAAAACGAGGCACACGTGGCATGTGGTTTCTGAGCTGTGTGGCCACAGAAAGCTTTGGCAAAAGCACAATGCATCTGTAAATAACCCCGGGAAAAGAAGGTGAAGTGGTGTAAGGTCTGCAGTCACTGCCTACGCACAGTGGACCACATCTCCTCCTAGTGCTCTGCTCACAAATGCATGAAGTGCATGCTCCTTATCAGTGCATTCAACAGGGATAAGTTCCCAGTCCAGTGACATGATTTGTTCCCTGACAGGGTGGAAGGATACTTGTGTCTGATGCGAGCATTGTTTCTTATTTTGCAGAGAAGCTAAATACAATATCCATATTCCAACATTTATAAAAGAAAGCTAAAATCATTCTTTGCATGGAAGGAACATGTAATTTCTTTAACTCTCCAGTGTTAAAATGTTTTAGAAAACAAAGCATTTGAAACTAATTTGTTCTCAAAAGTCATTACTTCCTCAGAAGCACAGGGAGGGGAAATTGAACTCAGTCTGTGTGCTGTTAAGCTGTTGGAGTCGCAACAATTTAACTGAGCTATTACACATTTTGCAGATTGTAAATCTGAACAGACATATAAAATGAACCAAAATCCATAACCAAAGCTCTCAGAATATTTTTTCTTTAATGCATTCCACAACTTAAAAAAAAAAATAAAGTCCTTGGATAGAAATCCTAGCTAATCTGTCCTTGAGTGACCTACACTAAATGAGAGGTGAAGGCTGGAGAGGATCAAGAACATGTTAACTATTGATGAGGGGTGACAGATTCCAATGATCCAGCTTGGGGGCAGAAAGGTTCTGAACTTAATTTCACCTCATAATACCCACATAAGAATATAACCTGCACTTCCTGAATTGCTGTCATGTTCTGAGGTCTTTTTCAGAGATGTCTCATTTGTCACATGCGCAAAATATATTTTAAATTAAATGTGGTCAGTGATGAAATACAAGTTAAGATTCAGCAACTGTAAATAACCTTCTGCTATATAAATTAATCAGCAAAAAGGGTGCTCACTTGATCAAGGGATCAGCTGATCAAAGGAAAAGTGAATTGGCAAGTTCATTTTTCAGATAAACTTCCATCCTCTTGTGAACAGGAACACCTGATTGAAAATGAAGTGTCTATTCTGCGCCGAGTGAAACACCCGAACATCATCATGCTGATAGAGGAGATGGACACCCCCACAGAGCTCTACCTGGTGATGGAGCTGGTCAAGGTAAGGCTCAGGGGGCTTTATTTGTCCTGTCTGAATTCTCTGAGCAGTATCTAGGAGCGATGAGATCTCGGGAGACATAATCAAATAGTTTCAGTAGCAACCTGCATTTTTAAATCATAAAAATACACCTGTCAGGCAGTTATATTAATGGGATTTCTCTCTCTTCAGTTGTAATTTGACTATTAACATGGATTTGAGGTAATTTTGCAATGTGCACAGTCTAGAGAGAAGAACATGTGCTGCTTTTGTACATGTACAGAGAAAATACAAATATTCATTTTGCTGTCACCTTGTGAGCCAAATACAAATAAATACATGAGTAGCATCAGGTTCTAGTCATGCATTCTCTTGTCTGAGTTCTGTATATGCACAGCAACACTGAACAGCAGCTTGATTGGCATGTCAGATGCAAAGAACATACAGCAAAAGCAGCACTGCTCCTTTTTTGAGCAGCACTTTTTATTGCTGACTGAAGCACTGTTACATCCAGGAGTCCCCTCTAGAATGGTTGCCAGACTGGGAAACCTCTAAAGAAAGCATGTGTAGTTGTTGAATACATAATTTCTGCAGCCCACTCATCTTTCCTCCTTTCTGGAAGTTATTTTTATACCCTATAGGCTTTTTGGGGATTTCAAGACGGTATTTTTTTAATGTTTTAATTCACCACCATCTTGGCCTGTATTTCCTGAATTGCTGCTTCTCTTCGGTGGGCACCGAAATGCTTGGAATGCCACCCACAGCTCAGACAGATCACTCCTACAGATGTATCCAGGGAAACCATCATGGAGACACCCACATGAAATTCGTTGCAATGACTGAAAATGCCGCATCAGTAACTCACTCACACGTTGCTGTGTGTTCCCAGAGGAACAGGGCATCCATAAACACAGCTTGACACACTCAGAAATCACCTGGAGGTTCTGCACTTCAGTGTCTCTCAATCAGTGGATTCATTTATGTTGCAATGTGTTTATCTTTTTTGTCCTCTTCAGCTAGATTTATTTGGTATTTCAGCAGAAAATTGAATTTGCTGAATGTTTGTTAGTTAGGGTTTTTTATTATTATTGGGCTAATTTATTTTAGGCTTTATTCAAGATCAGGGCTGTTTTTTAATATGTTGAAGGTATTATATTGATAAGATGAAGAAAAGGGATGCTGTATGCCTGTACCTGTGAATTTATATGCCTGTAGGTAATGTAAATGAGTGATCAAAGATAAATAGAAAAAAAAAATGTGATTTCCCCAAGCTCAAACACCAGAAGCCTGGAGTACAGTTAAGAATTTAGTGTAGATGACCAAAGTCCCAGTCTAGTAATCTTGGTGACAAGATCATATTTCTGCAATTTTTTTTCTGTAATTTTTTTTTTTCTGTTTAACAGGAATTTGAGCATGTCTTTTGCGAAGGATGATTTTACATGTTTGTTTAGGTTTGCTTGTGGTTTTTTTAAACAAAATACTATCTTAATTATTTTTTAAACAGTGATCCTTTTTCTTTCCATTAAATAGGGAGGAGACCTATTTGATGCCATCACTTCATCTACAAAATACACAGAGAGAGATGGGAGTGCCATGGTCTACAATTTAGCCAGTGCTCTCAAATACCTGCATGGTCTCAACATTGTGCATAGAGACATCAAACCAGAAAATCTGCTGGTACGTCCCATTTATTTTCCAGTTTATTTTCTCTTACTTCGTTCTCATTAATGCAAATGCTTGTGTATAAATGTCAAGGAGCACAGCAGAGAACAGCAGGCATATTAATTCAGAATAAGTGTGTATGAAGTAAATCTTTTGCCATGAGATAGCAATCACCATAATGCAGGAGAGCTGTGCTCAAGCCTTTCCTTAGACCTATCTTTATTTACATTTTGATTGGCTGCCTTTTGGATAAGCAGGAGTATTGTCTCACAAAACAATGAATTTTAAAGCTATGTCAATGAATCATTTATCAGCTTGCAAGTGGGAGAAAGGTGGGCTGAGAGCCATTTCTTCCATTTCTTTGAACAATCCTATGGCCACCATCTGAAGCCAATGGCTTTTTTCCTGTCACTGCCGTAGTAGGACCATCTTTCTGATGGGAAATTAACTGGGAATTAACCCTTTACATAGGTTTATTCTTTTCCTAGGCAACTGGCTACTTTTGTTTTCAGCAGAGACATAAAATGACTGTGTTGACAAGAATTACCATGAAGTCTGCTTTGGGAACTCCTTATGCCCCAGCCCACAGAATGGGATCAGGGTGTGCTGTCCTGCTTACATGCAGAGGTTACACTTGTGCATTACATATTGGATATTAAGTGTCACGCACTGCACGAACAGGCCCCTAATCTCCCCTGCTTGAGGCACTTCTTAAAGTCTTTTGTCACGTTTGTCAGTCCTGTTTAATGACTTTGCACCGAGACTAGGAGTCACAGTTTATCCCAGACTGAATTTTGAACTATTACAAGGACAGGGCTACAAGCTGAAAATATTTCCTAATTAATAGTCAATTCTTTCCCCCAGTAATTCCACTGACAGTGTTTAGCAATTTAAATAAACCTTCAGATAAATCAGATTGTTTAGCAAAAAGAAGCAGGGGGAGGAGGCTTCTCCTGGAAAATGTAGTCACAGCAACCTGGCACTTGAGAGAGAAAATGAAGGTGGAAGTCTCACGTACTATTGGTGCATCTCCAAACACAGACAGTCCAAAGAAATTTTAAGCTCTCATTAGTGATTGAATCAGTTATAAATAGGCACAAATGCCCTTTCTGCCTAGAAAGCCTAAAGAGATTACTCAACAGATGCAAATCTTACTCACTGTGATTGACAGCAGCAGAATGTTGAGTTAACATCCTGGTATTGAATGTAAATGCAAATAATTCCCATCAACTGCTACCTGTAATTGCACATAGTTATTTTTTTTTTTTTGCACAGGGTCATCTAGCCTGTCTGGATGGGAATTACATTCCCTTTGCAGTCATGCATTTTAAAAATGCAAACCCTAAGAGTAATAGCTGATATGAAGGTGTTATATAAAGGAGAACAAGTGTTTCCATTACTGATATGAATTACACAGGGGAATGAAGAAAGGTATTGCAGTGCTCAGTTGTTTGAGGAAGGCAAATAAATTCAGCCATTCTGGAGATTATGGGGTCCTCCATTCTAGAAACTAGATGCCTTTGAAATCATGTTAATATGAACATTTTACTTTACGAGCAAAACTGAGATGAATTTATTATGGGGATGTTTCCTTTGTGTCAGTCTGGTTTGCTTTATTCCTGCCATCACTGTTGTATAAGCACTATTGAAATGCAGCTTCTTTCATCAATAAAATTACTCAGTGCTCCATTGTTTATGGTAAGGTGCAGTTGGTTCTGCACAGAAACCTAAACTGAAAAAACACATTTATTTTCGTAAGGTGCAGTTGGGTCTGCACAGAAATCTAATCTGAACTTGCCCAGACCGAGCACAGGGAAGACATTTGCTGATGAAATTGCCCAGGATGCTGACTAGATTTATGCTAAGTTAACAAGATGTTAAACAAATCAGATTGCAGCTGCCAGTTCCATTTTAAACTCTAGGTCCCATTCAAATGAAAGTGTAGAGTATTATATTTTACTGAATATATTTAAAACTTTTCAACATTCAAGGACTGGGTTTTCTTTTCCACCTCTAGTTGCTCGAGGCTGTGTCATGGTCTGACCTACATAGCTGGCAGACAGCTCCATTGAACACTTGCTTCAGCTGCAGTCAATGGGAATATCATTTTTTTCCCTTCTTTACCTACAGGACCTATTTTCCCCATCTTCTTGGTTTGGAGATAATGATGATGATTTCCCAAAGAAATTAGAGGATATAAAAATGCAGATGTTCCCCTCCTCATTCTGTCCTGATTTCTCTGATCCTAGGTGTGTGAATATTCAGACGGAACCAAGTCTTTGAAGCTTGGAGACTTTGGACTGGCGACGGTGGTGGAAGGCCCTTTGTACACTGTCTGTGGGACACCCACCTACGTGGCTCCAGAAATCATTGCAGAGACAGGGTGAGTGAGCGTGGCTTCCTACAGCACAGGCCTGGTAACCACTCGTTTTTGGCAGGTTGTAAGATCTTGTAAAACCTAAATGGTCCAACAGGCTGGCCCTCCATTGTTTTGTAACCAAACCACCCATGGGCACGACTCCCGGTTCCTCCAAGAGGCCAGTATCCATGCTCTCTGCCTGCTCCCAGAATTCTGGAATTTGGATTTTGGCCTTTGCCTCCTCTGCCACCTCCTCAGGAGCAGCTCCAGTGCAGTGGAGTTCATTTATTTGTACTCCCTGCCTCACCTCAGCATCCAGAGCCCATTGTACCACCTGTGGCCGCTGCTCGGGGAAGAACAGACAGGAAAAACACAATGTTTGCATTAGAAATGGAATCATTTCTATTGGAAGAGGCTCCAGAGGTCACCTAGTCTAAACCTGTTCCCAGGACAGTTCTAATTACATCGTATTGATTCAAGTGACCCTTTTGGGTGGCACATCTTGTTTGATAACAACTGAACAGTCCCATTATTCTGTATCTAAAAGGTCATTGCATAAATACAGAAAAAGTTTTGTTAAACGGTCGATTTTCACCAATGGCAGATTTTCACAAGTCCTCTCTCCTTTTAGACCTATGAGAACTCCATTCCATGCTCTGGCTGACTCTTGCCACAGCTATGACCACCCTGAATTTCCTGATGGAAAAGGAGGTTTTGTTGTGCTGTTTCCCTCCTTGTTCAGTGCATTTGTTGCATTGTGAAACATTTCACAGCTGCAGTGAGCTCCGGTGTCAGGAGGGCACCTCGTCTGCGTGCCTGGAGGCTTTGACAAACTGAATCTACTGAATAGGGGAAAAGGCCTCTCTCTGACCTCCAGTGTTTTAATTTCTGTGCTTTAAAAGAAAAGTGCAGCTCTTCTTCCCTGTGTTACTCGCTGGAGAGGCTGGAGAATTGGTGTGCCTTGTTGCTTAGCAACACACAATAACCTTAGAGAGTTACTTCACTGTAGGGACCAAGGAGGCACATCCTTGTCTTTAATCATTAGTGGCTCTGGATTGGGAAGCCTGGATACTGATTTGGATTTGAGTAGATTCAGAACACCCTGGGGAGCCCTGAGACTTATGGTAGGGAAAGAAAAAGAATTTAAAAATTTTATAAAATCATGGTTTCTTAAAGCCTGTAAAGGTGTGAAGAAAAAGATGGTCAGGCACAAAATACATCACCACATCAGCAGCAAGTAACTTACCACAGATTCTCATGTAATCCTGGCAGTGTAATCAGCATAATTTATTTTTGACTGGATGACTCTTTTTTTTTCTTTTATTTTGGTTAATTCAGCCCAAGTAACACAGCCTTGTTTTCTCAGGTACGGTTTAAAGGTGGATATTTGGGCAGCAGGTGTGATCACGTACATCCTGTTATGTGGATTCCCACCTTTTCGCAGGTGAGTGCCAAAGGGAAAACCAGCAAAAACAACCAAGTTCTTTCAGAGCAGGTCCCACCTTCCTCCCTGAGGGAGGGAGGCATCCTCGGGGGAGGAAAAAAAAGGTGGATAGATTGATGTGTTTTCCCTACGTTTTCAAGCGGTTTTCATTTGTTCCTCATTTTAGGCTTTGAGATCCGTTTTATTCATTTGTTTTCCTACGGGGGCAGGTGTTTCAGTGCTCTTTGAGGGGTGCTGAGGGCAGAGCCGCTTTTCCTTTTGTCTCCATGCGAATCCTGATCCTCCATCCTTGGGCACGCACTGCCCTCCGCCGATGGCGCTGGGATGTGGCAGCTCCTGGAGAGCAGCACTGGGAAACTGGGAGAGGGGGAAAAATGTGCTTATCCTGCCTTTTTAAACCTTGTCCATTCCCTTGGGAAGTGTCAGACCGAGCGACAAGGTTTGCAAACATCATTTTCGATACTCGAAGTCAGACTATGTATGAGTTCTATTGAAAATCAATTTTTTTTTTTTTTTTGCCAGAGAATAAGAAGGAATTAGCACATTTTGAGAGGAAATTCTCCTCTTAACATATAACTTACTAATGCCTCTATTTCATTTTTACAGCAAAATACTTAACAGAATAGTTAGGTTTTAACCAAATCACCACGCTGAACGGAAATATTTTGCAAACAATGCAATTATTGTTGATGGAAAAATATTAGTTCAGGTATTTGGGGTTTTCATGTTGTTTGTCCAAGTTTAAAGCTGAAAATGTGTTTTGAAAGATACGTTGTGCAAGCAAACGTATTCTTAGATTAGAGTTTGGGGGTAGGGCACAGAGATGTCCATATCATGCAAGTAAGAACCAGGTCATGAGATTAATAAATGTGTGTTAACTATGCAGTTCCTATTCCAGTGGAAGAGTTACCTCAATGTATTGGCTCAGAAGAGCTATCACTGTATAAACTCGCAAATCCTGCATTTCTAGTAGTTATTAACATAATTTCTGTTCCATCCCCAAATCAAGTTTAAATTCCTATGACAAATTGGCTTTTTATCTCATAATGTTTTTTTGTTACTGCTGTTTTACAGTGAAAACAACCTTCAGGAAGACCTCTTTGATCAGATACTTGTGGGGAAGCTGGAATTTCCCTCTCCCTACTGGGATAACATCACTGATTCAGCAAAGGTACTGATATTTTTTCTCACCTGAAACAACATTCTGTGCAGCCTGTGCTCAGCTGGGAAGGCAGCTGGAGGATCCAGAGCAGCCTCTTCCCCAGTGCCCCAGATACTGTGCTTTTTTAGTTGGTTTAACTTAATAGTGCCTGATGAAAGCTCAGGTGTTTGAGGCTGTCATGTTCTGCCTGAGCAAGGGTAGCAGAATGCCAACTGCATCCAGGGAACATCACATCATAACCCAGCTCCCTTCAGGATGCACTTTACAGCAGGTTCAGTGCTTCAGCTGTAAAATAATTGTGTCTCTGGATTCACTCTTTAAAAAAGAAAAATTATTGTCCTGTGGATTGGATGCAGTTGGTATTTCTTCCTATTTTACTTGAGGCATTTATTAGAGCTTTTCAAGAGGTGTGGCCATTACCAATTGGCACTGCCAGCAGTTCTTCTGTGACCATTGCAGTTTTGTTTAAAATGATTGTGTCTGTAGGACAAAGATTCATATTTTCAACCCCTCTTTTCAGGTTAATTCACTGAAGTTCTCTGAATAATATCTGAGGACTCAATAGCAAGTGGAGTTGGTTTTTTATCCAGCCAATGAGAAGCTGAATTTTTTTCTGGATTTTTCTGCATTTCCCAATGGGTGTTTATCCATTTACCAACATTTGCCAGGCCCCAGTCATCTCACACATTTCCCGACATGTGTTCTGAACAAACAAGGTCCTCAATCTCGGTATTCAAGGTGATGTCTCTGACAGAGGAGGTATGACTGACACCAAAGGAGGCTTCAAGCATCAGCACTTTATTGCTCTCCAGTACAGCCTTTGATACCCTTTATCTTATATTTCATCTGTGCACCGTATCTACCCTTCTGGGATTGGACAGGCACACCTCAGCATTCCGTGTTTCTTTACCTTCCATATTGTTCACCTGTCCTACACAGCTGTAGTCTATCAGGGATGAGGCTCAGCCACAGCCCCATTCCCAATCCCCACAACTGTGTGCCCACAATTCATCTTTCTTTTTCTTTCTCTTTTAAATAAATGCCCTGTTTACCATCCTTCTACAGAGCCCTTGCAGAAGAAATAGCAAAAATGGTACGAGTATTTTTTTGTGTAAGTTCACTAGCTGTGGAATGCATCCATGTACTGACCTTGATTCATTTCCCAAATCTACATTATATTTCATCAGAATCCTTATACCTACACTTGTGGAATACTGACAATCAAAATTCTTACACCTACATTTTAGAATATTGACAATCACAAAATTATCAGCCTTGACAACACATGGTACACCTAAAGCTGCAGAAACACTACACCAATGCAAGATCACTGTTTGGTGTTGGTGTTTGGTGGGTTTTTTTTCTTTTCTCCTGTATGTACAGAAGCTCAACAGGCCTTAGAATAAGTGTCCACAGAAACATGAGTAAGTGAGTGGTGACTGTTCTTCTGTGCTGATAGAAATACATTGTAAGAAATGCAAAGGATCATGCTGTCACACCACTGGGATATGAGGCCCACAGGATGGTCCAGAGATAGTAATATATATATATATATATATACTGAGAGGTATGGTGGTAACCACCCTCCAAACTTTTCTCTTTTGTACTCTTCATTCTACTTTCCTCAATATAGCGAGTGCTTTTGGTGATAAGCTCCTGGAAGACAACAAGGAAGCACTACCTTTTAATGAATCTGGTGCCAACAGCACATTCGATAATCCCAACAATAATTTGACCTGATTGATTGTATATATTGTAATAATTTTTGCAAGTCATTCAATGTTTGTATAGAGTGCTGGACAGTCACTGTCTGAGGTTTAACAGTTTGGTCCAAGATTTTCATCCCTAAATGCTTCCAGGGAGCTTGCTGTTGTGCTTTCCTAGGAGTAAAACACAAACTATAACTTGTTAAAGCCTCTTGCATTACAGGCAGTGCCACGGTGAGCTGTTCTGCAGTTGATGTAGTAACTAAAACATCATCCATAGACTGTACTGAGTATAAAGACACTGTAACTTGCTTTCTCACCAGTGTTCCCTAGCTCTGCATTAGTTTTAAGGCTATGTATACAAATATGTATATGTCAAAGTTAGGGAAAGACAAACATAGCAAAATGCACACTGTCTTATTAAGAAGTAATCATACAGCAAGTTCTGATTTTAACTGCAGTAAATGTTACAATCTACTTGTGTTACTGATTTTCCTTTTGAGAGGGCTGTCTACTAAATGAGTAAACTATGCATGAAATACAATATGCCCAACCAAAAAAGACAATACAAGGTGCACAAAACAGCAGTTTTGCAAACATGACTGACTTGAAAATTTATTTTCATATGCTCAATGGGAGAAAGTAAAGCTTAAAATCAAATTAGTTTATTATCTTATAAAATTTCAAACAGTTAAATATTGTCAACATGCTATACCTCAAGTCACAAGTCTCTCCCATTTATTATTTTTCAAAAGAAAATTCTTTCCTTACTCAGCCCAATAATACTGTAGGAGGGAGCAAGCCAAGGGGAAGAAAAGCCCTCTCACTTCTACTCTTGGAGGCAACCCTGTTTGATGCAGAGCATGGCCAGCAGTCCTGTCCTTTTGTGCTTCTCCTTGTCTCTGATGGAGGCCAACACCAGATCCTGCCCTGCCCTAGGTTCTTCCATACATTTTACACCGTTGGTACCCAGAGCCTTCACATCATGCAGAGCTTTAATTGCCTCCCCTTCCTCTCTGCACACAAAGGCACCTGCAGTGTTTATCTCTGCCATGTCTTAGTGGGGAATAGATTAGGCTGTAAAATAGAGCAGGATTACAAAGAAAATCACTGAATAAATATAATGCCTTGACATAACCTTTTCCAAATAACCTTATTGTGCCATACTCCATTCTGTCTTAGCATACATTTATTAATTTGCAATACAGGTCACACTCAGAGCTTTGAAGAAGACACAGGTGACCTATAACAGCTTCCTCAATGAGATCATCCTCTGCAAGATCTAGCAGATCTATTCCTTTTAGTTTTTCTAATTCCAAGTTATCCTTCCTCAAACACAACAAATATTAATGGAACAAACTCACATCACTCTGAATACAGCCTAAAAAAATTATAATGTAAATTATAGCATGTCATATAAACTTTTATCTGCAGAAGATCATATTACTTTATGTTCTTTAATCTCCATAGCATATCAGGAAAACTGCCATTCATCCATTGCTTTGATCTGCATCCTTCTTCCTTTAGGATGAAGCTTAGATCAGGTGTCTGTTGTTTTTCTGGAATATAATATTATCACCCTATCCAACCATAACTTTTGAGGCACTATCCAACTGAATGCAATCTGTTCATCTTTGCAAACGATTTTCTCAAGTGTGCCAGAGAACAAAATTAATATACCAAGAGCATCTCTGACCCACCACATATTAGAAGAGCAGCACATTTATGGTCAGCAGCTTGGGATAACTAAAACCATGGCAAACAAGGAGCTGAAAAATAAGACTTTAAAATTATGACCTGCCTTATTGCAGGTGAGCATTCTCCTTTGGGTTATCCCTGCACCGCTGCAGATCGTAATTTCTAGCAAATTTAGTCTGCATGTCTTGTGAATAAAGTGAAGTTCTCTAACAAAAGCTCTTTCTTCTGAACCAAGTGAAGTTGCTTAATAAAACCTATTCATGTCACGATTTATAGCGTCTGGAAAAGCAGTGAAAAAGGCTACCACTTAAAAGGGCCAAGAGAATTTTAAAATTTTTTTCCCATTTTTGTTGGATTATTTGGTTACTATAAGCCTCTCCTCCGGCTGCG